>JBCNYG010000004.1:4185805-4195841 GCA_039654305.1 Porochilus rendahli | reverse complement strand
AGGGAGAAAACAGTAAGACCTGGGGGCAAAGGTTGGTGCACCACTCCCCAGGGCACCCTCGGGTCCTGGTGGGCACATAATTTTCCCTACAGCTCTGTGCAAGTGTTTCTCATGTAACACCACTGTCCACCACAGTTATAGACATAGGTCCCCCTGGATCCACTAAAGTCTTTCCTCTGGTGCCAGGCAATATCGGCCTAGCTGCATTGGTTCTTCAGGCTGAAGTTAAAGTAGTGTCTGTGGAATGGGCACAGTGTCTCCTCGTGGGGTTAGTGTAAGGTAATTGGGAAGGGCAGGTGTCCCTCCTTTCAGGTCATTGTTCTCGAAGTCGTGCATCCTAATGAAATTAGGCTAATGAAATGAGGACGTCCAAGTCTTGGCCCCAGTCTTGATTTACAAGTTCGTTCTTGAGTCCCTCAGACCTTTGCAAAAGGCAGTGATAAGCGTTTCGACAATGGCTCTCAACCTTTAGAGTTCCGAATTTTATGGCATACTCGGCTACTGATCTTGATCCCTGGGACAAGGTGAAAAGGCATTCTTCTCGCTGGTTTATTTAATTGTCAAACACTAGTTAGTGCCACCAAGAATTGTGCTGCTGTGAGACAGTCTGGGTGTTGTTGATTAAATAGAGCAATTGCCCAGTCTAAAGCGCGACCAGTCAGCCAAGTATTTACATAAGCCAACTTTGCTCTCCTATTTGGGAGTCCAGCCTGTAGTTCAAAAATTAAAGAACTTTGGGTCAAAAAGCCATGACATGCATTGGGCTTACTGGAGAATGGGAAACTATGGAATGCATTATTGATAAACTGTATAATTTAGGAGAATAGTAAATACATACAATAGGCCCTGGGGCTCCAGGTGGACCAGGCATGCCAGGTTCTCCCTAGAAAAAGACAACAACAAAATATAAATCTATAGAAATTTACATTAGTTTAATGTTAGCTTCATAGCTTATATATGCTAGCCAAATACTTGTGCATACATGTGGTTGAATATCAGTAATGTAACCAAAGTGAAAGCTTTGTTTCAGTGGTGCTAAAACACAGCAATGTATTCAAATAATGTTGGAGAGCAAAGTTACTTGTGTTTATGAGAACAATGACAAACAAATGTCCTTCAGTGACTTAATATTTTTTTCATGACTATGATAACTATGAGATTAACCACGTGTATGACAAAATGTTTTGGTTTTATTGACAAGATGGGTCCTAAATGTAAATTGTGTTTCCTCACATTTAATAAAAATGGACTTATACATTTTCATCTTTACATGACAATAGGACATACATTGGAGTGCAAATTGGATTACTTAAGATACATTCATTCATTTTCTAAACTGCTTAATCCTAATTAGGGTCATGGGGAGGCTGCTGACTCTGGGCAAGGGCAGAGTACTTTGTTGGCCAGTTTGCCAGCAGGGATTGCTTCAGATATGCAATATAACATTCATTCATTCATTCATTTTCTGAACCACTTATTCCTAATTAGGGTCGCGGGAAAGCTGGCGCCCATCTCAGCCATCTCTGGGCGAGGGCGGGGTACACCCTGGACAGCTCGCCAGGCCATCGCAGGGCCGCAATATAACATAATCATTTAAAAAACAATTGCAAAAAAATATTTTGAAAATGTTTAAAAGACTTTCTTAATTATGAACTGACAAACACACATGGACCAATGACTTGAACATATTGACTTAAAATTACTTTAGCCCCAGGCAGTCTTTCAAAGTCTGGCAATCCCATTGGCCCTGCTTCACCCTGGATAAAAACAATACCACACTTATTCCTAAGCCTTTAAGGCTCAATAAAAACGTATTTATCACAAGCCTCTTTTTAAGTACTGCATGGCCATCCTGCTGATGAAGAAGAATTTGATTCTTGGACAACAATTCTTGCCCTGCATTGGATAACTCTTTTATGGAGCTTTCTGGAAGCTAGCCAAAAATAAAAGTAAATAGTTATTTTTAGAAATCCAAAAAAACACTGGCACTTATCCTTACCACTGTTCCTTCATCTCCTTTGGGCCCCTGAAAACAAAGAAAAAATAGTATTATTTCTTAAAATTAACTACTAATTAACTTATGGATATTCCTTTTAAATAATAAATTTTTTTGGGTCGGTGAAATTAGTATTTACAATTAGTGGGCAAAGGTGTGTGGGCATCTGACTTTCACTTCAATATGTAAGCCTTTCGTAAAATTTTGCCATAAATTTGTTTGCTTCGACCAGCAAAAAGTGGGCTCATCCAAAATGAGTAGCAGACCTTAATAAAAAACTTGTGCCTTAATAAGCATTAATTATAAAAAGTAATATAAAGAATAAATTCTTGTGGAAAAATAGTTCTGAGAGCCAAAAATAATCTGGAATGGAGCATTCAATACACATATATTGGTTTTCTGGTCATGTGTCCACATATTATTGACCATATAGTGCATGTGGACATCATTGGCCCCACTCTGTGAGTCCACTGATGCATGGCTGAACTATTGCTATTTTTCAGAACTTTTTCTAATGACCCCAATGTCAGAAATTTCACCTTGCACCAAAGGTAGCATGCTACCACAGTGTATGATTAATATGATAAATTCAATAGGATGGGGCCATACAGTGTATATTTAGCTGTATAATCATATGCAATAGCAATATTCTATTAAGCATACTGCCACTAATGTAACTACAAAAAAATTGTTGAAAGTTTTAAATACGGTAAATAAAGTGACTTCTACAAGTGAAATAATTTATGCAAAATCGTGGCAAAGCACTTAAAAAGCAGCTTTATCTATTTTTTATGGAAATGATTCATTGCTTTTTTTTCAAACCACAAGAGCAACAGCAACAACAACAAAAGACAGACCTGTAGCTTGTATAGACTGCTCATTCCATTCCCATTCACATAGGGGACACCCTGCAAATACAATAGGAAAAGTTAGTTAGTTGTATTCTTATGATAGGTAAATGTAAATAGAATTAAGGCACATGTTTATTTGATATCACCAGCTATGCAATAAATAACAAAAAAAGGTCAAACAATAGATATTGTAAAATTATATGATCCAAAACAAGCAATCAGACAAACAAACAAACAAACAAAAAATAAATCTGTTACAGTACATTTCATTTTTAAATTATAAAATTTTTGGTTCTGTGCAAAAGACGGGGTACAACATGAATAGCTCACCAGTCTATTGCAGGGCATAGACACAGATAAACAACCATTCGGACTCACATTCAGATCTAGAGACAATTCAATCCAGAATTGCCAATTTGCCTTATGTGCATGTGTTTGGACTGTGGGAGGAAACTTTGCATTTTGGTCACCTGTTCATGATCTCATTGTAAAAAATTTAAAACATGTTAGAAATTTCCACAAATGTTGCAAAACGAGGCTCTGACACAGAGTAGTCTCAAACTCTTTTCAAACTGTCCACACATGTTGTGAGAAGGTTGGAAAGCAGATGGTTTCAGAACAAAAAGCAAACAAAATGCCAAGCATTGAAAACCAATCGCAAACTACTTGCAAATCAGTCACAAATCTGTCGCAAATTGTTGCACAACTTTCAGACGATATGTATATTCAAGCCACAAAATATTATAACTCTACTTGCATGTGGAGTTGCAAAACATCTTGACACAAATTTCAAAATCCACAAAAAAAATCATGGAAAATTTGTGTCAGTCGCTTTTCTATCACACCTTTAGTGTGATCACCGCATAGCGGTAGCCCCATCCAGTAAAGCTAAAAATGCTATAAAGTAAAAACAAAATAAGAGGACTGTGGAGGAGTCGCTTTTTTGGAGTGCTTTTTCAAATTCCTTTGTAGTCTGTGGTGTCTTCAGATGATCAGTGAGGGTATTGCATAGACATGGAATGGTGGAACAAAATGCCTGATCACCCATGGTGGAAGGGGCTTCAATTTGTAGAGCAGAGGGAATGTGTTGATGGTTTTGGCTGAGCAGTTCTTTCAGGTTGGGGGGTGGGAGGCATTGCCATAGATGCATTGGTGAAGGGGGACTCTAAACTCATTCCTGGAGGAGACAAGGAGTTAGTGAGGTGAACAGTGATGTGTTCATATTTCCTCACTCTCATCAGGATGCTTGCAGTACTGTTCTGTAGTCTCTAAAGAGTCTTGCTAAGGACCTGAATCTTCATCATCATCTTCATCTTTCACTTTCTCTGGGGTCAGGGGGTTGGAGCCTAAGCTATATGGTCTCCCCAGCCACTTCCTCCGGCTCTTCTGTGGTGTTACCAGACCAGCCAAGAGACGTAGTCCCTCCAGCATGTTCTGGGTTGACCTCAGGGTCTCTTCCCGGTTGGATATGCCCGAAATACCACACTTGGGAGGCGATCAAGAGGCATTCTAATCAGATGCCAGAGCCACCTTAATTGACTCCTCTCAACAGAAAGGAGCGGAGATTCTACTCTGAGCTCCTCCCGGATGACAGAACTTCTCACCCTATTTCAAAGGGTAAGCCCCACTACCCTGGGAAGGAGGCTCATTTTAGCCGCTTGTATTTGCAGTCTTGTTCTTTTGGGCACTGGTCAAAGCTTGTGACCGCAGGTTAGGGTAGGAACGTAAATTGACTGTTAAGTCAGGGATATTCTCCGAATGAGAACTTACAGCTAGCATTTTATGGGCATATTGGCAGCATTTGGGAGGATGGGTATATCAAATAGGGTTCAAACGAAGAACTGGTCAGAATCCTACTGTTCATCCTCTTGATCACTGTGTACAGATTTGCCAGCCATGTAGATATCTGCTTGTTTATTTTGCCGATATTGTGAGCTGCTAAACAGTGTTTTGTTGCACTCTTGCAATGACAGTGTTCTCTTCTAAAATTAATTTTGGACTTTTTTATTACCAATATTAATGTAAATGTTATGTTATAATAATGATGATGCTGATGATGATGCTTAATATTGTTGTTATTACATACTGAAATTTGAACGAATGTTTAGTGATCTTTTTTTGTAATAGCTTTCATTTTTTTGGTAATCACTCAATTTCTGAAAAAACTTACAGAAGGTCCAGGAAGTCCAGGCATGCCAGGTGGACCCTTACTGCCCTACAAAACACATATAAATAAGAGTTAGCATACCCAAAATGTTACAAAACATATACATATTGGACAAACATCTCAGAAAGTTCTGTTATGACCACTGAGGAATTAGGTTAAATCCAAAATAAAGCTTTTGAATTATTCAGAGCCAGTGAATGCCCCTAAAATATAGGAAGCCAATTGTAGTAAAAACATGGTTTTTAATTGCATAGATGTACAGTGTAGTGTACCTCAAAAGTACTTTATTTATTTATTTATTTTGAAAAACTCTGTCTCATTTATGAGATTAACCATAATTTAAGCGATTTATATTTACATAAGATTAAACATTCATTTTGGGATTTGACTTAAGATACTACAGTAAAGAGACACGGTATATTATGTTATTGTCAACATTTTCTCCAATTTTAAGTGTAAATGAAACATAAAAGTATGAATTAAATCTCAATGCATAGGTATTGGCTGACAATGCGGCTTCTCTCAAACCATGCTCATTTGCCAGTTCACTTATTCCTAATGAAGTCATGGTAAGGCTGAAGCAACCATTTGGTGAAGTAGGGTTGCACTCTGAACAGTTCGCCACACCATCACAGGGCCAACACACACAACCATTCACACACACTCTTACACCTAGGGGCAATTTGGAACAACCAGCTAGAATAAATACATGTCCTTGCTGCTCATAGCCTTTTTTTGCTATTGATATAGTGTAGTATTTTCATTTGTACATTCTTCTGTAAATAAAACATACATATTGCATTCATGAGTCTTGTTCCTTGTGTTAATTTAGTAATGTTTGATTGTTTATTAAAACTCTATACCTAGCCTAATGACAGACAATGTGAGAATTAAATAGCTAGTAGATCAATGTCAAGTAATGATTTGGGTCAGGAGGCAAGAAAAATATCTGGTCTTTTTAAGTCTCCTGCCATAATGATGTGAGCTGGTGTGTTTTTTTTTTTTTTAATAAAACCATCTTAGGGTGTTTGGTCAAAACTGTTTTTTGGAGATCTGGCTGACTTTCACAGGGTGTACATTAGAATCTACATATAAAATCATGACACAATAATTACTACATTTTATGATTTTTTTTGTCAAATATGTGCTTAACCATTTGAAAGACCAAAGCTCCTCAGTGGCCAGGCTCTTGGGGTCGACAGGATCCACCCAGAATACCTCAGGGCTCTGGAGGTTGTAGGACTGTCTTGATTGACACGTCTCTGCAACATCGCATGGTCATTGGGGGCTACACCTCTAGATTGGCAGGCTGGGGTGGTAGCTCCTCTTTTTAAAAAGGGGGACCAGAGGGTGTGTTCCAACTATTGTGAAACAACCCCTGCGATCCAATGCCAGATGAAGCGGAAGAAGATGAAGACATTTATTGCTAAACTGCCAACAAACAATGTATAACAAAAATAAACAAACAACAAAAACGACAATGACTTGGGATCTACTTGTAAGTTAATACCTTGTGTTCTTTGCAGTAACCTTTGAGTAAAAAATCTTTAAAAGCTGAAACGCTAGCACATCATAGTTGTTTAAAAAACACAGGTCAACCCAGAATTTTCTGAATGAATGAAACTTGTTGACTTAGTCTCTCCAATAATCCGTGAGAAAGATTTTGGCTGATCGCATCAGAAGTGGGCAGACTGGTTGCAATTAGCTCAGAGGAACTTCTTGCTTTGAAGGCTTGTATGGAGGATCTCAGCAAAGTGAATCGTGGAGATTCTTGGACATCTTCAACATAATTAAGATGTTCAGAGATGCTTAAAACACTCAGCAATGTTCAGTGGTGCTTAACAGTGATTTAGTGATTGACAATAATTGCCAGCAGGGTACCGGTGGAAATTAGGCCACTGTTAGGCCAAACAGAAGGAGAGGAGGAGGAAGGTGCATCCAAAGAAAAAAGGGAAGAAAGTTCAGCATATTCAGGTCAGCGTAGGAGCACTGGTGAAGAGAGAAAGCAGGCTGACAGGATGGAGTGGAGAGTAGACATATTGTGTTTGCAAGAGACAACGTGAACTGGAAGTAAGGCCAATAACATTCAAATTGTTCTAACAAGGTGTAGATAAAAAAATAAATTATGTAGTTGTAATCCCGAAGGAAGAGCTTATCAGCAGTGTGTTGTAAATGAAGAATAAATCTAGCAGAGGAATGAGTGTCATTCTAGAAACTGAAGGAGTGATGTTGACTGTCATCAGTGTATATGACCCACAAGGAGTGAGTGAGAGGGAGGAAAAGGATGACTTCTGGAGAGAGTTGGATGAAGTAGTTTCCAAGGATAAAAGAGTGGTGAATGAAGCAGACCCAAATGGACCTATTGATTAGAGGGGAATGTTAGAGGGGAAAAGGGGGAGAGTTAGAAATGAACTAGTAATGCTTGGTGAAAGCAAAAGGAGAAAGACCGCTATGTAAAATTCAGAGAGGTGGCAAAACAGGCATTGGGTAGCAGTGAGGGAGTGGTGGATGACGAAGATAAAGAAAGAAGTGGCAAGTTAAAAAAAACAAAGGAGAAAAATAATTATTACGCCTGGCCAGGCAGAGGGATCGAGTAGGGAAAGTTGTAACTCAAACTAGGATGAAAAAAGATGCACATAGTAATGTGCTGGCTAGCGAGTGTGTAAGAAAAGTGAAAAGAGTATTTTAAGAAGCTTTCAATGAAAAATATAGAGAGATAGTTAGAAGATGAACGGTGGAAAGGCAGCTGGCACAAATAGTACACCAGCTGAAGCATGGAGATGCTCAGGAGAAATGGCAGTGGAGTTTGTAACCAGATGCCTGATCAGTGAAAGGATGCCTGATCAGACATTGTACCAATCTGCAAAAACAAAAGACAATACTTTTACTAAAATCGTTTAAGACGGCAATTACCATTACATTTATAAGATGACCTGCTACAGCTCATGTAACTATAGTGAAGTTTCTGCTACATGATTTGTAGTTTATCTGGTTTCACTCAAATGAGGATGGGTTTCCCCTTTGAGTCTGGTTCCTCTCAAGGTTTCTTCCTCATGTCGACTGAGGTTCATGAATTAATCCATGAAGTTATACTAAAGAGGAATGGAATCCAGGCTGAGAGGAGTGGTGGTAATCTGAAGAAAATTAATGCCACAGAACAGCTCCACAGATGCCATATTTGCATTGAGAATGTTGAAGGTCAGAAGAAGATGCACTGGAGAAAGCATATGACAGGGTGCCAAGAGAGGTGTTAATGTATGAGAAAGTCAGAAGTGGCACATACACTCACACTCACACACACTCACTCTCTCTCTCTCTTTCGCCTGTGTGCATCACATATATGCATTACACAATAATACATAAGGGTCTGTAAACACTGGTTCAGTTTCAGGATATAGAGTAAGTTCAATCTTAATACATATTTTCAAAAAAGTCAGCTTTCTTTTAGGCTTGCATTGGTGTGCATACTTGAGTGTGTGTGTGTGTGTGTGTGTGTGTGTGTTTCATTTGGGTGAGACAGAAATCATTGAACGTCATTCATCTAGCATTCTTACGAATCATTTTGTTCTTACTTACACACATTTCATTAGGATTCTGGCATTCATAATTTTTTTTCTAGAACAGAGTCTACAAACACGAAAGAGCACTCATCCACATATCGGTGCCAAAGTGATATGAAATCTTACCTATATTTCTTTTTTTCTTTGTCTTCAATTTATCAGCTTCATAAAATCATGATGAAGACTACATTTAAAAAATATATATTAAACGTTTAATTTATTTTTTATGATGTTTCACATTCATTCATTCATTCATTTTCTGAACCGCTTATTCCTAATTAGGGTCGCGGGGAGGCTGGTACCCATCTCAGCCGACTCTGGGCGAGGGCGGGGTACACCCTGGACAGCTCGCCAGGCCGTCGCAGGGCGCAGTTCAATTATAGTTACCTTAATGTTGTAGAACGTACATAAAACATGCAAAACCGTCCGACCGCAACCTTCCTACTGTAGTCTCATCTATTGAATTTGTGCTCAAACTTTTTTCTTCTCCACGCTTTTCCGAGGTCTTCCATCTCACTCGATGATATGCTTTTCATTAGCTCTTACCTCCGCGTGCAATTTATTCTCCCTAATGCAATAACGGCACTGTTGTTTGTTATGTGTGCGGAGGAAGACGGCGCTCCATATTTTCACCCATTAAAGCACGACCACTCCCCTCCCCTCCTCACGATATGCTCATTTGAGGTTTGGGCATATTAAATAAAAAAGTCTCAGTACATTTCTCATTAAAGTTGGAAAGAGGATTTAATAACGCTAAATGAAGAGCATCTAAAGGCATGCGCTGGAGAGAGGGGACCGGCTCATGCGCTCATTTCGGGAGCCAGCTTTTATTTTGATTCTTTATTGGCAGTTAAGTGCAGATTAAGAGCCCTGTGATGGCGCTAAAGCTGAGAGATTTACGTTAATTAGAGAAGTGGGTTTAATTTGAGATTCGGGATGAAGCGACTTCCATGAAACGTTTTCCCTCAATTTTTCTTTTCACAATCCAGCGACGGTACCAGGCGAACTGTTCTGTATATTAATACCGAGTGTGAGAGAAACGTTTACCCCTTTAGCAATCATGAATCCGGTTCATATGGGCCAAAACCTCACAACCATATATGTAGTTAATACTATAATTATACATCTGCTGTAACTGGGACGCATAATGTTATGATATCTCAAGAAAGAATTGGCCCACCCTCACCCAGTTCGGCATGAAGGTGCACCCGGACAAGCTACAGGCCGAGTTCAAATACCGTAACCTTGACCTCGTTTTCAAGGTCACGACGGCCTTCATCGTGAAAAAGGGTTTCCGTTCGTGACGCAGACACTATTTACTGGTACTTGACTTTCGTCAAGGGTAGGCTGCATAGGGCTCAGCGTCTTTCTGCCCTGCGAAGGATTGGCGAGCTGTCCAGGGTGTACTCTGCCCTCGCCCAGAGTCGGCTGAGATGGGCGTCAGCCTCCCCGCGACCCTAAT
>JBCNYG010000004.1:3989176-4002009 GCA_039654305.1 Porochilus rendahli | reverse complement strand
AAATTAGACTTGTATGTTCATGCAAAACCAGTACAAATATAATTGTGATCACTAATGTAAAGATTCTGTTCTTTATAGCTATGGGGAGCCATACATCCAGATGATGGAATGCCAGAACATCTCTGAACATTTCTGTGATCTCAGCTCTGTGATGATGGATGTTCGCTCCAAATATTTCGTTAAAATCATAGCTGATGGGTTATGCCTTGGCAAAATCATGCACTTCGTTCCCTTAGAAAAAAGTAAGACCATTTACACAGTGTAACTTTGTGCACCTGCATGATCTGCATGCTAGAAATTCGTATTTCTTACAAGAAGGAACTCTCGCAAGATTGTTTTGGATGTTGTGACTTTCTGCCTTCCACCTTCTTCTTTATCCCTTTTTCTTATTTAATTTTTTCTTTCTTGTCCTTGTCAGCCACACTGGAAGCTCCAAATCTGTCAGTGATAACAGCTAGATCCTCTATTACCATAACACTCACAACTCCTATGGGGCCTCAAAACAAATCAATAAGAGAAATCAGCTGTTGGGAACGGTGCCAGGATTCTGGGAAATCACCTGTTAACTTCATTGTCCATCTCACACACCCTGAGTCTGAAGCTGGAAAGGTAACATCTACTCACGTAGTACAATAAATACATGCAGTTAATATAAGGTAGTATTGCATTTTATTCTTGTGGGAAGAAGACATTGGTTGCAGGTTTCCACCCTTGCATTATGTAAACAAATAATGTTTTAAACATTTTGTGTTGTGCCAAGACATTTAATGTGAAAATAAGTTCTGACCTGAAAGTTATTGAAAATTGTTGTAGTGCTATATCATATTTATGACTTAATAACATGTTGTTTCAATTTACTAATGCATGTTTGGCAAGATATTATGGTTTTAAAAGCACCATAAACTGTGAGAGACATGGCCGGCATGTGATAACCCAGTTAGCTGCATTGGGGGAACAGCAGTGAGAACTCATAGATAGCGGGGATTGAACCCCTGACCTTGGGATCAGTAAACCAGCATCCTACCACTGGGTCACCACGGCCTCTACTACTGTAATCAGTTAAAAAATGTTTACATTTAAAAATGTTTATTTGGAAGCAGGGAGTTTTTATAAAACAAATTTTTTAAAATTACTACCAAAGTGACCCAAGAAAACAAGTTTTTTTTTCTATTAAAAAAACACCTTCTTACTATGTCAGCTTACCAGGTAATGTTTCGTGTATAAGAAAGTTTAGGTCAACAGGTAAGGCCTTTTAATGTATTTGTATAGAAAACATAGTCACAGTTATATTAGTGACTAGAGTTCATGTTAGAGTTGTTTAGTAACCAGAGGGACATGTGATAAACTTAAGTAAATATTGTTCCCTTTAGCTGGAACTTCAGTAGTTCATCCTCTAACAGCTAGAGCTCCAATATGCACATCTATATGTATAACCTAAAATATATAGTGTTCTGTAGCTATGATTATTCTCTTATTCTACTTAAATAATAAGTATATATGTATATCTGTCTTACATTCAGACGGACTTGCTACCTTTCCAAGTAGCAATGCTAATGGTATGATAATTATATATATATATATATATATATATATATATATAAACACTGATAACAAGAGGTTTGTTAGTTAAACTGTATTTATATATTGAAAGCTTAAAACCAGACCTGCCATGTCGAAATCTGTCCAAAAGTGGATATTGTTATATAATATACACTAAGATCAGTATCATATGTCCTTTGCAGGAATTTCATAACACTTCTGGTATGATTACACTGAGCTATTTAGACATGAACACGGAGTACTGCGGCATTGTGATGTACAAGCTCACCCATCCCTCTATAAAACGACACAGTGAAAACACCACCTTTTGTGTGACTTTGCCAGGTGAGAACAGGAGTGTTTGTTTATTTTCTGTTCACTATGGGAGAGTTTCAGGTGGACCAGTCATAAACCAGTAAGATTAGAAATGCCCTATTATCACACCCATATATAATTCATACTATTACTCATGTCGGAGTTAAAATACTTTATAATATTTTTGGACGTCTAGAAAGTTACCAATCTCCAGAAAGTGTACAATTCTCCAACCAGCCTATACCTACACAAGATTAACCAGCCTTATCACATTATCACTTGTACAAAAATTGGATGTTTATGGTGCGTTTACACAGGCTTCATATTTATTTTTTTTCTTACCAGCTGAAGACAAGCCCTGGATTCTTGTATTCATCGTGTCTTCATTAGTAGCTGTTTTTGTCCTGCTCACCTTGGCTTTGATTTTGTGCCAGCAGCACGTCACAAGGAAGAGGAACCTTCCTAAGGCACTGGTAAGACACTCAGTACTTTCTCTATCAGGAAACAGTATGCAAAAAATTCCCTTTGTGTGTATACCTGGAAGGATCTTTATCGCCATGTTCCTGGCAGTGACTGTTAGCTGTAAGGCGTGTGTGTGTGTGTGTGTGTGTGTGTGTGTGTGTGTGTTTGTGTGTGTGTGTCTGTGTGGAGGATTGTGCTTTGTCACATAAACCTTTGTCACAGTGCACATGTTACAGCTACAGCCATGTACAGCCAATTTTCTCGATTGGTGTTTTCATGAATCATTGCATTTTTTATAGATGTGATGCTATTTGCTAATTATTTTACACTGTTAAAGCAATAGTTCAGTGATTTAGATAAATTGTAACCTCAATCCAAGAAAAAAATACAGTAGTCTGGGTTAAATGAAAGGTTGTGATGCACTTTTACTGTGAATTACATTGGCTTTGGGCCATATTCATAATTGTTTAATTAAATTAAACAGCACATCAGTATTTACACAGAGAAAGTACATCATACTCTTCTCAACCAGGCACTTAGATTGATTTTCTGGGCTTTAATTTTACAGTGTTTGATAGAAATCTATTGCCTTAAAAATCCCAAGCACTGAACACATCACACACTTACCAGAGTGAAATGCCTATGTGGGCTTGCCAAAGTCCTACAAAAATCACACAGTGCACAATGTGGTGCCTTATGTAACAGGGTCCCTTCCATTCATGGTAACGGACTCTAGAGCATCTTTCGATTTGGCTCATATGGAAACACTCTTTTAATCATCATCTCATCTGCCGAATCACTTAATCCCACTAGGGTCACCGAGACGCTGGCACCTATTTCAGCCTGCACCGGGTGAAGGCTGGGAACACCATGAACAGCTTTGTGGCATTTTCGGCATGTCACCTAATATTCATGGCATCGCATTTTGGTTGCCTGATTCGTAAACCCATTGCAAAATGTTTGAAATTTCACAAATGTCGCAAAATGAGGCTCTGATGCTGAATAGTCTCACATGTTGCGAGAAGGCTGCAAATTTGTTGTTTTACTCACAGTTTATTAATTTTTCTTTTGCAAGGAAAAGCAACAGGTTGGAGACTTTTACATGGAAAGTTTGAGACTTGCTGGCGTCCGCCACGTTCTGTATATTTTGACATCACTCAAATTTCATTTGCATTTTGTCAATGCTAATAATGCGCAGAATAAAATGTGAATGGTTTTAGAACAAAAAGTGAACAAAAAGCAAACATCCACAAACCAACCGCAAATTACTCCAAAGTCACAAAAGTCACTTTTCTTTGCAAATTCAAAATTTTTCTTAAAACATCCATTCGTGTCAGTCTCTTTTCTATCGCACCTCTAGTGTGATCACCCACTTACAGTCAGAATTAAATATAAATGATACATCTCTATTTGTTGGCACTCTGTTTCTGAGGTTTATATATTCTATCTGTAACTCATCACTTCTTACATCTGAGTGTTGGTTGCACATTAGAGAACTATACTGGGATTGTTCTTAGTGGTGATTTCCAATGTGCAGCAGCAATATGCAGCAGAAATCCATGGTTAAAAATTTAAACTGAACTGTCATCACGGGATGCCATAAAAATCATAAAACAGTTTCTGGTTTTAACTTTGGTTCTTGTGCTTACAAATAGACTAAACAGCAACTTTATAGGTCTCTTTTCTCTTCTCTTGCAGATCATGTCAATGAACACCCATAACACTCCTAACTTCAGCCCAGATGCTAAAATGGAGATAACCAGTGTGAAGATAACTACTGAATCTTCATGGATTGGCACCAAGTATAATCCCGCCTTACCTAATGTCCTGGATGAGCCAGAATCCATGAGCAGTACAGACTATGCAGCCCAGGATTACCACGACCAAAACTGGCACTGTAACTCTTACACTAATCAACAGTTAGCACCAGTTAGTGACCATAGTGCTGAATCCTGCACTAGTTACAGCATGGTGGTGGGTATGACGGTACCCCATGATCGAGAGGAGTTGTCCAGTTGTGCTAATGACAGTGGGTTAGGAGAGTCCATCAGCCCTGGATTTTCATCTTGCACAGAAGATGATCTTTTCCAGGTCAGATTTAATGCAGAGCCACAAGAAGACCTGGGCATGGTAGAACCAAACTCCAGTGAGCTTTTGGTTTTGCCAGTGTCCCGTGATCCCAATGGAAAACTGCAGTTCCACATCTCAGACATTGCACCATTTACGGAAAAGTCAACACCAGCTGGAGAGAGGACTCTATTGCTGACAGATTGTGTCCCTATGGATAAGTCAGACTGGACTGACACTGAATCGGGTTCTAATTACAGGAAACAATACCTACCAAACGGGGTCCCTCTAACATGCTTGGAGTTACCCTGTAGTGAAAAAGTTTCCAACGTTCTTTTTTCTGACTCTACATCAAACTACCGAGAAAACTGGGTACATGGAATCCTATCACATTCCCTACCAGATGCTAGGACATACATGGTAAACAACAATCAGCTACATGAATTGACTGAATCTGATGAGGATGCAGATGAACCACCATCAGAACTTAAAACAGACTTTTTACATGGATGGATGGTGCAAATCCAAGGATAGCACCTTTTTCACTTAAGCAGTAGTGCTGGTTTAAAAAGGCTTATTTAACCACACACACTCATGCTGTCAATGAAGAATGAAAACAGTTCACTGGGCAAAGGATATAGTATTCAAAATGCATACCCAGTCTTTTGGACAGGTATGCAGGGTAGATACTGGGTAGAAATTGGACTTTTAGAAGGATGAAGGAGACTGGAGCAGTTTTTGTGTGCTTGCTAATGAGCAGAGAACGTTCACCATGTGTCTCGGGTCTCATGTCTGTAACCTTTGTAGTGGCACGCAGTGCTAAGCCCTGTAGGATTACAGCATCACACCATTTGGTCTTTACAACTGCCCCTGCTCCAGTTCATTAGGCAACTGTCAAACGGTTGAAGAAGGTGTGTTAAAGTTAAGTAGCACCATGCTGCATGGTAACATATGATGGAACATTTGGAGCTTGTTTACATTTTTGGAAGCAAAAACATTGTTTAGGTTTTGCAAATTGACTGAAATACACCATACGGCGGAAAATATGTGGACATCCAGAAATCATTCCAATATTTGCTTGCTGAATATCTTCCATTAGCGGCAAGACCTGCAGCCTTGATTCTTTAAGGAATGATTTGTGCGCATTCAACAACAAGTGCTTTTGTGAGCTCAGGAATGGTGTGGGGCAAAGAGGCTTGCTGCATAGTTGGCTTTTCATTACATAATGTAGATGTATGCAGTGAGGCTGAATTAAGGTTGAACACTTGGGACAGTGTTGGTCACGGAAATTTTCATGTCTGTCATTATTTCAAGAAAGCTTTACAATCCTTGTCAATCATAGCATTCTTTTTGCAATCTGTGCTTTTAAAAAAGTTAATGTAACCCCCAGACAATTCCTTGAATCAAGACTTTTTATAAGTTTGGGCTTTACAACTCAGAAATATGGCTTCAAGGAAGCCACGTTTGTAGCAGTCTATCCTCAGTAGGCTAATGATTTTGCTGCATCACTTCTTTAAAACAAGAAAGTCTTGTGAAAACAGGCACAAGTGCATATGTATGGTGTTTTCTACATGGCAGAGTCTTTAGAAGAGCTGCTTGTATGCAAATAACTTAGCAATTGCCATGCACTGACTCTTGCTTGAGTTCTGGCAAAGAATGCTAATGCTAAGACCATACGAATACATTAAGACAATACTTAGACATTTGCTTTGTGAAACTAGTTTATGGAACACTAAAATATGGGTCTCCTAGTGCAGCTAACTAGGTTATTAAAGGCCAGTCATGTCTCTCACTGTCTGTGTATGTAAAAGAACCATTGCTGTCATTTCAAAAGAGTTGGCCATTGCCGTTAACATGTTTCTGGCCTGCGATGGCCTGGCGAGCTGTCCAGGCTGTTCCCTGCCCTTGTCCAGAGTCAGCTGCGATGGGTGCCAGCCTCCCTGTGACCCTAATTAGGATTAAGTGGTTCAGAAAATGAGAAAACAATGCACATATGGGTATGATAGGCAGGTTTTCACATACTTTTAACCTTGAAGTGTAGCTCAAGTGGATGCCTAACATCTAACTAATGTCTTTTTCTTTGTCATCTTCTTTGACAAATTAGTAATTGACTGTAAATAGGCCCCGAGTTTCCTTGTGAAGAAATACCCAAAGCTTACTTTGGGAATAAGAACAATTGGTGTATAAAAATGGTATGAATGTACAATTAAGAGAAAATGTTGTGTGACAGCTTTTGGAATAAACATACATGTCAGATGGTTGTTAAGACATGAATTGTACCCATTGTTCTGAAGTTTGTTGTGTCATCTGGGAGTGCACATTTACGGCATTACATACTATTTACTGTGTCTCATATGAATGTTATTAGCAGGTTTGGGGAGAATATCTGAGAGACTGCGATAATAATGATGTGTTTGATTCGTAGACACAGTTCTGGTATTTAAATGAGCTTCAGATGTCTTTAACCCAGTTTCCAGTTAAGCCTTACTAACCTCAAGCCATTAGCAAGGGCTATTGTTAACTTGGATAACTCTTTGACTGAAAACATGATTATTATATTATCAGGAAGTTTTTTTTATTGTTGTTTAAAGTCAGTGTTTTTAAAGTTCCCTAAAACTATTTCTGCCATTCATTGTAAGCTTCCCTTACACATACCTCATAGTTGTTGTGCACAAAAACGACATTTTGCTCTCCAAGCACTACTGTATGTATCTTTCACGATCGACTTCACTCATCATTTTGTAAAGTTAAATTTACAATTTAAGTGAAGTTTTGGATGAATAAAACTGGCAGCTTTACCCATCACTGAAGAACAATTTTTGAATTAATTTCATTTTCATGTTGCCAATATAAATGTACACATGTTGTATGAATTTAGAAAGTAAAACATGACTGATGTGTATTTGAATTAGCTGTAACTTTGTGTTGTGTTGTAGCAATGCTGTGCCATTCTACATGTCTATATACAGTTGCATGTACAGTTAACATTCTTAATGTTTGCCTATGAATTAATTCAGTTATATTAGTGTAAGATACTGATGTGTTGTGAATTCGTGTCTCAGTCAAAGCAACTAAAGTCTCCCAGGCTTTACAGTAAGCAGTGGCTGATCACTGGGAAGACTTCCTGTCACGTTTAACTGTGTTGATTTAAATCTATACATAATAAAGTGGAGAAACAGCATTATCATATCCTACATTTAATTTTTACTGCACAGGAACACTGTCATAGTTAAACATGGACTTCTATTCAAACAAGACACAATCCCACTCATCTGCTGTCTTTCTGGTCAGCTCTGACTGCAACATTACAATCAAATCTTTTAACCATTTAAGCAAGAGCAAATTCGGACTATATGCAAGCTGTATGTTAGGTTATATCATGTTTTATGCAAAAGCATAAAATTAGATCTCTTTAAGCATGTGTATATGCAGAGCTTATTTTAACATAAATGTCCATGAAAAGCACTATAATGGACATTTTATCCCATGGATTACCAGCGGGGGCTGAACCAACGCGGAACAACCATTTTTTTTCCCCGGAAATGACGTTAACTTTTTGGGCCGGGTCGTCCAGCCGAAGTAAACAAGCATGTTATGTATGTATATTGGCCCTGCAATGGCCTGGTGAGCTGTTCAGGGTATACCCCTCTCTCTCCCAATGTTGGCTGAGCCTCCCTGCGACCCTAGTAGGATAAAGTTCAGCAAATGATTAAGTGTGAATATTTATTTTGATTTTGATATACTGCATTAATCCTACAAGGGAAATTTGGTTTATGCATTTAACCCATAAATAGTGAGCACATACATACACACACACACACACACACACACACACTCGGAGGAGTGGGCTGCCTCACATTAGGGCACCTGGAAAGCAGTTGGGGTTTAGGTACCTTGTTCAAGGGCACTTCAGACATGAAGCTGAAGAAAGGGATTGCGCTGCTCACTCCCCCGCCGCCACACATTGTTCTTGCTGATTCGGGAATCAAACCAGCGACCTTTAGGTCCAAACCTGCTTCTGTATTAGACCATAACTGCCCCCGTATATATATATATATATTTTTTGTTGTTGTTGTTGTTTGTTTGTTTGTTTGTTTGTTTGTTTTTTCCTTCTTCTTCATAAATGATGTGTGATGGTCAAACACTACATACTGTTCTTCACAGAAAATGTATTCGCTCTTTCACATGTTGCAAATAACATCACAGCTTTCATCTTCAACTTGTAACAGCTCCAGGGATTTCAAACACAGCTCTGCACTGGTGGGAAAAAAAATCATTTCTTGCACCCACAGAAACCTGGCTTGAAAGAAGCGAAATCCTTTGAAGCAATTAGATGCCTCGCGAAGGGAGTTCGAGGAACTGGAGTGAAATAAATGGGAGAACAGATCAATTCATGTAGCTCGTGCGGCTCTTCATCATTTACCACACGTTCACCTTCTTCTTCTGTCTTGGTGGTTGTTATCGTTTTCTCACTCTGCTCCCTGATACGACGTCATTCAGTTGCATTGAAGTGGATCATCTTCTACCACCTAATGATGCGTTCGTTCTGATTTCTGTGATTTGGAAATTATTTTTGCCGATATAATTGTAAGTCTTGTTTTACACATTGGTGATTAAGCCATGTTTTTTGCTACAGGGAACACTAATAAAGTTCTAAAAGCCTGATTTGTGGAAACCAGATGCCCTGGAGGTTACTTAAAAAAAAAATTATGATAAATGATAATTTAAAAAATTCCTTTACAAAAAATCACAATATCAACAGTTCTACACTAGATACTATTTGTGTAGAGTATTTAGCATGAGTTGTTACTATAGAAACAGTAATATAATAGAACATCAACAATTAGAACACATTGCTAGGACATTGCCGGGCAAAATACACAACCATTAACTACACCAAGGGTCAATTTGGAACTGCAAACTAGTCTAATGTTCATGTAATTGGACTATTGGAGGAAACCGGTGCACCCAGAGAAAATCCACACAAGCATAGGGAGTACATGCACGCTCCACACAGAAATGCTCTTGCCCTGGAATCAAACCCAGGACCATCTTGTTGTGAGGCAGACAAGCAAATCATCATGATCATCATGATGCCGCCCCCGAATCAACCAAAATGTTCTATTTCACGATTTTAAAGAATCCTCCAAAAATTCCTGGACCCAGAAATTAATGCAGATCATCTCCAATATGTAATGGAGTCTTTCACATCTCTGGTAGAAATTTTTTTTAAATTCTGATAACTTTTTGCAAATAACAAAAAGTGCACAGCACCCCCTGCTGGACCTGCTATAATATGACACTTCCAAAAAATCAACTTAAAAAAACCTGGATCCAGAGATTGGTCTGAATCATCTCCAGAAATCTAAGGGAGTGTTACTTGATCATGATTGCACAAAACCTTTTTTATCATTTTGCTAAAAACAAAATAAATAAATAAATATATTTAATAAAAAAATTGTAAGTGAAACATTGTCTCGTTGATGGAGGTAATTAACACCTTCAAACCAATCAGAAATGAAAATTCAACAGCATCATGATATAAGCATTGCTCACAGGCTTAATGTATGTAGATTTGCAAAAAATGTTTTATGGATAAATTCTCTTCACCTTCACAAGCTTGTAAAAACAACTCAGAGAGCTAAATTGCCAGTAAAGGGAAATGACTTGATGAGCAATTCCAGAAGCAGCAAAGTGTGGAAATCTCCAGAAGTACAGCGATGAGTGTTCCCAAATTACTGCATATGAATGCACGAAATCTATGGTAAAATTACTACAAACTCAACAGTGAGAAGAAACATGCTTAGATCCTCACGTTTATTTTATTTACTGTAGGGTTTGTACATTACAATCAACCTCAAGGACAATGGATACCTTCAGTAATATAATGAGGAAAAATGATGGCCAACAATGTGGTTTATTTGTACTTAGCTATTTTTAGGGTGATAATGGTATATAAAAGGTACCCTTATTGTCAATCCCTGGGTTCAGAAACAAAACATACAATTACAGCAATCACATGCAATTAATTCCTGCCTGCCTGTGAAGTCGCCGTAATTGGTGCGTATGGGGGTGTATTTGTACATTTCTCTGTCACATTCTGTCATGAAATGCTTCAGTGGTTGGCCGGATAATTGAAGTCATGAAGTGTCTCACTCCTACACACATAAAATCAATATACAATACGTTTTAGTGCTTAATTGGAAATCACATGTGGCCTGGTTGCGTTGTGTTCTTAATGTTCTGCTGGATTTTAAACGTTATACTGTATAAACAGCTTCCCAGGTCAAAACAATGCATATTTTTTAAGAGATTATAGTTATAGTTTCAGAATTTTTTAAGTGAGTTCCTCAAAGAAAAAAGTGGCGTTGTGGTTAGCATGCTCGCCTCGCAGCAAAAACGTCCAAAGTTCAAGTCTGATTCCCAGGCTTGGGTGTTTCTGTGTGGAATTGATTTGTTCTGCTTGTGCTTGTGTGTTTCCGGTTTCCTCCCATAGTCCAAAGACTGAAGGACTGTTCCGAATCGACCCTGAGTGTAAGTGGTGGTTTGTATATGTGTGTGTTGGCCCTGTGATGGTCTGGCATGCTGTGCAGAGGGTCCCCCGCTTTCGGCCATAGTTGGCCAAGATAGACTCCAGCCTCGCTACGGCGCTAGTAGGATTAAGCGGCTCGGCAAATTCAATTTAATTCAATTCAATTCAATTTTATTTGTATATCGATTTTTACAATTGACATCGTTACGAAGCAGCTTCACATAGTAAAATTAATTTAAGGAGGAATCTAGAAATTTTTCTACAACCCCCTACACGTCCCTTATGAGAAGCCCGCAGCTACAGTGGAAGGAAAAACTCCTCTCGGTTGACATGAGGAAGGAACCTTGAGAGGAACCAGGCTCAGGAGGGAAACCCATCCTCGTTTGGGTGAAACCATAAAAATACAAATCATATAAGAAAATTTCATTACAGTCCAACATGTAGTCCGGTTGGTTCTACCCCAACTGTGAGTCCTAAATAATTGCATCACTTGTTCACCTGCACACAATTGAAGGACGCTGTTTTTTAAAACCTCGTTGTGAGGTATTACTTGGTGTGTCTTGTTGCCAGTCATTATTAAGCCTTCACTCGTCTGATTGTTCATTCTGTGTATAACCAGTTGCCTTTACGTTCTTGAATATTTGCCTTGCATATGATATATCACTGTGGAAGAGGTCACATGATCACGTGGGCTGTGCCTGATTCTATTTACGTGCTTGGATTGTGAATTTGATTTTTCTGCTTTGAGAAGACGTGTGTGTGTGTGTGGGTGTGTGTGTGTGTGTGTTTGTATTTGTGTGTGTGTGTGTTCGCCCAGTGATGATCAGGCAAGCTGTTCAAGGTGTACCCTGCCCTCACCCACTGTCGGTTGAGATAGGCGTCAGTCTCTGAGTGGCCCTAATAGTTAAGCAGCTTGACAAGTTAATGAGTAAAGAGGGTATTTTAATCAGTATTGCATTAAGCGTGACACCCTATACAAGATCAGTCCTTCATTTGATTATTTACTACACCATGATGAAGCGAACAACAAGGAAGTGGAGGCAATGTACTAACGTTATTTGATAAGATAACTATTTTCTTGTCCGTGACAAGAAAATAGCGAAGATGAAGCTCTGCCTGATAATTAAGATTCTTCCGTTTAGATTTCGTTTGTCAGAAAGAAGAGACCCACAGCCTCTTGTTTACTATTTCTCTATTGCTTCCAGAGCACGTGGATTCAGGATTAGATTAAAGTGGACGTGATGCAAGATGAAATTACACAAATCCAGAAGGAAATTTATGTTCATGCTGCCATGTCACTTCGTACTCAATTATATATTAACTTTTGGCCAATTTGTGTTTGGGATTTTTTTTGTTTTGGTTTTGTTTTTATTTTTGTTTTTATTCAATTATCGACTGTTGCGACGGTTTAGTGCTTCTCCAGTAATTATAGTCATTTGTCTATTTGATGGTGTTTTTACAGTTTAATTCAAGTGCGCAGGGTGTTTTTGGAGTTAGCGACTGTTACTAATAAAATTTCAATAACAGGTAAGACACAGCTATTTTTTAGGAGCAGCCCTTATCGAACAAATTATATATATCAGTATGATAATAGGGACAGTGGTGTCCCAGTGGTAGGGCACCGAATTACTGATCCCAAGGTTGGGGGTTCAAGCCCCACTATCACTGGTTGTCACTGCTGTACCCCCAGTGCAGCTAACTGGTTTAGCAAAGGCCGGCCATGTCTGTCACTGTCTGTGGTGAGAGGCGTGTAAAAGAACCGTCGCTGATTTTCGTCAAGAGCAGGCTGCATAGCCGTCAGCGTGTTTCTGCCCTGCGTCGCCCAGAGTCAGCTGAGATGGGCGCTAGCCTCAACGCGACCCTAAATAGGATTAAGCGGTTCAGAAAATGAATGAATGAGTATGATAATGGTCTACTT
>JBCNYG010000004.1:3947377-3958590 GCA_039654305.1 Porochilus rendahli | reverse complement strand
TTGTGTGTGTGTGTGTGTGTGTGTGTGTGTGTGTGTGTGTGTGTGTGTGTGTGTGGAGGTGGTACCAAATGGAACTGGTTAGTTTTATTAGAAATACTTATCAGACCTATTTCACTTCAAAAAGCACTCAGAGAGGGCAAACCTCCACCAAGCCCAGCAATGCGCCGCATGAACCAAAATGTCATAAATCATCTCTTAATGATCTCATAATGCTAAAATAATCCCTGGATACAGAATTTGATCCAGATCCCTTGTCCAAAGTCCCACGATCGAATGGTAGGAATGTCATAAAGTTCCATACATAACATTTTACACTCACTCACTTACTCACTCTCTCACTCACTCGGGTTGTGGGTGAGGTTCAAGACTGATTTTATCTTCTCTTTCTCTCTCACTCTCTCTCTCTCTCTCTCTCCCTCTCTCCCTCTCTCCCTTTGCAATTCAGCGAAGCGAGGCCTTGAGGCGGGAATGAAACACACCCAGGCTGTGGGTAAGTAGCGTAACGAGACACGGCCTCTCTTCCTTCCATCTGCCCTTTTGATGAAGTGATAGGAGGCTCACAAATGGCTTATTATGCTTGACTACAGAGTTTTGAATGTGTGTGTGTGTGTGTGTGTGTGTGTGTGTGTGTGTGTGCGTGTGTGTGTGTGTGTGTGCGTGTAGGTCTCTGTGTTATCTATTTAACCGGCGTTTTCCCGGGTGCTTTGTAATCTCTTGATTGGATTTATGTTGTAGTTCTATGTCGTGCTTAAGTGCTCAAGTGATTTCATAAACAAATAGTTAGTGGATCCTCATCCATCATTTCCTAAAACTACTTCCTGTGTTTTTCCAATTGAGAAAGAAAACACTCAGATAAAAAAATAACATGGTGTAAATAAATAGGTTGTAAATGGCGTACATAGTCTTGGTGTAAATAGAAATCAAAATAGTTTTAGAGTTACTGTTACCACCCTACAGTTTATCAAGTATGGCGTTGAAGCGTTCGATCAGTCTTTGAGGAAACTGGAGTACCTGGAGGAAACCCGCAAGCACAGGGAAAACATTCAAATTCCACACAGAAAGACCCTAAGGCAGGACGAGAACCCTGGACCTTTTTGCTGTGACCTTTTGGGTTCGGGTGTTTCTGTGTGGTTTGCATGTCCCCCCTGTGCTTGCGTGGGTTTCCTCAAGGTCATCCGGTTTCCTCCTACAGTCCAATGACATGCACAGTAGGCTTATTGGCTGTTCCAAATCGCCCCAGGAGTGAGTGTGAATGATTGTTGTTGGTCCTATGATGGTCTGGTGAGCTGTTCAGGGTGTACCCAGCCTTCGCACAGAGTCGGCTGAGATGGGCGCCAGCCTCCCCGCGACCAATGTAGGATTCAGCGGTTCAGCGAATCAAATCTTGCGAAAAAAAGCGTTTTCCCAGCTGACACAAGCCTGGATTTCCCGCTCATGTGATTTATTTTACGCAGCTCTGCTCCCAGCTTCTTAATTAAGCATTTGAGTTCGTTGTTCATTGTCGCAGCATGTGACGAGGTGAGACAGCCTCTCCTTCCTTCCCCTGGCTTATACAGATAATTAGATGTGCTTCAGTGACAACATCCCCATTTCCATTTCTATAGAATATAATAGGCGTGCGAATCGTCGGATTATTTATACATTTATAAACTATTCATTTTCTCACTAATAACACACGTTGTTTCCTCTAAACTGGTCATTTGAACTGTCGTATTATCTTATCAACTCCTCGTCTCTTCTTTTTCCTTCTCCTCCACTCCTGTCATCCCTGATTCTTCTTCTTCTACTTTCTGTTCCCTCTGGTTTATCTCTTCAGTCTTCTCAATTTCTTTAATCTCCTCTTCTTTAATCTCACTTTAGTTTCTATTCTTTTCCCCCTCTCCACTAGTTGTCTTTCCTTTTCTTTTCTTCTCTTCGCTTCTGTAATCTTATCCTCTATTTCCTTTTTCTTTCACCTTTCCTGCTTTTTCCCCATTTTTCTTTCCATCAACTCTCTTCTCTTTTTTTTCCTCTTTTTATCTCCTCTCCTGTTATTTATCCGTTCCCCCTTTTCTTAATCATTTTCTAAGCCTCTTAATCCTAATTAGGGTCACGAGGAGGCTGGCGCCCTTCTCAGTCGACTCTGGGCGAGGGCAGGGTACCCTCTGGACAGCTCGCCAGGCCATCGCAGGGACAGCACACACACAACCATTCACACTCACACTCACACCTAGGGGCGATTTGGAGCAGCCAGTTAGCCTACTGTGCATGTTTTTGGACTGTGGGAGGAAAAAGTAGTACCTGGAGGAAACCCAAGCAAGCACAGAGAGAACATACTCTCCTCTTTTAGTTTCTTTTGTAATTTTTTTTCTCTTCTTTAAATTTATTTTCTATTTTCTCATCTTCTGTTCCATTTTCCAATCTCTCTTCTTTTTTATCAACTATTTATCCCTTCTCTTTTTGCTTTTTCCTCTTGTCTTTTCTCTTTTTTCTTCTTCTTCTTCTTATTTTCTCTTATTTACTTTTCTTCTCTCTTATGCACTTTTTAAAAAGACAATTTTACTCCCTAATTTCAGAGCTCATCTAAAGCTCTAAATTTCTTTTTTTCTCCCCTCACTTTTCTTTCCAGTTGCTTTGAATGAAGAAGAGGCTTCGTTCGACACCACCTTCAATCCATCTTTCATAAAAGAGGGAGAAACTTTGACTTTGAGCTGCCATTTTACTTCCCCTCTCCTTCCTTTCCAGCAGGACGTGGCCTGGTTCAGAGACGGTACAAACCTTGATACACCTTTGTTCATAAACACAATTGCAAACACCAACACAGTCATCATCATCATCATTATCATCTTCACAATCCAGGTTTATCCAGTCTTGGGTCCTTCGAGCCAGCCACTGTTCACCGCTTTTAACCCACCGTCAAGGCATAATTACTGAAATATGAAATTCAAATAAATAAATACCAAGTCTATGATGGGTGGCACAGTGGCGTAGTGGTTGGAATGAAATGAAAGACAAGCCTTCAAAACTCTCCTGTTACACATAGTCATGTGAATATTTTTATCATCAGGTGGTTTTTATTTACATTTTCAAAGTTGCAATCTGCTAAAATCCATCTGATAGTTTGCATTAGTCTGTCCGAGAAGGCTGATTTTTTCACTTTCAATAGAGCACGAAATCACAAAAATTAGGACACGAATCCCTCAGTTCATATAAGGCAAGTTAACGGCAATAATAACAGTATACAAATATTAAACTAACACAGATATAAACTAGTGAACTTCTGAATAAAATAAAACTAGCCACATGACACGCACTTCCGTTCACAGACGTCAAACAAGCACGTTCTCATATATATGAATAAAAAAGAATACCGTGACATTTATTCATATACTAGTTAGTTCTGTATTGCTGACAAAAACACAGGATGGCTTATTGGATTACTGTGCTGCTTTTTGGATTACAGTGTCACCCCCCTTGGGTGTGGAGTTATTGCTCGTTTTTATTTTACAAATGTAAACTTGGTGTGCGAGGTATTATTAAGTTTGGGTTTAATTTCTTTTTAAGTGTTCCAGTACTGTTCTACTATCTATACCTCTTATTCATCGGGGTCATGTGGGAAGCTGGAGCCTATCCCAGCTGACTTCAGGCAAGACTCAGGGTTACACCTGAAACAAGTCAGCAGTCTATTGCAGGACTAACACAGCCAATCAGACCCACATTCACACCTTTGGGCAATGAAGAGTATCCAGTCGACCTAATATGAATGTGGGAGGAAACCATAGTACTAGGAGGAAACTCATAAACACTGCGCTAATTCCACAGAGAAATCAGAACCAGGTGGCAGGAAGGTGGTTAGCACATGGTTAGTACATCCTCCTAGTAGCAATTAGGCTCAGGCATTTCTGTGTGGAGTTTGCATGTTCTACCAGTACTTACGTAGGTTTCCTCCAGGTACTCTGGTTTCCTCCCACAGTCCGAAGTGGATGGGAGTGTGAATGATAGGGTGCGTTGATCCTGCAGTGGTCTGACAAGCTGTTCAGCGTGTATCCTGCATTCACTCAGTGTCAGCTGAGATAGTCTCCAGCCTCCCCGTGACCCTAATAGGATTAAGTGGTTTGGACGATAAGTGAGAGAGTGAGTGAAACCAGATCCTGTTCCTGTGGGGTGATAGTGCTATTCACTGAGCCACCATGCTGTCTCTGTTTTAAAGTGTAAGTTAAATGATAATAACAACTTCAAGCATAATTACTGCATGCGGGCTAGTTATGTTATGTAATTTGTTAGTGTGTAATAAGTCATAAGTGTGTTGGTGTGTGTGTGTGTGTGTGTGTGTGTGTGTGTGTATGGGTAGGAGTTCATCTCTGTGCATCTGGTCGAATGGACATACGCACAGCCCTGCGCTCCTCCACTCTCAGCCTGAAGGGCATGCACAAGGAGCACGAGGGACTTTACACCATCCGCCTGCACACCCAAGAGGGCACCATCGAACACAGCGCCTATATTTATGTTAAAGGTCAGATATGTTTGATTCAAACAAGTAAACATACACACAAGCTCCAAAAGTCTGGGTTCACGTTTAAGGAGAGGTTGAGTTTTTAAATAAATGTAAAAATATATATAATTATACATATTAAATACATTAATAACATGTTATCTGATCTGTTTACACTTATATTACTAATAACATTACTACTGTCATGTCATTGGTTATTGTGTCATTAGTGGAGAAATTCAAATTTCGAACGTACCCCTTTTGAGTCTTTTGACACATTCATGCGCATCTAATTTGAAGATGAAGTTTAACTTCTAATTATCTAATTAGATCCCGGCGTTAGAGTTATATGTTATCAAAAGGTTCCTGTCTATGTAAATGTAATGACGATCGTAATATCACTTCACTTTAATACAATTTTCGTAAGCTCTCAGATATCTAGTAATAATAACATGAACAATATATAGCTCACGCCAAAGGTAATAATAGCTATAAATTTCTTAATATAAACTAATGCATGAAATCAGTAAGCATTATGATTGAAGAATAAAATAAAAAAGTATTAATATTACAAAAATGCTCAATATTTTGGATCATGTGACTCGTTTTTTTTGTAATAATTATTTTGTCTTGTTTTAATAAAAAAAGATTTTAATCTGATTCATAAATGTTTATATAAACATTTTTTATTGTTTATTTTACCATACCATCTGAAGACACTTTACTCACACAGTCTCACTCATCTGCCGAACCGCTTACTCCTACTTGGGTCACAGGAGGCTGGAACCTATCTCAGCCAACCATCAGCAAAGCCAGTGTACACCTTAAACAGCTAGCCAGACCATCATAGGGCCAACACACATTTATACTCACACATTTAGGGTCAATTTGTAACCGACAGTTAGTCTGTTGTGCACGTTTTTGGACTGTAGGAGGAAACCGGAGTACCCATAGGAAACGCACGCAAGCACGGGGAGAACATGCAAACTGCACACAGAAATGCCCGAGCATGGGAATCAAACCGCTGAAGTTCTTGCTGTGGGGTGGCCGTGCTGAGTACTGTCACAGCACTATCTCACAATGTTAAAAAATCCTTTAAAAAATCCAGAATTTGATTCCTATCATCTCCAAAATCTTTTGAGTAACATGTTCACAAACCAAAAGCATGACCTTCTTGGCAGGAGTAAAATTATCTATCGGCCTCGAGAAATAATATCGAATTGTAATAATTGTAAATGCTATAATACTGTACTGAAGTGTGCAGATCCGTGTCAGGGTCTTGTTCCAGAGTTCGCATGGTCCTCATGGTTCTCTCCGTGTGCCTCAGATGGTCCTGCAGCAATGCTCGGAGCTCCAGGTTCTCCCCTCCTTCTCGAGTGCTCTGATGTGAACAGAGATTACGTGTTTCTCTCGTGGGAACCTCCCAGCGCGGAGGGAGCAGGTCCAGTCCAGGGCTACTTCATTGAGAGGTCAGTGTGGAGATGTCAGTACCACGACAACACCACTACTAACAACCATGGATTTAACAATCAGACAAGTGGTACGTAAATATATATGATTTTGTTCTATACAACTACACCAGCTTCCTCCCACAGTCTAAAGACATGCACAATATGCTTTGGGGTGTTTTATGCCCCTAGGTGCGGGTGTGTACAGTTGTGTGTGTTGCCCCTGCAATGGATGGGCGATCTCTAGGATGTACCCCACCTTTGAACAGAGTCGAATGAGATAGGTTCCAGTCCCTAACCCTAGTAGGATTTAGTGTCTCTGCATTGAATGAATGAATGAATGAAATAATTCATATCACCCCCACCTAGAGGAGCATATTAGCACTATTAGCTATTGATTCTCTGAATTTTCCATTATATTTAACAAACTAAATTTTTTTTATCCCTAAATTAGTACAATAGTTTGTTGCTAGGAGCATAAAGTGTGCATGTAGGTGAATACAGAGCAGAAAAACAGGGAGGAAGAATGAATAAAACAAAGAGAGTAGAAAGCAAGAGGCAATGATACAGAGAGACAGAGAGGGCTGAGGTTGTGTCTCCTTCCAGCTGGATAAAATGTCATCTCCTCCGCAGCCCCCTGTTTCCTAGCAACATGTATAGGCTGCTGGAGAAGTTGTGTTTTTTCCTGCTTAATTTCACAGGTAATGGCGTATCTTGTCGGGTGCACAGGCCACTTTAAGAATTAGCCTCAATTTCAGGAAATGTTATTTTGATCTCTCCTGCGGCATACTGGGTAGGTGCGTGGATTAATGGTGGGCTGTTGAAGTTGCTTTCGGGTACAACAAGCTTTATATCAGTCAAGTCACACACCCAAGCCGAGCAAACTGCAGCAGTAACTTAATTTACTCCCGTTAATATGGCTGTGGGTTCAAATCCCAATGTGGCAATAGAACGAGGTTGTTAACTACTCACATCTGTGTTCGGAGTGTATCGTGTAGCACTCTGGATAAAACCAAATGACTGGATTGACTGAATCTGTCAGCAATGTCACTTCATTCCCTTATCCAACCTTTGAAGGTTTGAAAAAAATCTTAAATTTGGCTAAAACAGGGGTTTTTTTTATATGTCTTAAAATGTGACCATATGTAAGTCACATTATCATGAGTTGGTTTTCACTTGCTGTCTGTTTCTCTTTCCTGTGCACCTCAGAATGTTTCCCAACAGCTTTCTGATCCAAAGTAATCAGTAATAATTCCAATCCAGGCTTTCTTTAAGGGTTTTAATTGACTTTTAAATAAAGACCAAGATAAAAAGATGATATTCACCAAGTGTGTCACTTACATTCTGTGAAGCAACATTTTTAGTGCTGCCAAATTCAAGATATCCAGTGTTTACCGAGTATGCAACTCCGCCACTCCATCTGCTGCCATTCTGCGTCTGTGCTAGTGGAAGTTGGCAAAACTACACAGCCATTTAACAGGAGAAAAGCCACCAGCGGTCGTTGCGTGCAGGTAGTACTGGGACAGGCTACAAAAAGAAAGCTGCCGGGGGTCAGGTGAAAAAAGAAGGAGGTGCTGAAAGCTACAGGGATGGCTAACGGCAGCTCGGGGAAATCAGTCTGTTACCAACATTCTAACATCTCACTGCTCCTGGCACCATGCTGCGACTAGGTTTGGTTTTTTATTTTATGTGGATAAAATATTTTTGACCTTCTGTCTATCATGAAATCCCCTGAAGTGAACACAAATCTGCCATTGCCTAAGCTATGACTAACTTTTAATCAATACTAGTGAGCCGTTAGCCACATTTTCTAGCTAGCATACACCTCAAACAGTGTTTAATGACTCCCCTAGCCTTGCATTCTTTCTATTTATTCCAGTTTCTTCACATATGGAGAGCAAGCAGTATCTCATTCCTTCACCATATGCCATATGCACTGTTTACTACCTTTGAATGCTCAAAGCTGTTGGGACAGGGGTAGAACATAGGACTCTAGCACCTTGCTTACCATTTTCTTCATTCACCTGTGTGAAGACAATGATTGGATTTTTAACTAGAAAGTGAAATCAGAGAGTGCAAACCTCCACCAGAAAAGCAAAAAACAGAAAGCACCCCAGAGTGCTTCAGAGTGGCATGGTGGCGTACTGGCTAGCACATCCAACGCACATCAAGAAGGTCCTGGGTTTGAGCCTCATGCACAGGCATTTCTGCGTGCAGTTTGTATGTTCTCTCCATGCTTGTGTGGGTTTCCTCTGGGTACTCCGGTTTTCTCCCACAGACAAAAGACATGCACGTTAGGCTAAATAACTGTTCCAAATTGCCCCTAGGTGTGAATGAGTGTGTGTGTGTGGGGGTGGGTGTGTGTGTGTTGACCCTGGCTTGGTCTGGCAAACTGATCAGGGCGTACCCAGCCTCTGGAGTCTATCTCAGCCGATGCTGAGCAAGGTCAGGGTACACCCTGAACAGCTCGCCAGACCATCTCATAACCATCATACACACAACCATTCACACTCACACTCACATCTATGGGCAATTTAGAAAAGATAGTTAGCCTTATGTGCATGACATATTTTTAAACTATGCCTAATCCTCAGCCATCTGAGGAATGTTTGTTAGTCATGTATTTGTTTTTGCACTTGGTGGAGCCTTCCAGTAAATATAGTGGATGGTGTTGGTGTGGATTGGGTGTGGGTGGGTGTGTGTGTGTTGACCCTGGCTTGGTCTGGCAAACTGATCAGGGCGTACCCAGCCTTTGCCCAGAGTCAGCTGAGATAGGCTCCTGCATCCCCGCGACCCTAATAGGATCTAATGGTTCGGCAACCAAGTGAATGAGAAGCTAATCAAATTCGGTCCCTCTCTGGGTCTCTATAGGTGTGAGCTGAGCACGGGAAAGTGGGAACGCTGTAACCAACTTGTTCAGAAACTGTGTCATTACCCAGTTATGGGTTTAAAGGAAAACACCATGTACCAGTTCAGAGTGTGTGCAGTGAACCAAGCCGGCATGGGACGTCCGTCTAAACTTTCAACCCCCATCATCACCTCTGACCCCATGGAGCCCAGCAGGACTATGGGTACCTTTGTATTCTCAGCCATTACTCAACAGTGTTAACAAAAATACTTTTAAAAATGGGTTGTGCTGTGAAAAGGAAATGGCATGGTACAATTTTAAGTCATTACTTCAAAAAATGCATCTTGGCAAGCTTATATTATGTCATCAGATTTCCACTTTTTGGCTGCATGCCTTACATATAATCATAAAAAGGCATTTGAACAATCTCTCAGACTTTTTTTTCTCATCAAGTGCTTGTGATTATGACTGCTTGGAGTGCTTTATATCTCACTTATCTCTGTGCTTTCAAACACAATGCCACCTCTTCCCACTTATTAAATCTTTTTTACCCCTCTCACCTTTGTCGCCATTATTGGCTGTATCTATCTGTCCCTAAATCTATTTATTTTCCCTCCCTGTCTGTAAGTGGTCAAAGTGGATAGAGGCAGAGAGATTGTGATCACCAAGGACCAGCTGGAAAGTAAGAAATGCAACATTAACTGCCCTAGTCAATAAAAAAAATAAAGCTAATGTTATTTGTGATACACACACACACACACACACAAACATCATTCTTTCCTACAAGTACAAGTCATTACAATTTCTCTCAAATGCACAATAATACAGAAGTTAGTAGTACTAATCAGATATGTATTAATATAGTTGGGATGAGCCACATGTTCCCCACTCCCTATGAGGTTATGGTTAGGGTTAGGGGTTAGGGTTAGGGTTAGGGTTAGGGTTAGGAAACATAGGTACTGGGGAACGTAGGACTGGGTAACATAGGCTGAGAAACATAGGTACTGGGAAACACAGGCACTGAAGAACACAGACATGGACATCTACAGTTAATATTCCAGTCATGCTAGTCAGAATATTTAAAAATTAATGTATAGATCCTAAAGGTCAAATTTATAAACAGAAACGAATTTAAGCTATAAGACAATTGGTGCTAATTAAAAAAATTATAATTTTGTTAGATATAATTATAAAGATATAATTGTACTAATTAGATACATTATGATGAGATAAAAGGCAAAGTTATGCTAGTTGCATATATTAATAAATATACAAATATCCACACTTTTTTTTCAAATTACTGTAGAAATTATTTTAGAGAGATACATGTAATTTCATGGAATAGTTATGCTTATTTCTTAGAGATATGTTTTTTTGAAAATACAAATGTGCAATTTAGAGATACAGAACTCATTTGAGATAGTTATGCTAATTAGCTTGCATAACAAATTACCTCCATTACAAATGCCTAACTCCAATGTTCTCTTCCTCTTCATACTATTTTACTTCTTTTCCTCCTCATTTTTCTCTCTCCTTCTGCAGGTCAGATCCGTGTTCCTTTTCCCCCTACTGATGTCCAAGTGTGTGAATTGAGTGACACTTATGTTGTGATGTGCTGGACTGAGCCAGATCCACGAGGCAAAGAGCCACTCACCTACTATGTGGAGCGGGTAAACACAAACCTTCCGTCTTCAAACACTAGACTTTATTCAACATTTGCTTTCCGTCAAGTATGTAATAAACTCTGAAAAAGTAGTCTAAACTGCTAGCCATTAGCCATCAGCTTGAAAGGCAGTGCTCACCTGACCCGCCTCTGTCATGGTTAAAATATGTAAATATAAGCATAATATAATTGTTTTAGTTAGTTTTTCTTAATAATACCACATTATATATACTAAAACTCTGAAAGACCGTTAAAGAGATGCCATTAAACCACTTTAGCACCTGCTCGCTCATGCACTCAGAGCTCACCTAAATCTGTCATGATTAAAATATTGTAAGAAATATACCATAAAATACTTCATAATAATAATTCATCTGTTTTAAGCTTATCTTACCATGTAGTACATACTATAATTATTATTTGCCTCATACACTATGAATTTATATTATATACATACAGTATATTTGTACCTATAATCTATGGAAAGATTCTGATTGAAGGGGTCTTGATTGGAGAGTCCTACAGGAGAGTTAGAGATTGTTATGGATAATAATGCTAGTTAGATACATTGCAGGACTAATACATAACTAAAGATACAGTTATGGTTATTAAGGAGCTTAGAGCATTGGGATCCTTTTAAAATTATTTAAACGTACACTCTCACTCACTCATTTGCTGAACTAATCCTATTAGGGTTGCGAGGAGGCTGGAGTCTATCTCAGCCGATGCTGAGCAAGGTCAGGGTACACCCTGAACAGCTCGCCAGACCATCTCATAACCATC
>JBCNYG010000004.1:3927514-3938796 GCA_039654305.1 Porochilus rendahli | reverse complement strand
CCCGGAGGAAACCCACGCGAGCACGGGGAGAACATGCAAACTCCACACAGAAACGGCCGAGCTGGGAATCGAACCCAGGACCTTCTTCTCCGTCCATGACTTGATTGCTGATTATATTTCAGTGATTTCTGAATAACTTTTCTTTCAAATGCCTACAGTTATGTTGATTTTATCACTCAGACATCGAGCAGTCTAACAAACTGCACTGCAGTGGTGGTTCGGTGGTTCGGTGGTTAAGGCTCTGATCAGAAGGCCGTGGGGGCTCAAGCCCAAATACCGCCAAGCTGCCCCTGTTGGTCCCTTAAGCAAGGCCTTTACCCCTCAGCTGTTTAATTTTATGAATATTACATGCACGTCATACTGCATACGGGATGTCGACCCAATCACTCCCCAACCGAACCACTTAATACTACTAGGGTGTGGGGAGGCTGGGGCCTTTCTCAGCCAACACAGGGTGAAGGAGGGGTACACCCTCAAGGGCTTGTCAGACCTGGACAAATCTGAATAGTCAGACACTCTTCACACTGGAACACTCGTATGATGGCTAAGTCGACTTCCTGGACTTCGTCAGACAACTAGACCTGGAACATGTGTGTTAAAACTGGGTGCGTCTCATTTTTAGGTGTTCCTGCTGCACCACTCTGTGTTCAAGCCATTAGAGATACAAACAGGTCAATCCTTCTAATGTGGAAAGAGCCGAAGAGCACAGAGGGAATTCTGGGATATTACCTGTACTGCAATGAGCTTGGTACCTCAGAGTGGAGAACCATTAACAACAAACCAGTCACAAGCACAAGGTAAAAAAAAAAAAAAAAAACAAGTTTTACAAAATGCATGTTTAAAAACATAATATATGCTCACATACATCATTTATGTCTTTGCACATCAAAACACCATATTATTATTATAAGCGTCTTCGTGTAGAGAAAAACAGGTAATAAATCTGCACACAGGGGGCGACATTGTACTGCAAAAAGTCGCATGTACTTCATGTGTATACTATGGTAAATATGGAAGTAATTTGCATATGAATAAATTTTGTTTATATCATTCACTCCTATAAAAGAGCCGATGTTTATCTGATGTTTGTAAATAGAAGCTTGTATTGTGTGTAGAAGTGCCTAATTTTATTTTAGACAGAAACTCACAAATTTTATCTGATTTGTCAGTTTCTTTTCTGTATACTGTTGTTTTTGTCATTACCTTGCTTTATCTGAACAGACAGATTCATATCACATGACATATTGTCACCATTTCATGCATCCTCCCACAGACCAGAGATGTACACATTAGGCTTACTCCTAATTTCGCCCTTGGTGTGGATGTGAGTGTGAATGTTTGTGTGTGTTGCCCTGTGATGGCTCGGCAAGCTGTCCAGGGTGTACACCACCTTCGCCCAGTGTTGGCTAAAATAGTCTCCAGCCTTCCTGTGAGCCTAATAGTTTTGTGTAATAGTTTTGAGTGACTGAGATAGTAATACTCTAATAGTGTTTTCTCTCCCTCTCTCTTTCTCTCTCTCTCTTTCTCTCTCTCTCAGGTTCTTGGTGCATGGGCTCAGGACCAATAAGCAGTATGTCTTCCGTGTGAAATCAGTGAGCCGAGCAGGAAACAGCCGCTATTCAGACCAGTCTGAGCCAATCCTGGTTCAGGCAGCTAAATGTAGGAATGTTTACATGCCCAGACACTGCAGGCTTTTAACTTGCGAAACGTACACTAATTTCCATCCACTTCTTGTAAAGTTACCATATCTGGGTCTAAACACATGCCCTTGTTTCAAACTGGCTAACAAAATGTTTACTCTGACTCACTGATTTCCCGAACCGCTTAATCCTCTGGGTCACTGGGAGATTAGCCGTGCGAAGGCAGGGTACACTCGCCAGTCCATCACATGGCCAAATTACATACAACAGCTCACACTCAAATGCACACCTAGGGGCAATTTGGAGCAGCCAGGTAGCCTAATGCGCATGTCTTTGAACTGTTGGAGGAAACCGGAGCACCCAAAGGAAACCCACACAAAAAAAGGAAGAACATGCCAGCTGCACACAGAAACGGCGAACGCAGGACTGCTAACCACTACACCACCATGCCCTCCTTAACAAAAAGTTATACAGTGCATTTAGTTTTTTCTTGCTGTCCTCATATAATAGAAACGGATGAAAATAGACTGGCGTGTATGTGGCACAGCTGTGGTCTGTAATAAGCTTTTGGATAACGCGTTCTTTCCATCCTGCTCGGTGTAATGGTGGCTCATTTCTGCTGTCACTCACATTCAAGCAATTTAAAAATACACCCATGGCCGATCATAGAGTGATAGGACTGACATTCTGTCCTTTCACTCAGACAAATTTCAACACGCTTAGCAATGAATCGACGGATGAATACTTCGCCTTTCTCTTTTTCCGCGATGTTATCCATTCTTGCCAGTGTCCCACACTGTGATGGTTTCATTTTCATTCCAAAGAAATGATAGAATGTAGCATAGATGTATCGTAAGCAACGTTTGCTCGTCTCATCCTGCTGGGTTTGCAGATTAATATAAAAACTGAGCATAGTAATGCCTTCGTCGAGCCCGGGACTCAAACCCAGGACCTTCTTGCTGTGAAGCAAACGTTGTAACCACTGCACCTTTGTGCCGCCCAGTTATAATCTATTTGAATTGCTAATTAATTAGCTTGGGGGTTTCCATATGAAATAACTTGCATAGTGGTGACCAATCCAAGCAGCTACTTTCCTAGTCTACTAATTATTTTAATTGTTATTTTGCAATGGTAAAGGGCAGCTAATAGGCTGTTGTGTTCATATGATGAAATGATACATCACACCAATCTGTATTGGTACTTTCCTAAAAGCGTTCTTTGCAAGTGTTTTATTGCACTATGTCCTCTTTCCCCCTCATAGTCGTTCCATCTGCCCCATCTGCCATTCAGCTTCTTAACTGCACGGGCACTGAAATGGTGATTGGGTGGCGAGCTCCTGTCAATAACGGTGGAGTGCCGATATCTGGCTACTACCTGGATCAGCGGGAAAAATCCCAGAACACATGGAGTGAAGTCAACACTAAACCTGTCAGAGAGAGAGTGTACACAGTGAGTCATTATAGCAATAGGCTTGTGTAAGAAGGAATCTGGTGTCATATTTGTGTACGGTACACTACCATGTACTAGCAAGGGTTTCCTAGAGAGTTAGATGGTTACTAGGGAATCTTTGACAGTTGGGGTGGTTTCTATGAAATGATTGGGAGTTGAGATCATTTCGGGGGAAAGCATTGAGTGCAGGGTTGGGTGTTACCTGTAAACCATGGGACAGCTTAGATAAAAGCGGTGAAACCTGGGAGAGTTCATATGGAATTTTTCCATATGGTGGGGTTTTATGGAATGACTGAGTATTCAGATGGTTTCTATGGAAGGGTTGAGAGTTGGGATGGTTTCCATGGACGCACTCGAAGCTGGGGTAGTTCCTCCAGAAACACTGGGTCCTGCAGACAATTCTTTGAGAGCATTGGAAGCTGGGGTGGTCTCTATGGAACTCCTCAGAGGTGGGATTGTTTGGTGCAGGTTTGGTTTCTGTGAAAGCACCAAGTGTTGGGATTGTTTCTACAGAAGCACTGGATGCTGGGTAGTGTCTATAGAGGGGGTCTGCTTTCTTTGGAAGCACTAGAAGCTGGGATGGTTGATATGCAACTAGGCTGGGTTTCTCTGGAAGCACTAGATGCTGGGTTGAAATTAATGGAAGAACGTAAAGTAGGGATTGTTTCCATGGATACACAGAGAGTTGGGGTAATTTCAATGAACGCACTGGGTACTGAGGAGGCTTCTGTAGAAGCACTGAAAGTTGGGGTGTTTTTTATGGATGTACTCAGTGCTGGAGTGCTTCTATGGAAGCATTGGGTGCTAGGGTGGGTTCTATGGAAGCACTGGGTCCTGGGGTGGTTTCTGTGAAAGCATTGGGTGCTGGGGTGGCTTCTATGGAAGCACTGGATGCTAGGATGAGTTCTATGAAGGCACTGGGTGCTGAAGAGGTTTCTATGGAAGCACTGGGTCCTGGGGTGGTTTTCGTGAAAGCACTGGGTGGTATGATGGTTTCTATGGAAGCACTGGGTGCTGGGGTGGTTTTTAAGGAGGCACTGGGTCCTGGGATGGTTTCTATGGAAGCACTGAATGATGAGGTGGTTTTGTGAAAGCAATGGGAGCTCTGGTTTGTGCTCGAGAGTTTATTCATTAGTGTTTTGGCTGAAAGGCTGTGTGAAAACCATAAGGATACATGAGCACACAGTGCCCTCTACTGTCCCATTAAATACTACTGCACTATATTATTATCAAATCCTTCAAAAACAACAAAAAAAGAACATCTTTATGATTTCATCATTTTGCATAGCATTAGGCTCCATTAGCCATGGTTTAGTTGCCGTATGGAAAACATATATCCAATGTTGGTTTGAAAAAAGATGATGATAAGATGATGCAGAGGATCCAATGAATGAACATTTTCCTTATTCCAATACCAAGAAACCTCAAAATTACTCAAATTTACTGCTTCATAACATTCATCCATTCATTTATCTTCCAAACAGCCTAATCTAATTAGGGTCACAGGGAGGCAGGAACATATCTCAGCCAACTCTGGACAAAGGCCAAACCAAAAACAACCATTCCCACTCACACCAAGGGACAATTTGGAACATGTGCACGGATATGTGCAATCTTGGACTGTGGGAAGAAACCAGAGTACCCAGAGGAAACATGAGCAAGCATGAACACTCCATACAGAAACGCCCGAGCCCTGAAATCGAATCCAGGACCTTCTAACTGTGAGGCGGACGTGCTAAGCACTACGCCCCTTCTGAACATCTATAGTGTGTATTAAAAAAAGGGAGAAAGACATTACCCATCAGTGGCTCTCTCTCCTGTTTCATCAGCTTCCCCTGTGTAACTGTGTATCAGATGTTTATATAATCACCTACTTGTTCTCTCTGTCATTATCCCTGTCTTATTAAAAGGTTCCTGGTCTCCGAGAGGGCTGTTATTACCAGTTCCGTGTAATCGCAGGCAACATGGTCGGAGTCGGCAAACCCTCTGGACCTAGTGAGGCTTTTCTGTGTGAGAGGTGGACGATGCCTGAGCCTGGTAAGAGTCTAATCTTAACAGTATTATTTAAGTTTCTTTATTCAAAATTTCCTTTAAAGTCATGTAGAAACCAGAGCACACAGAGAGTGCAAACCTCCACCAAATCAGTAAAAAATATGAGAAAGTACACAGCGCCCCTGCTGGGCCTGCTGTAATAGCACATTACCAAAGCAATTATCCTATCACGTGGTGTAAAAGAATCCTTTTAAAAAATCCTGCAAATTGAATTGCTGATTGGGATCATCTCTAAAATCCACTGAAGTGTTACTTGGCCGTGCTCCATTCCTCCAAAAAAAAAAACATTTTAGCCAACTATTTCAATTTTACAAAGAAATATTAAGACTGACAAATAAACCAACACCAACAAAATAATAACATTCATAATCTCCTTGGCGGAGCCACTGAGAGCAGAACAAGATTCGAGCACAAACCTGCTGGAGGATTAATATACTGTCATCATTCATTCATTCTTCGGCCATAGTCCTAGAAAGACCCGTAGGCAGTTCTCCCTTCATCTGAGAGACTACAGGCAAGGGGGTACCACTCTGCTTTGAGCCCAGGGGCAATCTGGAATAGCCAATTAGCTTAGTCCACAGTGGGTGGACTGGCTGCCCTAGATTGCCCCTAGTTGAGAATGAGAATGTAAATGTGTCTGCATAATATGCTACAATGGACAGGCGTTCCTCCAGGGTGTTCCTCCTGGCACTCGGTTCATGCTCCCGGGACAGACTCCAGGATAAGAATGACTGAAAAATGAATGAAATTGGGGCACATTGGCTCAGTTAGCACTGTTGCCTCACAATATAAAGGTCTGAGGTTCAAATCTCGGCCAAAAACCTTTCTGTGTGGATTTTGCATGTTATCCTTTTGGATGCATGGTATTCCAGTTTCCTCCTACAGTCCTACAGACATACACATGAGACAGAATTGTCCATAGCTGTAAATGCGAATGTGAATGGTAGGTTGGTCTGTTCAGGGTGTACTCCCACTCTTAGCCTAAGATAGTTGCGATTGGCTCCAGCTTTCCATTAACCCTAATGGATAAGCGAAACATACCATCATGGATGGACCACCGGACCCACACATAACCCCTAGTCTAAATACTGGAAGTTTGAATTTGGACAGGCCTCACGGATGTCATCACAGGACTTTCTTCACCCGAGTACTTTGTCCTAGACAAAGATGCTAAACTACATCCAGTAGCAAGACTCAAGCCTGGGAGGGCCTGAGTTTTGGGGATTGTGGAGTAAATGTTACTGCTCCCAGAACCACCGTGACCCGAAGTGGTAGCAGCCACTATGCCAGCTATGGCTCAAGTAGTCAAATGGGCAGAAGGAGCTCTGAAGCCTTGGATGGCAATCCCCCCTACAAGATGGACACTTGGATCACAAACCTAACAAGGTGCTTCCAGCAGGGCGCTGGATGATGACAGTGGCGGAAGAGCCTTTACGGACCAATGGCAAAGTCACCAGACTTCAAGCAGAGGAACTTCATCGGAAGGGCAGTGGATGATATCACAAAGCATCATTAGCAATTAGATTACACATTAGCAAGCTAGAGGGGGCGCAACGTCAACTGTGTGATAATAGGGGGAGGGCTCTTGATGCCGCTGCAGATCAAAGACAGGTCTTATGGCCCACCGAAGAGCATATCAAGCCCTTTGAGCATCACTCACACGCATCATCGGTCACGATGGACTGCCGACACACGGCCTTATACAGTCAACACAGTATAAGTAAAACTAATTCCAAAGATATCTCTCACTTCAGAGTTGCTTAGGTTTTTTCACTTTCCTTGTTTAAGGATTAGTATACTGTGCTAAACAACAGGCATTGTGTATTACATCCACCGAACTATCTCTCCCTGTGCTATTCAAATAATTATATATAGTGTGATGGAGAATTAATTACCTGCATTCAAATGGACAACCTGTACTCCATTATAACTGAGTAAAAGCTGTGTAATACTTTATTACTGTATTATTATCCCGCACTAGACACTGTGTGTATGGATGTTATGCTGAAAAGCCCCTACAGGATGCAGGGTCGATGGAGACTATTATTATTTTCCTTGATTTGTCCCCCATGGTGCCTTCTTGCTGTTAGTAGAGCATTTCATTTTCTGGAAAAAGAAATACAATAACCTAACTGTCATCAGCAAAGACCAAAGGCTGTTGAATGCATTTAAATGTTTGGATATGTGAGTCGATATTTAGGCTCTTCTACATGAAGCAGTATAAACTGAATCCATGCATCAGTAGATGGATAGATTAGCAAGGTCTGGTTGGAAAGAAATGCAGATATCTTGAGAAATATACAGAGTGAATCTCAGGCAGCGTGTACCAGTAGGTAGGGAATGAATTGACAAACATAGCATTGAGATTTAATAAAGTGTGCTGAAATGGAAGATGGAAAGTCAGTTATGTGCTTGGATTGGATGGATGGACAGAAGAAAGGATGGAAAAACAGATAGATGGACAGAATAGTGTGATAAGGATCTGATCTTTTGATCAATTGTTCAAATGGACTTTGGTGGACAGATGGAGTATTAAATAAAAGGTTTTTGATAGATTGGTGGATGTACTGGTTGGATGGTTGGATGAATGAATGGATGAGTAGATGCGCTAACTGTATTTGTTGATTATATGTGTGGATTTATTGATTATATTGATTATATGTGTGGATTAGTGTGTGAATGAATAGATATCTTGATAGCTTGTTTAAAGGGAAATTAAATAATGCACAACGATTTATGGATGGATGGATGGATGGATTAATGGATGGATGGATGGATGAATGGATGGATGGATGGATGGATGAATGGATGGATGGATGGATATGTAGATGGAAAGACCCATGTATTGTTGTGTTTGGATGGATGGATGGATAAATGGACGGATAAATGGATGGATAGGTCGATGGAAAGACTCATGTATTGTTTTTTGCTTTGATGGATAGATGAATGTGTGTTGTTTTTGTTTTTGGATGAATGGATAAATTAATGGCTCTAATGATAGTATAGGTGGAATGTTTGAATGATCAGACTGATGGATGGATGGATGGATGGATGGATGAACTGACCTTTCAGTAGACCGCTTGAATGGATGAAAGGGTGGATGTTTGCATGAACTGATCAATTTAAGAAGCCCGTGAGTTTCATTATCCGGCGTTACGTCGATGTCCGTAGGATGCCCGTATGACCTGGAATTGAGAGAGGTGCGGCACGACTCTCTTGTTCTGCTGTGGGCGGAGCCCCTTTACCAAGGTCAGTCACAAATCACTGGTTATATTGTGGAGATCAGTGAAGGGGAGGAGTCAGAGGATTGGACCGCAGTGAGCCGAGGACCAATCATGGAAAGGTACCTAAAGGTCAGTATATGTGGGTAAAGAATTATAGACATGAAGGGCAGTCAGGGGATTAGCAGGCACTTATTTTGAGTTTGCTGTCAGGTTTCTGGGCTGCAGACGGGGCAGACGTATCGTCTCCGAGTGTGCGCTATCAACAGTGCTGGTGTGGGAACACCTTCTTTCCCTACTGACCCCATCACAGCCCAGACTAATCCAGGTTAGTTCCGTTAGCACAGCCTGGAGAGGGTTTTTTTTTTTTTGTTTATTGTTTTTTAGTACTACCTGTATCTTTTGATGGACAAAAACTTTTCAATATACAACAAACCAAAGAGCATGTCTTTTTCTTTACTATACAGCAAACAGAGACATCGAGATTGGGGTTGATAATGACGGCTTCATCTTTTTGAGCTTTGAAGCACCTGAGACGACCGACCAAGTCGAGTTCGAGTGGAAGAAGAACTACAGAGACGCTATCGATGCAGGACGTGCCCACTTGGAGACCAAGCAAAACAAGTGTGTTCATTACATTTACTAGCAAAAATGAAAATGCATCTCACAACACATGGAGATGTTAATGTCTGCCTGAGGGAGTACCGGTGTAAATATGCGGTAATCAAGTTGCAAAAAAGAAAAGATTCAATTGTATTAAATTGTTAAAGAAATATAGTTAGGAGAAGATAAAAATATGAACAATATATCTAGAAGAAAGAAATGGTAGTAATTGCCGCCAAATCACTTAATCCAACTAGAGTCACAGGGAGGCTGAAGCCTATCTCAGCCGACACTGGGTGAAAGTAGAGTGCACCCTGAACGGCTAGCCAGACCATCGTAGCCCCAACGCACACAACCATCCACACTCACACTCACACTTTGGGGCAATTTGGAACAACTGATCCACGTAATACGCATGTCTTCGGACTGTAGGAGGAAACTGGTGTACCCGGAGGAAACCCACGCAAGCACAGGGAGAAGATGCACACTTCACACAGAAATGCCCTCACCGAGCCCGGGACCCGAACCCAGTTTTCTAGCATAAAGCTGCAGCAGTATTATTATGAAAAAGTTTTTATATAGATATATATATATTAAGATATAATATTTTAGTGTAGACGAGCCAGTCGAAACCTCGGTGATTAAAGTAGCGAGGTGCGAGAAAGCCGTTCATAGATTTATAGATTCATAGTCTTTATGGTATACGTGTGATCAGGATATATAGATGCAGTTGTGTATTTGTGTTGTAGATCTGTTCTCACCTTCAGTGCAGCGTCGGAGGAGGATCTGGGCCTTTACACTGCTGAAATGACTGACAGGCCAGACATCTCCTCCAGCTTTAATTTTACAGCTGAAGGTACAATTACTATCTTTAAATCATGTGAAGTCTGGCATTATCACAAAAAAGCAGATGAAAATGTTTAGTCTAGATATTTGTTGATAGATTCTACAAAAGTACCAGGCACGTTTGTCCTCTTAGCATAATTGTAGCTCAACTAAGACATGACCGGTGGAGTATATAAATAGAGAATAGAAGAATAAATATAAAAATCCAACTAGAAATTGACATTGTGCTTGTTTCCTTTTGTCTCAGATTTGGAGAGACTCGTGGAGCTGAGCTGGCACGTCAGGAACCCACGTAAGACGGTGCATGAATAGCTGAAAGGACCTTGATGCAGAACAAGAGCGACATAAATGCACTGACATATTGTCAGAGTCAAGTAATAAAGTAGCCCTGGGAATTGCCTGTGACTAAGAACGTCAGGCATAAGACTGAAAAAAAACACGAGCAAGACAAACGGCAGGTGGATAGACAGAATTACAGATACACAGACAGAATAAAATAGAGAGAAAGACAAGCAAGTACATAAAGAAATAAAAATATGAATTATATGTATCGTATGAATAGATTGATTGATGGATGGATTGATGGATGGATGGACACAGACAGATGGACAGATGGATGGAACACACTCATGGATGGATGGATGGATGGATGGATGGATGGACACAGACAGATGGATGGATTGATGGACACACTGATGGATGAATGGATAGATGGGTGGACACACAGTCAGATGATGGAATGGTCATATGGATGGATGAATGATTGGATGGATGGATGGATGGATGGATGGATAGATAAATGGATAGATGGATGGATGGACAAAAATAGAAGGACAAAGTAGGCAAACGAGTGGCTAGATGGACATACAGATGGATGAATGGGTAGATGGACACACAGACTGATAGATAGATGGACACGTAGCCAGATGGGAGAATAGTCATATGAATAGATAGATGGCTGGATGGATGGATAGATGCACAGACAGATGGATAGATAAATGGATGGTCATATAGATTGACACACAGTTGAATGGATGGATGAATGTATGGACACAGACAGATGGACAGATGGATGGGTAGATGAACTCACAGATGGATGGATGAATAGATGAATGGATGGATAGATGGACGACACTGAGACAGGTGAAAGATTGAGGTCATATAAATGAATGGATGGATGGATAGATGGATCGATAAATAAATGGTCACATTAATTGGCACACAGTTGAATGGACGGATGAATGGAAAAACAGTAAACGTCAGGGTCTTCGCACTACTTTTAGGGCGATTATTTTTCTTAATCAGCATGTCCCCGTAGGTTTTATACAAATTCCATAAAGCACAGAAAAACAGCTATGTCTCCATCTGATGTCTGTGTGTGTGTGTGTGTGTGTGTGTGTGTGTGTATAGCTAGCACCACGCTCTTTGAGTGTTGACATATACACGTGCAAGAGCAGGACCATACCAACAT
>JBCNYG010000004.1:3902622-3912964 GCA_039654305.1 Porochilus rendahli | reverse complement strand
ATAGATAGATAGATAGATAGATAGATAGATAGATAGATAGATAGATAGATAGATAGATAGATAGATAGATAGAGAGAGATAGATATAGATGTAGATATTGATGTATGACAGATTCCCTGTGTACTCACTATGACTTTGCCGAAGACGTGTTGAACAATGACGATGTCGTGACCCAAGACGTTTATGCTGACTTTTCTTATGTAAGCGCCGTGTTTGGTCTGGGCGAGTTCATTTTTATTAACGATGCTGAACTCTGTGAGGCTTTTGTCTTTGCCTGACGTCTTAACCATGGTGTAAGAGCAGGTGCCCTGGAAAGAAAACCTGCCTCCATCAAACGTTTCATAAAAAGGGTCTCCAATAACTTTGCACGAGGCCTCAGAGTCAGGCTCACACACTGCTACATTGCCCCTGTCCACACATTGTTCTTTCTCACGGCATGTTTTCTTACTGCAGGGATCTGGAATAGAATGAATCATATCAGGACAATTCATATTCATAGAGCTCATTCAAGCCAACAGAATTTGAGTCAAAGTTGTGTACAGTAAGGCGTTTTGGAATGTCCCATGCAATGGGATAGCCCTGTAAGTGATGCTCTACTGAGGGACGCGCTCTGTGTTTCCGTGTCTCCTTGTCTCCTTGTCAAGATGTCATCATCACCGACTGAGTGACCCGCCCTCTCTGAGACTGATTGACCTACAGACTCTGGGCACTACCACCCTTGGAGATCCTCCTGCAGAGCTTTATGCACTGCTTCCAGTTAAACATAAACCAGCAACATAATGAAATTAAACTGACCATTAATGCATGTTGGGATGCCATTGGGTGCACGACAGATCTCATCTTCCCCACAGTTCATGGGCTGACATGAAAACTCTCCAGCATTACAAGTGCATTTCTCTGTACAGTCTCCTCGGACTACTGATTCCCCAGACTGCAGGAGGAAATAAATTGACTTTCTTGAGTTTTATTTGGAAGAAGCTAGGTCAAACAACAAATTGACTAGAGACCATAAATCTATTCACCTTGTAATACCATCCTTCCACCAAGCAGCCACAATTTTCTATAGGCTTGCAGTTTCCTCCGTCAAAGACAAAGCCGTCATCACACTGGCAGCCTTCGAGACACTCTGGACAACTAAGTGTCATGGTAAGGCTGGCGCAAGTTGATGTGCAGGTGTCCGCACATATCTCATAGTGACTTTTTTCAGGACAGGTCATTGCTGGAAAGAGAATACACCAATGAAAATAAGTGAGTGAGTGAGTGAGTGAGTGAGATTCAAGGTGGATATGGAGTTTATCCTATCCTAGCTGTTATTTAATTGTGAGGGTCTGTTATTTTAATTCAAGAATTATCTACACGGAATAATAATTTATGATGCCAAGATAGCCGACCAGTCAAATCGCACCAGCTTTTTTTTTTACAGCTACTTACGGCAGAAGGTCGAATTCCTCCAGGTGCTGATGGAGACGCCAGCTTGCTGACAACGAGCCACATAGTTTTGGATGTGTCGACAGACAAGTGTCTTATCTGCTGGCTGTGAAGCAGCTTCCTTTACACATGTATCATAGAAAGCTGAAGGTGGAATATTGGAATGACAATTAGAGAATGGGCCTTTCTGCAAAGTTAAGATCTTGCAGTTATTGTCTTCTGTTTGGCCTCCTGTTTCAGGCTCCAAGCACTTGGATCCTGGGGGACACCCTGTACGACAGGTCACTCCTTCCACCATTACTTTCCAAGATTCCACGAATTGCTCAGCGGTGGAAGCCATTTTACCATCTGGCATTTGGAAGTCATCTGATTTTTTATCGTTATAATTGCCACACAGGCCTTGGACGGTATTTTTGTAAGTGGATGGGATCTCAATTGTGGCCACTGACACGGTGTCGTAGGTCACCTTTAGTCCGAAAGAGGTCTCCAAAATAATGAAGGCACCACTCTGATAGACTTTCACCAGTTTTTCTTCAAGTGTTACTGGGAGAAAAGCTTTAATATTATCCACCTGCCAATAAATAAAATGGTTCAGCCATTACCAGGGGAAGTAAAGGTGCTAGGGATTTCTGCAACACAACAACCCTATGAGTACTGCTCAACACTTTATTGATTCAATCATCATTCATTGTTTTATTTGCTAAACCAGTTCATCCCATTAGCATCTTGAGGAGGCTGGAGGCAATCTCAGCCGACTCTGGGCAAAGGCAGGGTACAGCCTGGACAGGTCGCCACACACAGGGTCAACAAACACAAAACCACCTACCCCTACCCACCCCCCACCCCCACAAGCACCCAGTGGTCACTCCAGTATCTACTGTATGTCAACTAGAAGATATTTAAAAGATGCAATTTGATGGAAAAAAATTACCCGTATTTCCCATGGAAGTCCAGGAAGCAGGGCAATCTTATATTGGCCTACTTCTATGTTTATTCTTCTCGTGACCACTACAGCAGAGGATACTTGCTGCACTGTCACACTGAAAGGTATCTTCTCCTCATTTAAAGTCTTGACAGTTTCCACCAGTGTGTACATACAGTCTCCTTGCACATCAAAATTATCCCCATCATATAAGCGGTAGGTCCCAGAACCAGAGACTGAGCAAGATCCCTTGCCATCAGGATGACAGGCTTGAACGCCATCATGGATTACACACTTCTCATTAGGACTGCAGGAGAAATTGTCTTTGCATGTGACTTTTCCTTGGTCATTGCAGACACACCTCTCTTTGCATGTGCCGTTGGGGTAAAAGACCTGGCCCAGGTTGTAGTACTGGCCTTCATATTCACATCCACACTGCTCCACCGGCACACAATCGCCGTTGCTCAGGACAAACCCGTCATCACAAACACAGCCTTCGATGCAGGGTTCACTCTTGCAGCTCGAGGGAGCAGTGAGGCCTTTGCAGGTCTGGGGACACCCAGCACCACATACATCATAGTGGCTGTTAGCTTTGCAGGATGCGGCTGTGAAGAGAGGAAGATGTGAAATGGATTATCAAGAATAACGAAGATTTTTAGGGGAAGATGTTCTCATAGTAATACAGCGGCACTTACGACAGAAACTCTCGGTTCTCCACTTGTCCACAATGCTGAGTTCGGTCTGGCATGCAGCCGTGTAGGCTGTTAGTGCATTGCAGAGGGCTGTGATATGACCACCATACATACACATATCATACACACAGTCATCATAGAACATTGTGGGATCAATTTGCTTATGGCATGCTTTAAACGGGCCGTTCACGTCTGTAATCAGGTTACATGGTTTTTTGAAAGCAGGCTTATTTCTCTCAGTATTGTCACATTTCAAACATTTCTGGTCACTGCACGCAGCTGAGCAATCAGGGTCGTTTCTGGCTTTCCAGCTGTCTCCAAATGCAGTAGGGTTTTTTGCGATGGTATTGTTTGGGAATGACAGGTCGTCTTCCTTTTTCCCATTCCAGTTACCACAGAGACCTCCTACCAGGCTACTGTATGTGCTCGGGAGAGTAATTTCAACATAGCTCCCCCAGTCAAATTTCACTTTCATGCCAAAGTTAGCTTGAACCACTCCAAAGGAACCACTGCGGAATAAGGAGAGCTGACCTCCCTCTGTCTCAAATGGCAAGTTTACAAACAAGTTGTTGACCTATGGAAAAGAATAAACATGCATTACTTTTGTCCACTGTAGAGTATTAAGTTTAATAAGCTGCAACAAGCACATAACTTTCAAAACTAATGAAAATTCTATGTACTTCCAACGTACTTCGCCATGAAATTCTTATACACTGCTCCGCCAAAAAAAGTCTTATACTTGATATACTCTTTTATATATTTTAATATTTTTATAAACAACACAACATTTATTTCCTTCTAGAGTTGCGTTCATTTTTCACCAACATCTCGAATTGATGAGGGAGAAAAACAGTACCACTCCATAGATTCTTCTCCAGCACATCCCAAAAACTTTCAATAGGCTAAAGATCAGAACTCTGGGGTGCCAATAAATATGTGAAAATGATACCTCATGTCTCCCTGAACCACTCTTTCACTATTTCATCCCCAATTTTTTATCTCTGCAATCAGAAAAGAAAAACTGACTTCATTTTATTATGACATAATGTTGCTGAGCCTCGACCTGACCAACTGAGGCCACCCCAGATCACAACACTGCCCCCACAGTTCTGTATGATAGGCACTATGCATGGTGGGTGCACCTCTCTTCCTACCTTGATACACCCAATACTGTGAAACAGGGTCAGTCTGGATTCATCAGACCACATGACCTTTTCCTTTTGCTCCAGAGATCATTATTCACGCTCCCAAGCAAACCAAATTGTTTTATTCCTATTATTCTCACTTACTAGTCGTTTCCTTAAGCCTTAAGGCTTCACAGCTGTTCTCTTCACACTGTGCATGTAGAAATGCTGTCGCTTTCTTTAGTAAATACAGCCATGAGTTCTACTGGTGAATTTTTTTAGGATGAAATTTCACCAAAAGTTTATAAACTCCTATCACAATCATTCAGTTTTTTTCCCACCACATTTCCTTCTTTCAGATGATGGTCCGATTCCATTCTTCCAGATGTATTGAGAATGCAGATTATTATTACCCCAATATTAGTAGATCCAGCCATCACCTCAGATGTTTGCTTAGCTTGATGCAGGCCAATAATTTATCCTTTCTGAAACTGTTATCAGTTATGACTTTTCCACAAAGACAAGATATGTCTTCCGACATATTTTTTTAAGAGATGAGAAGCTACTCACTGCATAAGTTAGCGTTAAATAACTTCTTACCAGCGAAAACATATTAATCACTGCATTGATTGGTGACTTTTTTGGCCTGATAGAGTATACTGTATGCGAACAGAGTCCAAGAACTAAGGCAGAATTCTTCCTTCTAATATATTGTGTATCGAACATAGAATATCTTAAGGTTTCTGTAAAATACCGTATGTTCACCTTAGCACTGAAGCACCTTGTCAGATAAAAGGCAAAATAGTAGTATGACCTAAAATCACCTGATCAGCAGGGGTAGTTTCATATTGATTTGAATATTTAGATAAAATTCTATTAGAAAAAGTAACTTACCTTCACTTTACCAAAACTGTCTTTGCTTAGGATAATGTTGTAGCCAAAAATGTTGACCTCCACAGTCTTGGTGAAAGAAACCGCCTTGTTCTGTCCTCTGTTTTCATTCTTGACAAGAACCTCAAAAGGCACTAGTGAGTCATCTGAGGTTTTGACCAGTTTAGAAAGGTAATATGTGCATGTACCCTGGAAATCAAATAGCTTCCCATCAAAGGATTTATAGTGGGGATCTCCACTGCCCTTGCAATGCCCATAGGATTGTGGGTAGCAATCTCTTACACCATCCTGGATTTTACACACTTCGGACGCCTTGCATTTTGTGGGTTCACATTTCACCTTCCCTGAGTTGCAGGAGCATTTCATAGTGCACGACTGGTCATCCCAGAATTTCTCATCAGAAGGGTAATAACGGCCCTTATAGGTACAGCCACACTTCTCCACTGGCACACATTTGTCTCCACTAAGGAAGAATCCCTCGTTGCACTGGCAGCCCTCCACACAATTCTTTACACATGTTTTCGGCGCATCTTGATCCATGCAGGAGCCAGGACATGCAGTTCCGCAAGACTCATAGTGACTGTTTACTGGGCATTCCAATGCTGTTACCATATCAAGAAAACATTTATTGTACATTATAAATTAATTTTAGGAAAGACTATACTTAAATATTTAATTTGGTGGTTTACAGGAGAAGCCAGCAGTTGTTCAAAGATAATTAAAATCTGTCTGTTTGCTAAATCTTAGCCCAATAGCTGCTATCCATCAATGATTTTATGGATGGTTATATAAAAACTCTATCTCAGATTGATGATGTCATCAAGGCCCAAGATAACATGTAGAACTCAGGCTTTAAATATATATATTATAGTATATATAGTATATATTTTTCTGTATTACAGGTATTTGTGTTCAAATATATGAATCATAGCGCATTTATTGTTACTCACTGCACCGGCAATGGTCAACCAGCTAAAATCTGTCAATAAATGACATGAACGTATCAAAAATCCCATACTTGTCCATAACTTGGGCCTCAGTGATGTCATCATCCTGAGATTCAGTTTTCAAATTACTACGCATAAAATCATTAAAGCAGGAGCTATTAGCATATGATTTTGCAGACATAATGCAATTAATCTAGAGATTTAATTGAGATGAACTTTTAATGAGTGTCGCCTTCTCCTTTAAGTACGATTACATCAGTAATTATATGTAATACTGTAATTACAGTGGCATGAAAAGTATTTTTGATGTCTTACAACCTGTTATTAAAATGGATATGTATTATTTATTTATTTTAATTATTGTTTATTTACTTAATTGTTTGTTTATTTATTTATTTACTTATTTGGGGGGGATTTATCAGTAAATTTACAAAACATGCTAACAACCTTGAAAGTGCTAAATATTTGTTACTTTGAGAGCAAATAAGAAACTGCTCGAGCTCCGTTGTGAATTTCCCTTCATCTAGAATTTGCTTGTATTTTGCACCATCCCTTATTCCCTGATTATAAAATTTTTTTTTTTTAAAAACATCCCCACAGCATGATGTTGTCACCACCATGCTTCATTGTGCAAGTGATGTTCTTGTTCGTGCCAGACATAGCATTTTCCTTGATGGCCAAAAACTCAAATTCTAGTGATATCTTACCAAAAGATCTTCGTCTCCCACATGCATTTTTTGTTTTTTGTTGGACACTCCTCCAGAACGCCCAGCTCTGTGGAGTGTACAGCTTAAAGTGTTTCGATGGACAAATGCACCAATCTCTGCTGCAGATCTTTCCAGTTCCTATAGGCTTACATTTGGTCTCTTTGTTAACTCTTTAAATAATTCCCTCCCTACCTGCTCTATGAGTTTCAGTGGACATCTCTCTTTAGGTACATTTGTTGTGGTGCCGTATTCTTTCTATTTTCTAATCATGGATGTAACAGCTACCCAAGGGATTTACAAGGTTTCAGATGTTTTTTATAACCTAACTCTAATTTGTACTTCCCCACCTGACCTGTGTTGAGAGCTCTTTTGTCTTGATGGTGTTGCTTGCTTGGTGGTGAGCGTTGAATAGTGGTGTTGCAGACTCTGGGGCCTTTCAGAATACATGCATTTATACTGGAAATTAGATGAACCTTATTTATCTTGTAATGTGACTTCTGAAAATAATTGGTAACTCTTATTTAACCAGATCTTATTAAGGGGGTTGATACAAGAGGTGGAGAATACGTACGCAGACACATAACTTTGGAATATTAATAATAATTGGAATATTAGAATATTTATGGGGAAAAAATCTGTAGGGCCATTGGGTAAAATTTAAGGTAAAAATTATTTAGATTAATTAATTTATCCCAGGTTGTGAGGCAACAAGAAAGGAAACATACCAAGAGGGTGAATACTTTTGCAAGCCACTAAAACAAGCTAGTCATACATCTCCAAAGATGTCACTGATATACAATATCACAAATTCTTAATTTAACTACTTACGACACTCAGACAGAATCCTCCAGTTGGGATCGATTTTCACTCCAGCTTCTTTGCAAGCCTCAGCATAGGTCCTCATATTTTCACATAGGAAACTTCTGATACCTTTATTGAGACACACATCATACACACAATTTTCTGTGTGCATACTTGGGTTGACAATCTTGTGACAGTTGGCAAATGGACCATTAGGTTTCGCTATAAGACCACAGAAGTTATCTTGGGAGTATTTTTCTTTAAGCTGTGGTTGGCAGAAGGGGCACTGGCCCGCACAGTCATCAAAGCAGAACAAGTCATCGTCTGGAACTTTCCAACTCTTGGCAAACTCCAGGACGGAGGAGAGTTTCTTTCCTTTGGGGTCTAATAGTTCATCGGAACGGTCTCCATTGTAATTTCCACAAAGTCCACCAAGTGTTCCAAAGTAGGTGCCGGGCACTGTTATGTATAGCATCATGTTCCAATCATATTTCACCTCTAAGCCAAAATCTGTTTTTATAAGCACATTCAAACCACTTTGCACCACATCTACCTTTCCTTGAGCCAGATGTACAGGCAAGTAAGTGATTTCACCATCCAACTGAAAAAGATACAAAAGCAAATGTGATTTTTTTTATATTTTCTTTTTTTAAGAATTTTCATAACAGCTTTAACTTTTACATGTCTGCAACTTACCTCAACTACACCTCTTTGCTTGCCGGCAACTATGGTATGATTGTACACACTGAGTGCTACTGTCCTCACATAGGATACCAAATTACTCCCTCTATGATTATTCTTTGCCAGAACAGTGAAGGGGACGAGGCCTCTCTCGGTTTTCACAGTCGTGGCCATGGTGTAGGTGCAGGTGCCCTGGAAATCATATCGCTTCCCATCCAAGGTTTGGTAATGGGGATCCCCGACAGCATGACAAACTGCTGTTTGGATATCAACACAGACGCCGCCCCTGCACTCCTGTCTCCAATTGCATTTAACCGATTCACAGGGGTCTATTGGAGGAGGTGGTATGGAAGGAGCTACAAGACAAAAGTTTGAATTTACATTGTACTTTGGTAATATGTTTGCATTTAAATTGACCTTATACAGTTTATGACCTACCGTTGCACACGCCTGTTGTGCCAAAGCCATGTCGTATTTTCCCACCATAAACATAGACAGCCAGTGGTGAGTTGCTGGTTAGAGTAAGAGGGCCTTTTTGGGCACTAATTGATTTACTAGCCCATGAATACTTCGTGTTTGAAGGAAAAGTAGTCCACTTCATTCCAAAAAGAGATTTACTGGCCTCCGTCTCTGACACAATGACCACAAAGTTATTGAAATTCTTTAGTGGATAAACAGTCCACGAATTCGACATCTCTGATACGGGAATCACGTTAGTCAAGAACTCATCGTAGGGTAAGTTGGTACTGGAATACATAACCATGATCTTTTTATTGCTTCGGATTACTGTTGGTTTCACAATCAGGAGATTCAGAAGCTCTCCAGAATTAAGTGACTTGTGCTGGGGCAAACTACTATAATAAATCGTCACATCAGTTTTATCCTCAGTTGCAACAATGTGGACAAAGTCCTTGCCATTATTCTTGGAGTGCAGGGTAGGGATGACGTACTCATCAGCGAGCGACTCCACTGGCACCAGTTGTTCGTAGACATGCTCACAGCTTCCATAAATGCTGAGGCACTCGTGTCCTCCCAGGACAGCTACAGGAAGCTCAGACTCGATCCTAGTTCCTGTTAAGGTATTCGTACTCCGAAGCAGATAAACTTCAAAAGGAGCCAATTTAATGGGCATCTTAACTCCCTGCTTCAAGTGAATGTTGCTTGTAAGCTGGATGTTCGAATACGGTATAATATTAATTTTGTTGTCTTCTTTGCCGTTGACAATGGCCACAATCTTATTTAAAGGACCTCCATCTGGAGTGAAGGCTACATGAGTCTTACCAAGTTGGTGACTGGGGAGGATAACACTGGTGTCTCCTGTAAAGGGTTTGAGGTGGGACGACACCACTGAGACGTCCTTATCGGAAGTAATCAGCACTGTTTTAGCAGAGACCCCGTCTTGATAAATCTCAGCCTTGCCTGGAAGGGTGACATATTTGGTAGAGTCTTTCTCTATAGTGAGTGATTGTTCAAAATTAAGCCCCTGGATTTTAACGGTAACAGTAGCTACAGAGTCCTGGGCTGTGATGGCAAGTTGAGGTTGGGCATCGCCGTCATTACCCTTATAATTGGGCATGAAGGCCGTGATGAACTCCCGGCCGATTGGGCAACCACCAACTTCTGGAGAGGGAAAAAAACAGTAATGTTAGCTATTCTATAGACTTAGCTGCTTATCTGACTTAGAAAGGGTCACTCTGAGGCAGTGATGTAAAAATACATACTGTATATATAGCCATCAGAAGTGGCGATACACTTCAGCCACCCAACAGTTCTTGAGAAATAGCCTGGGCAAAATTTATAAGCGCACATTAGGCTAATTGGTTGTTACAAACTGCCCTTGGGTACCGGTGTGAACGGTGTGTGTTTCGGCCCTGCAATCTTCTGGTGAGCTGTTCAGGGTGTACCCTGACTTTGCCCAGTGTTGGCTGGGATAGGCTCCAGAGAATAGTGTGAATGGATGTTTGTCCTACAGAATAGGATCTGCAGGGTGGTTTCACCGACTCAGCAGAAAACATTCACAACATCACAAACCATCCCCTTGTCGCAATGCACTAAGAGGTGTGGAGTTGGACTATGGATAGATAGATAGATAGATAGATAGATAGATAGATAGATAGATAGATAGATAGATAGATAGATAGATAGATAG
>JBCNYG010000004.1:3867463-3881147 GCA_039654305.1 Porochilus rendahli | reverse complement strand
TTTTTATTTTACTTTTTTTTTTTTTTTTTTTTTGCACAACTGTTTTAATCTAGCATAGCTAACCTGGATATCCACACATCAACTTCCTCCTCAGAAGAGATCTGACATCGTGTCTAGACGCAGCTGTCTTTGAGGAGATTTTTTTTTTTTTGTAATGTATTTTTGATTTGTTCATGTTTATACCTACAGCAATGGTTTTCTCTTTTTCATGCTGGAGAGAGAGAGCACAAGAGCTCCTGTTTGTGAATAAAACTGTATACTTTGAATGTTTTAAACAATGAGTTCAGTTTTTCTTCCTCTAGGATTAGAACTGTGTTCCATAGACTTAAATACTGCTAAGGCTATAAAAAAAATCCTGGTTTCTTGTGTAATGTAGCAGGGGGTAAGATTTAGAACTCAAAAGTTAAGTAAAGCAGTTTCACTCTGGGTTTGTTCACTGGTTACTTGACCTGAGTAGCATGTCTGCCTCAAAGCACGAAGGTCCTGGGCTCGGGGCTTTCCAGTTTTTTTCCACCCTACCTGCGTGGATTTCGTCCCACAGTCCCAAGACGACATGGTTTCACCTGCATTGGTCCGGCGAGCTGTTACAGGTGTAAAAGTCTTTCTATTTAAATGAGTGACCCTGCATGGCAGTAATAGTTTATTTTGGCTGTTGAAAAAAAATTTCCCTCTATGGCACAATTCTCTTTACATTATTTACTTGCTTGAAAAAAGTAACAGTGTGGAAGGGGAAGAGAGTAGAAGTAGTTCCCATCACCACAGGGTTCCTGCATGTATGGACATGGTCATGACAAAAAAAAAAATCAGATCGGTGCTATTACCAATTTCTATTAAATATGATGCTCTCCTAATAGATCTTGTAAAACCTGTTCACACACATTTAAGAAACAAGTGAATAGAAACGAATTAATGGTTTGCATCCAAGTTTATTTTGAAATTCCCTACGCCCCCTATACAAGAAAAACTTGACTTTTTTTTTCCACAAAGGCAGCAGTGAACTCAGTCATATTTTTTACGTTCAGGGCAATGAAGGGGAAAAACAAACTCAATCACAGTGGAATCTTTTCTCTCTCTTTAAATACATCTGCTGTCATCTTTGGCTGCGGTTTGGCGGACAGTTTGCTGTCATTCCGCCATTTCCTGGGGAGTTACAGTTCGAGCCAATGGAGCCAATGCAGGAATGTACACTTACTCAGAAAACGGAAATAAAAATGAAATGAGAACATGGTTCCCTCGTTCACATTCCAGACTGCAAAAAAAAAAAAAGGGTGGGGGAAAGAAAAAATAAAAATACTAATACCGCCAAGGATGGGACAGCACTTTGTTTTAAATTTCATAAAACTGTATAGACCAAAAAAAAAAATCTACAAAAATCGAACTAGTAATATTACACAACATGGAAGTAAACCTCGTTACGCTCTACACAAAGCCGAAGTTCTTGGTCTTGATGGCGAGGAGGAGCTTCTGCTTGAGGATCTGTTTGGAGGAGTAAAGCGGCACGTAGAGGCGTGAGATGCACGTGTTGGCTGTGGGGAGGTGCTGGTCGTCCGGGGGCCTGATCGTGATGGACGGCATGGGCTGAAAACCTTCCTCGCTTGCAGGCAGGGACGGGCTGGACGTCCAGAAATACACCTGCAGCACAGAGAGAGGTGTTCCTGACATCTACGTTTCCGGTGCTGCCAACATAAGCTTAACGATAATCTATTAAAGCGTGTGGCCGGATTCAGAGAAACAGCCCGACGTCTGATGTGAACATGAATCGAAGCTCTGTGTTTACGGGTTGCTGCCGTGTGATACGTGACCGGTCAAAGGGTGGGAAGGTGTATGGGTACTCGTACTCTAACGGCTGTGTGTGTGTGTGTGTGTGTGTGTGGGAGAAGTCTTTACCAGATCCTGCCTCTCCGTCATGCTCATTTTCTCCACGATGGACCAAAACCAGCGTTTAAACTGCAACAGCTTCTCTGCATTCTCGCCTGGGGATCGAATCAGAACAATCAGCTGCATGAAAGACCCTGAGATACATCACTAATTACAGCTTTACACCTTTCAAAAGAAATATTCAAAAGAAATTAAAAAGGTTAAGGCACTAAACGGATTAATGTAGTGCTTGTTCGTTTATTTTAATCCGATGCATTATGTTATTTAAAGCATGACTACAGAAACGATATATTATTCCCTCTAGCTGCGGATGATACAGATAAATCCGAGCTGAATCGAAGGAACAACGAAGGAAAGCTGCATGGGATGGACAGGAGTCAGGTTTTGTACCGGATTCGTCATTAAAGGAGGTGAAGCTGATGAGCATCTGCACGTTGACCTCGCCGCAGCCGTTGACGAGCAGCCTGAAGTCTTCTGCTGTGAGATCCTCCAAAGCGTTCTTAGGGAGCACGTCCAGGAGGCCCTTCCTCATGGCCTGGGGGGAAATTTTTTTCCCTTTTTTAAATATCATTTGTATTTAACATTTTAAAATATATGTTCTTTATTATTTATGACAAAGGTTTAGCAGGATCATCAGAGATGAATCATGCTAATAACTAGGCATAGCTAGAATACTACTGAAGAATCATGCTAATAACTAGGTTTAGAGTAGCAGAGATGAACCATGCTAATAACCTTTTTTAGCTAGGCTAGTACTGTTGAATCATGCTAATAACCTTTTTTTAGCTAGGCTAGTAGTGATGAATCATGCTAATAACTAGGCTTAGCTAGAATAGCAGAGATTACTCATGCTAATAACTTTTTTTTAGCTAGGCTAGTACTGATGAATCATGCTAATAACCAAGTTTAGAGTAGCAGAGATGAATCATGCTAATAACTAGGTTTAGCTAGAATTAGCAAGGAAATCATGCTAATAGTAAGGCTTAGCATGGGTAGCAGCAATGAATCATGCTAATAACTAAGTTTAGCAAAAGTTTGCGATGATTCGTGCTAATAACTACGGCTAGCTACAGTTAGCTGTCAATCATGTTAGATAATTATGGATTGTTTATTTATATACCTACCAGCTTAAGTACCAATGCAATGTTTTTTTGGGGTTTAAAACTATTTTTTTTACTAGACAGAAATGCAAGTTCCTTTCACTTTCAATGCTGAAAAATTTTTACATGTTGCATGGATTTTTTTTTTTTTTTATTCACTGAAACAATATTTCAGCTTTTTACTTATTTGCTTGTACTCACATGCAGAGGCTGCTCTGCTACCACCAGCATCCTGTGCTCGGCATATTTCCTCACGTATTCGTACACGTTCTGTGGCGTCACAGGCATGCTGCTTCCACCCGCCAACAACTCCACCTGATAATCACATGACCACGACATTCAAGTCAGGACTCTCCGGGGTTAAAGCGGTCAGAACAGGACAGCAGGACCAAACGTATATCCAGAGAACCAAGGAAACTGGTCCAAGAATTCAAACATTTCTCGAAAAAATTATTTAGAGCTATCAATGAATAATGCTAATAAGAGTTAGCCATCAATTATGCAAATGAGTGTTAAGTAAATACCAAATGACTAAAGAGCTACAACACTACAGCGATAGTCTGACATGAGAACGTCGGCAGGTAGATGATCATGAAATGAACGAATGAATAAACAACCAATCCACATGTTCTCTTTGCGCTGTGAAGCTCTGTCTATGGAGCCGTAAAGCTGTTACCTGTCCGGATCCTTCTTCTTTGCAGAGGTCGATGGCGAAGGCAAGGTCCATTGCGGCGAACACGGCTTCTGCCTCGCTTGCCTGCGAGTGGCGAATAAGCTGCCGCAAACTTTCGTACATTACTGGATCGAAGAAAGCAAAGTCGTGCCAGTTCACCTGCGCCACACACACACACAAACATCCAGCAGTTAAATCGGTTTCTACTGCATCGAATCGGAGCCAATCTGGAGCACCGGGCCTGCGATTCTTATTAAGCCGCGTTCATACAGGAAGTGACAAGCGAACAGCTTCACCTGTCAGCTCTTGCTGCCTAATTAACTCCTTCGCATGTTTCCCTCTTTAAAACCTTTCCAAATGAAACCACTCTTCCATGTTGATGTGGGCGGGTCTTAAACTCCTGTTCACGGTTTCCATATGGAAACGTTACATGAATCAGCTATATCTTTAAGCTCTGATTGGTAATCACTCGGTTGGCGCGGCGTGAAAGTTCAGCTAGGTTGAACTCCGCGCCTGCCCACTCTGCGTCGCTCAGGAAAATTTCGCCTCTCGTCGCGTGATCACTGACTTTGGACGGTCGCTGGTCACTTCCTGTATGAACACTGCTTTATTATAACCTTTCACACAATACCCACCTTTCTACCCAGCAACACCTTGATCACGTGCCTATTCAGGGTGATGGGGCAAAGCTCGTTCTGCAGGAGACACAGGCCGAGTATTCTGGACGGAAGATCAGAAATAGGGAGACGATGGCGAAGTTGACGGCAAATCAAGAAAAACACACACAGCATGTAAACAAGTAAATAAATAAATCATCTTCCGTGTCCTACCTGCCGATGTTACGGAAGCAGTTGAGCCTGGCCTCTGAGTTTTTTCCAGGCCGGGGAGAGTAGAACCCCCTTTTTCCAGGCTGGTAAAACAGAGGTGCGTTATCGTCGCTGTCATCCGTATCGTCCAGCTCCATGTCCACCACGCTGCGGGTCGAGGCGTGCCTCTTCCTGTTCTCCTGCTGCACAAACACACACGGTACACGCCATCAGAGGTGGTTCGAGCCTCGCTCGGATAGAAAAACTACTTCTGACGAATCGGTGCTTTACGCCCTGTGCCGCTGTACCTGCGCTTTCTCTGGAGCGTCGAGGAGGCCGAGGTCCAGTATGCTGTCGGCGCCGTTTTCCCTTCGAACAAAAAGAGGACGTGGCAGAGTGAGAGGGAGCCTGATACCGGACGACTGGTGCAACCGTCACGGATATAAGCGACGGTAAAAAAATAGGAACGTGAGAGGGAAGTCGGTACCTTCCGTGCGTGATGAGCAGCTCCATGGCCTCCTCTACACGGGCACGGAGAGAATCCTCGCTCGCCAACAGCAGCAGCAGCTGAGCAGGCGACAGTTCCAGCAACATGCCTGTGATTTTACTAGCAAACGCCTGTAGAGAGAGAACATAAATAAATAACGACAGGTGCGTTTTTCCATCAATATTACAACTTTTAGCTTGACGGTACTTCATATGGAGGTGCAGGTAACACCTTGGCTTAGTTCAGCTCGGGAGTCCTACAGACATCCCAGTGAGAGATATTTAACACCATGTCACTGGTTCACCACTGGTTTCGAGTGTGTGCGTGCGAGTGAGCGCATCGCATACCGGCTGCATGGCATGGACACGGGGGTACAGGCGCTCCCCTAAAGCCTGTCTGTGAGCGGGCAGCGGGTCCGGCTCGTCGCTGGGATTCCCCTCTGACGCAGGGCGGAAGGGCCTGGTGTCAATGGACAGCTGCCTCCGAGAATCCCTTTGGCACACAAGGACACAATTAGGAAACTGTAACCCCCCGTCTAATTTATTTATTTTTTTATTGCGTAACATTAATGCTGATCTGGATCTGATTAGCGTAGCTTGTGGCTCAGCCTCACCGGTCACGGTCCCTTCGGGATCCTGCCCTCAGGCCACCACTCCTCCTCTCCCGCTCCCGGTCTCGGTTTCTCAGGCGCTGCATCAAATCTGCACGCGGACGTACACGGAGAGTCGGTTAAATCCATATAGAGTCAATTATACGGTACACGCTACACAGAGTATTTCTTTTAATCTTGGGGGGGGGAAAGCCAGAAATTCCACAAACACGATATTTTATTGAACTGGGTATCAGAAGCACTGATACACTGGTGTGATAGTTAAGTGGTGGAGCTTACTGCTGGCCTGCATGCCCTTGCTGACGCTCTGCACACAATCCAGGTTGGGCAGTTTTTCATTGGACAGAAAGGCCTGCGCGATAGCCGTGTAGAAGCTGCGCGCCACGCCGCTGCCCTCGCCGGGCTCGTCCTTGAACGTGACCTTGACGCGGTGCGCAGCCATGGGCGTGCTGGTGCAGCGGCGCCCGAAGTGCGTGTTGAGCTGACGCATGGTCTGCTGGATGAGTTGGTCGCGGTCGCGGTCCACCTCCAAAGTCAGGTCCCGGGACTGCATGTTCCGCAGCTTCTCCATCTCCCTGCGAAACTTGGACTCCTTCACCTCGAAACCACCCAGCTCCGTCAGGATCTGCAGAGCACGAGGGGGCGGGGTGTGAGCAAACGTGACACCTCATAGCGTTCTACGTTAGCTATCGGAGGGGGTGCGGCTCCACAGAACTTACCGATCCGGGCTCGGCGCCTACGTCCTCCATGAAGACACGGCCGAAGAGCTCGAGGGAGAGCCGCCACCGTCCCAGCAGCATGTCGTGAGAGATCACCATGCCCATGAAGCTGCAGTGAGGACTGGCAAAATCCCAAACACAACAATCACGACACGCGCAAATGTTTAAGGTGCTAAAAACGTTACGTTTTACGGAGATAACAATAACTCGACAGGTTAGCACGATCCGGCGACGCTGCTCATTCCCTTTATGAGGGGCGGCTCCTCTCGCCTCTCGTACAAAAGAAAAACCTCATCCTTACATGAACGTTGGAAGGGGCGGGCCTTCGCTCTCCGTCAGACCGATCTCTGCGAGGAGGCTGCTCTTTAACTGCGCGGCAAGATCGTGCGGGGAGGGGCCGGGCTTCGAGACGTCTATGTCCTGCACCGTCGCCTGCTGCTCCTCTGCGCCCCTCTGCCGAGACTCCATGCTCATGACGTTCTTCATATTGGCTGAATAAGACATCTTTGTGGGCAGAATCTGGAAAGAAGCAGTTAAGAATTATGAAAAAGTAAATTTCACAGGGCCGGCTCCATAAACACGACGCTGTACTGCACCTGTTTTTTTTTTTTTAAACCAGGACAAAGCAAGTTCACCTGTAAGCAGTTCATGTCCACTGTGAGATCGGAGAGCCCTTTGCTTGCGATGTAGGAGGACGAGTAGAGGCCTTGACTCGGCCGGCCGAACAGGTCCTCCTTCCGAGCATTCGGCTGTAACGGGCAGAACATACAGGCGTCGTCTGACTAACACCACCACTTCATATAGACCATCATTAACTCACTCGTTAGACACGGAAGGCTTGGCGAGAGAAAGTGCGCGTGCGTGTGTTTACCTGCAGCAGGTGAGGCTGGTCTGCCAGAGGGATAGCCTCGGCTACGGGGACTTCGAAGGGATTTGGCGGGATGCAGCCGAGGAAGGTCATGGAATCGGAGCGGCGGAAGAACGGGTGGTGCTGACCCGTTTCGGCAGGAACGGGCTCCTCCTCTTTATCTTGAAGGGTGGAGCCTATAAAGAAAAGAAACACACGCATTATTTCGGCTGAGGAGTTTAACAGACGCTTGATACGGATGCTCTACATCTCATCTCATCTTAATCTGCTGAACCACTTAATCCCATCGCGGTCACGGGGAGGCTGGTGCCTAACTCGGCTGACACTGGGTCGAAGGTGGGGTACACCCTGAACAGCTCACCAGGCCATCGCAGGGCAACACACACATACACACACACACACACACCTAGGGACAATTTGGAAAAGCGAATTAGCCTAACGGGCATGTCTTTGGACTGCAGGAGGAAACCAGGGTACCGGGAGGAAACCCACACAAGCTCCACACAGAGACACCTGAGCCCAGGACCTGCTTGCGGTGAGGCGGACGTGCGAACCACTGTTGAAACGTACGCTGCCCTGAAGAAATACTAAGCACTTTGCATCGAGTAAAAATTCTGCGATAAGTTTAACTCACTCTGATTGGTGTCCTCGTCGTTCTCATGCTCCGAGTCCTCATTTTCCAGCGCGAGTTCCAACGGGTCGCGATTCCTACTGATCGAAACCCAACAGCAAAGAGTTAGAAACCCAAACAGCTACAGCCGAACCTAAAGACTTGTATAGCCCCCTCCGCCGCCAAAACCGAGCATCTAACCTCTTCCTGTCCATCTGCGTGGTGTCTAGCGTGGTCTGGAGGTTCATGGCTTTTATCCAGTAAATGAGGGCCTGGAAGACGTACGCCACGTGTTTCAGCGAGCACACGTCCAGCACGGGCAGCACGTCCGAGTGCTCGTCGTTATGAGAGCGCATCAGGGAAAGCGCGTAGTTCAGGAAGTCTCCACGTGCCGACATCATACCCTGACGGGCAGTCAGCAGAGTAGCCCCACGCCTGCGAGACACAATCCTCAAATCATATAATGCTTTTGTTTATCGTATAATGATATTGCACAGTGTCTGACCTGCGTCCGTCCAGCGCTCGCAGACTGGCCTCTTCTCGTGCAGTCAAGCGCTCCCTGCGGCCCGAGTGCTGCGAGACATGCAGCGGGTGGCTCGGGTGGCCAGGGTCTCCCGCAGAGGACAGAGCCGAACCGTAGCGCAACTGAGCCTCCGTCGAGTCCATGATGGACACCATCCAGTTCCACGTCGGGACCAGTTTCTCCTCCACGTAGTTCTGAAAGATCAGACGGACAAGATGAATAAAACAGCCGTACTTTAAGACTGTGATAACCTGCCACACCCCGTTTAATATTTTTTATTTTTTTTTTTAACATCTCACCTGAAGATTGACGGCGTCCTGATAGGTGAGTTTGACGGCAGCAGGGTACTGCGAGTAAACGAGGTGATTGTATTTAGGGATGAGGCTCATGAGGTCAGAAATCTGGCGGATGACAATGCTGTAGGCTCTCGCCAGGCTGCTTGCGGACGTCAAGTAGCTGCTGGAGTTGCTGGCCTCCAGGGCCGCTGCCGCCGCCGCCGCACTTGTGCTGATGGCGCTGCTGCGGCGCAAGTTAGACGGGTCGATGTAGATGAGGCCTGCGGAGCTCGCTACGAGACAGTCGGGAGCATTTAGAGACAAAGTCGTACGGTTTCACTAAAACGCACGCAAGCTAACACGGGTCGTGACCTTCGAAGCCTATAGCATTTAGACCGAGCACTCTGCAGGCTTCATCAGGTCATAAAATGCTGAAATGAGTAAACTCGACCCTACCTGCTGGAGTGGAGGAGCTCGTGGGGGCGCCCCCAGACGTGCGCTGGCTGGGAGTGGTACGCACGGCCCACTGCATGGAGCGTGGAGCCTGCGCGGCACTGTTGGCGTGGGCGGCGCCTGTCGTTCTCTCCAGAGGTTCGTCCAGCATGTACGTCTCCTGATCGGCTTCGTCGCTCTGGCTGCTGCTGCTGTCCGAGTCACTCGAGTCGTTCGACTGGGAGTCGTCCTCGGAGAAGAAGGCAGGCACGCTGCTGGCACCTTCAGGACAAAAATCCGGTTCAAGTGTCACCATATTAATTAGTGGGGGTTGGTTTTCCCCCGAATTTTGCTTTTGTTTGTAGCAGAGAAAACCCAAAACACGAATAAAACCAGAACATTTCAGTCAGGTGTGTCCCGTGTTAGCTTTAAACATCAAAAATTACACAATGCCGACATTAAAAAGGCTCAAAAGAATGTGTGTCAAAGGGTCTGTTAGAGCGACATTCTTCAAATCAGAACATTAGGCAGTTAATCATGAAAATTAAAACACACAAACATTTTATTAGTACACAACGCATCAGCAACCGCTTTAAAGATTCTACTTTAAATTCCAACACAGAAATGTTCTGTACTTGCAGCAAGATTCAAATATCATTAATAGTTAGTTGTACGTTATTTACTGTTTTCCAGACTATAAGAAAAGCTTTAATCGTATTAAACTCTTTTTTAAAGGTTGTTGAAGGTTCATATCGTTTAAATCTCTAGATCACTTTCTTTACACGTGCAAAATTTTAAGTGGACAGCTTCCGTTTTAACGATTTTATAGGCAGTCGCTTGAAAACTGAGTCTCGGAATGAGGTCGTCATCAAAACCCACGTGAACATGTACAGGCATTGGATCCCGATAGGTTCACGCCCCTTTCTGACTGATTTCGCCCATTTTTCCTCCCTGATCTTCTCATAACCAATTCCCACCCGTCAAGTACTGCCTCTAACCGGGTAGAGGTGGAGGAATGCACCTGCCCCCTTTACCCCACACTCTGCTGCCGCCCACATCTTCATGAACTGCTGTGCATGCACATTCATGCATACAATTGAGCTCACAGATGCCCATGATTGACTTGTGCGTGAAAGAGCATATGCCATCCTTCCCTCCCGTGAGAGCTCGGCCAATTAGTCCCCCCACATGGACTACCGGTCGCGGATGGCTGAGGCATCATCCCTAATTGGACGTTGTCGATGCACCACCCGGGAGCCCATCCTTTCCAAGACATGCACCGGGATTCATATATTTAAGCACAAACGTGAAATACTGAAAGAACCTATGTTTAAAGCCAAGCTCCTCCATGTTAACCTGGGTATTGATGACGTCATCATTCTGAGATTCAGTTTTCAAATAATCACCAATAAATTTGCTGAAATGGTAGCTATCGGGGGATTTTTGCAGACAGATTTTGATACAGAGATGAACAAATGCCATCGTCTCCATTAACACACATTTCATTTCAGATGAGCACTCCAGGACTTCTTATTTTTAAAATGCCTGGTGACTTAATGAACACGTGTCTTGCTTTATACTGTACGGCTTACAGCCTGGAAATTACAGCAAAATCAGCTTCAACATGGTTTTGTTGGTATGAACAGCTGAGTGGTTCTGTTTCAGCACTTCCTGCCTGAACGTTACATGCTCGACAGTCCAATCAGGCTGTGCGGAAACAGAGTTTCTGTGAACGTTCTGAAGATAAAATGGTGCGCACACTCCATACTGGACCCGGGGGGGAGGGGGTGAATAAATAAACGCAACATAGCAGAAAGGATCTCATACCAAACAAAGGAAATGCCAGGGACACCCTACTTCCTGTAAATGAGAAAGTGTTCATTGAACTAAACACTAATAAATGCTTCATAATAGGAAAAAAAATTATAAAATTGTATCAGGTGGGAAAACATTTTGGGGGGGGGGGTTGGGGGGGGTAGTAAACCACCCTTAAGAAATTAATATGAACACAGAGGAACGATCAGTACATAAATCTTTGCCCACTAACTCCAGATGTGCGTTCACGGTCAATTGTTATTGTTATTATTATAATGCATCTAATGCATCACCAAAACATCCAGGCGCCAGTTAACGTAATAAAATTCACGTCATGCCAACGTCTCATTTGGTTTCGTTCGCATTTGCGTTCGGTACCTGCTTCAGAACCCGCCGTGGCTGCCGTGACGACGCTGCGGCGCCCGCTTGCGTTGTCCTGGTTGCTATGGTTACTCTCGCTGTCGCTCTCCGTCTCAGCGGCGGCTAACAGATCCAGCTCCATGTCGCTTCCTGAAAAGAGGTGTGATAAGGACGACCGAACAGCCACGTATGCCTTACGGATGCCTGCGCTGAACATGAGATCTTTACCGTCCTCATCATGCTCATCGTGCTGTCCCTCCGCTTCTGCAGGCTCCTCCCCCTGCTCCTCCTGGTCGTCGTGGTGATCCTCCTCCCCAGCGACCCCCTCTACAACCTCCACCTGGACACGCGCCGAGATCGGTTCTCAATACAAAACTTTATGTGGTGCATTAAAAAAAAAAACACACCAATAATGTGTGTGGTTTACGGATGAGCTCCTGACCTCCTCGACATCAGCAGACACGATGTCATCCTGTTCTTCGTCTCGTCCCCGCGCCGTCTGTGATTGGCTGCTGCGTCGTGGCTGAGGGTTTCTGATGATGTAAGAGGAAGCTGATTGGCTGGAACTGGAGAACAAACAAAGTGAAACACGGTTATCTTGGCAATACTGACACGATCACTGTGTGTGTGTGTGTGTGCGTGCGTGCGTGTGTGTGTACGGGGGAGAGAGAGAAACCCACTTGTTGGACTGATCGGGTGAGGGCCGCGGGGGTAACGGTTCCACGGAGAAAAGCTCCTCGCTGCCCTGCACGGCGTCGATGCTTGTGCTGGCCAGTGTAAACGGTGCCGTCGGTCTGGCGATGCCCATGCGCACCGGCACAATCAGTGACTCGGCCACGTTACACAACTCCTCGACGGCGTAAGGCAGCAGCGCCTGGAACACACGTCTGCACTTCCCTATGGGCTGCGGGACGAAGTTACTGCAGGACGATAAAGAAGACGACGTGGGCACGCGATGAGAAACCGTTTGAGACGCTGTAAAATGTTTCAATCTACTATCATTTTAAGAATTTTACTTCCATCTACGGTATCCCCTTACTTTTTCTTCTTGGATGACGCCATCTCTACACTGAGGATGACGAAAACCCTGGCGACTGAGCGCAGGAAGCGTCGCGTGACGCAGATGGCCTCTTCTCTGCGGCCGGGGGTGTATTTATTCTGCAGCTCCTTCACCAGTGTTCCCAGCAGCGTGTCGATAAACTGTACAACACATGAGATCATTAATCAATCCCGTCTTACCGCACGGTCCCACGATATCTAACCCAAGCTATGAGCTACTCCTGCAAAGCCTGGGCCATAACGGGTGCACGTTACTTGTGTGAGACTCACAGGGAGGTCTGGGTTACACTTGACGATGAGGCAGTGAGTGAAGCAGTCCAGTCTGATTGTACCACTCTGCTGGTTCAGGTACATCTGTTCCTCCGGCAAGAGATGAGCGATCCGGCTGCTCGCACTCAGTCTACAAAACGGACGCGAACGAGATGTTCAGGATGAGAGTGAGACACCGTTTTATTTGTAAATACTTTCCTTCGTCTGTAATCTATCCATCTGGAAAAACACAATGCTTTTTACACCCGAGTCTAGCGCTCATCACAGCATCTGTACCGTGAACATCCTTCTGGATGAGATGCTAATCCTTCCCAGTATTTTTACTGGTACCCATTTAGACAGTTGGGTGGACAGAGGCCTCCATGCCCAGGCGTCTCATCACACTGGGGGGTCTAACAGGGATTCAAACCCATAACCTCTCTAAACACTACACTACTAGCCTCAATTCTCTGGACAGGCTTTTCCTATGACATTTTATTGTAATAATTTAAAGGAACAGTGTGTAAATTTTTTTTTTTTGAAACACTATCGGATATTGAGTACATAATCAATTTTTTACATTTAAATCTTTCCATAATCATACTTAAAAATAAGCTGTTTTTATTTAAATGGACAGCGGGTCCCATCTCACGGAGGCCGCCATCTTGCCCCGTCATGCTTGAAAAGATTTCAGTTGTCTGCAATCTGGAACCGCACCACTAGATGCCGCTATACATCACTAAATCACTCAGTATACATTAAAAATAGCCAATAAAATCCCCCTTTTCTGACTGACATGGATGTTTTTCGCGACGGTAAGATATCATTTTCAGCTTCACGCAGTACGTCTACAGCTGCGCTTTATTACAAAAACTATTTAAAATGTCGCGTTAGTATTTTTCAATGTTATCATGTGACAAATAGAGGTTCTGGGAGAAAAGAGCCACTTACGGATCCTTGTTTTCCTGCGAGCCAAACATAATCATGCACTTAAGGGCGTTCCAGTCCTGCAGCACGCGCTCTAGAGCCATGTGAGCAAAGCGTGGAGGCTCGAGGTCATGGTCAGGCATGTCTGAGTCTATGCAGAGAGAGAGAGAGAGAGAGAGAGAGAGAGAGAGAGAGAGTGCGAGTGAGAGAGAGAGCGAGCGAAATTTTATATCTTCTGGGGACAATACATATACTTTACATGTTTTCTGAGACTACACCAACTTCCGGAATAC
>JBCNYG010000004.1:3837370-3867289 GCA_039654305.1 Porochilus rendahli | reverse complement strand
GAGAGAGAGAGAGAGAGAGAGAGAGAGAGAGAGAGAGGGAGAGAGAGAGAGAGAGAGCGCGAGAATGAAATCATGAAACTCTGTATTAAATTAAAATAACAATTAACTTTTGTTACCAGGTCCTTTAATCCATCATCACTACATCCTAGTTTAGCACTTTGGTTTAATTTTAATTATGTAACAGTCTACCCAAAATCCTTTGCGCCAGTATAAAACCACTTTTCTGCCTGGGGTACCCGGAGGTGACTCACGCGTGTATATATATATATATATATAAATAAAATAAAAAAACAACAACAAAACAAAACAAAAACCAGTTTTGTTTTGAGGTTTGAGAGTTTGTGGATACCTTCTGCGTTAACAGCTTTGCGGTTCCTGTCTTCTCTGATACGGGGAGGCCTGTACTGACAGTGCTCCACACTCTGCCGTGCGACGGTCTGCACCAGAAACAGCAAGATGTGCTCACCCCTGCAGGGACAGAGAGAGAGAGCGGAAGGAGAAAAAAAAATCAAAGAAGAGGGATAGAGAAAAGAAGATGATCAAATAATTGAATTTTGAATTTTACGTCTATTGCGAGGACAGCGGGGGTTTGGTACGTGCAACGTGCATTTCTCCAGTGGGATGACGTGAAATTCACTGCCTGGCCATTTAAATAAATAAATTTGCACACTCTAATATGTTTATTGTAAAAGACACATCTAGAACTATTAGCAAGAACACTAATTAATATTTTACGCAAGACCTGACCTTTAAAACAATAAAAAGTACAAAGAAATAACATGAGAACAAAGAGGTTCGTATACACCTGGGATTTATCAAGCTTTTGGGGGCAACCGTGGCATAATGGTTAGAGAAGCAGCTTTGGGACCGAAGGGTCCTTAATAGCCCAGGTGTCTATAAGCGAAGCACTTCACTCCCACCTGCCCCCCAACGTGGCGGCCCATGCGTCTGTACATGTGCTCCTTCAAAATCCAAAAATCTTAGCGGTTTCACTTTAAACCCCCCTCTCTCAGTGCCGCAGGTTTAAACAGCGAGCTGACTGTAACAGACGTGATGTCACTGCGGGATCATCGACACACCTGCTGTTGGGACTCGTCACTAAGTTAGTGGTGGTCAGAAGCCTATAGAGCAGGTCCAGTCGCGCTGCTTTCTGCCCGGCGATCAGGGTTTTGCACTTGCACTTCTCCCAGCAGTCACAGTACGCAGTGGGAGATGTTCTCTTTAGCCTAAACACACACACACACACACCTTATCAGCTGTATCATAATTAAAGAATACATGTACGACAAATATGCAGCAACATGCTCGTACTCAATGAACCTGTCTGCACTAAAGACACTCTCAGACCCTGTAGTCATTTTTAGATCATCTCACACACACACACACACAAGCCCAATAAGGACTAAACCTGCCTCGTCTCTTATAGACGTCTGGAAGAATAAAAGCATAAACTCACTTGCAGTCGTGGCCTTTGTGGCAAACTCTGGCGCACTCGGTGCAGCAACACAGAGAATCCAGCAGACCACAAGTCCTGCATTCAAAGATGTCCTACACACACACACACACACACACACACAGAGAGACAGAGTAAAACACCATCCACTGAGGTCCTGAGGATTAAAGAGAAAGAAAACCGTGTTTCACTTTCTCTCTCGTTCCCGGTTGTGCTCACCTGGTTGATGTGCTCCGCTCCTGTCCACGTGAAGCTGCAGGTGTCGTTACAGCACAGCACGTACAGCGGCGAGTCGTCGGGGTTTGTCCCCGCGGGACAGATCATTTCCATAAACACAGAGTTCACGTCATCCTTGTCCCCAATGCTCCCCTCTCCTTCAGGTCACAAAACAAGGAGCCGTGAAGCTCAATAACAAACAACAACAACAACAACAACCACAAAAACAACCTCACTCACCCTTGGCTATTTTTTGGGCTGCCTCCAGGACAGTAATGGCTGCAGGGTACGCCCTCCCGCTGACAGCTAGCATAAAAGGAGTCATGCCTCGTGCGTCCCTGCATAGCAATACACACGTACAGATACCTTTCTCAGCCTCACATCCATAAACTTCCCAGACAAAACTGAACAGGCGCACGGCTATTTAATAGACTATTTACGATTTGATATCCAGAGCCTCATCCACTGACCCACCCAAAAAAGGTTTTACTTTTGTGCCACTGACGTTAAGTAAACAGTACACACAGTAATGTAAACAGATTCTATGATGAAAGGGGAGGGAAGGGAAAGAAAGACAAAAAGAGAGATATACTTTGCAGAAAGCAGTTCCCGGAGATGAGGTCTGAGGATGACGCTGTCACACATCAGCTTGAGAATTAGGTGTGCGTTGGCCTTGCGGTCTTTGCTTTCCACCACGGATGCCTCGGACGACGGGCCTACAAGAATTGTTCCATTAGAAAAGAACAGAAATAGTCAGAACAGTCATAGTTAGATTGTTACGCCTGATGTAACGACCCCCCCCACCCCAAGTATCCCCCAACGCAGGGTCGCGTCCTTTAAAACGATTACAGTGTTCTAAAAAAAGGGCTATTTGCTCTCTTTCAATACTTCCAACCTCTAATGACTCGAACAGGTGAGTTGTGAGAGGGTTGGACGAACAGAGGGGACCAGTGATTGGTTAGGAGGTGCAAGTCAAACGTTACGCCCAGTCGAGTGAACTCATAACAGCTGCCGCGACGCGATGTGAGTCGAACAGCTGTTATAAACTCCAGACAGTCACCTTGTGTTAAACCAAAAAACTCAACTGCTTTGCTAATCGACTAAAATCTTAAGCCGCCAAAACAAAAAAAAAAAATAAAACGTCTTCAACTCTTGCTTGTCTGGCCCCGGAGATAATCGCTACAGACGCACTGTACAGCTTTTCCATTTCGAATTACATGTCAACACTGTGGAACGGCTGCGACGGCGGATACTAAACGCGTTCTCACGGAGTGATATACAGCATGACGGTTATTGGTGTAACACGAACGACTTCCTTCACAATAATGAGGTGCAGGATGTACATTACCCCACTTAATACACGGACACTTAAAGAATCAATAACTTCACACAAAACCACTTCATTTAATGATTTTCTGCTAATTATGCTAATGACCTCATGCAACGGTTTCTTATACTACAAACAGAACCCGAAAGCACTCAACACCTGTCTCACCCGGGATGGTGGACGTACTCGGACCTTGACTGGGGGCCGAGGACGCCGTAGTGAGCGATCCGACTGCGGGGGCCAGGATGAAATCGATGTCACCGTCTATCAGAAAGGGATTGGTAGGAGGTTAGACACTGTGGAGATCTGTGTTAGACCCTCCTGGGGTCGTCACTGAGCACAACACTGACGGACAGCGCGAACACGCATACCGGGATCCATGGGCGGAGGGTCCGGCACCCAGCTCGGCGGGGCGATGGGTGGGGACACCGGGTCCTGGTGGTCGCTGGAGGACGGGCCCGATTCGTGGCGGCTCATCGAGGCAGCACGGAGCGAACGCCTCATCATCTCTCGGAGGCGGAGACTACAAAAAACAAAAAAAACAAAAGAACGAATAACAATGTGAGAACCATTTCTTTGAAATCAGATGGCGGTGATCAGGTCACATGGTGCTAAATCATAAAAAAAAAGGGGGGGGGGGGGTTATTCATATTTCATACACTTATAATGGAACACAGTCTCCTCCCCCTTTACCTGCGACTGCTGGACGATCCGGTCCTGTTCCCCGAGCTATTACTGGACACCACAGAGATGGCGTTGGCGATGGCTTCGACTGCAGACAGCCTCTCGGCGAACGTGTTCCTCTCCGAGCGTTCGGCTTCTGAAACACGGCACAGGGCTTCGGAACTTTAATTCATTTAGAACTTTCGCACCGTCCTACTAGAGTCCTACTCTCCCGTACTGATCCATTTAACTGACCTTCCTCTTCTTTGGTCTCCTTGTTGCTGACGGGGAAGCAGACCGAGACACAGGCGTGCAGGAGGTTCCTGTTCCCGTCGCACCGGTGACCGAGCAGAGTGCCCAGAGCGTGAGGGTTCTGTTCTAAGAGCACGGCCTGCTCTAAACCCACCAGGTACTGCCGGCATGCTTCGTAATCGCAGCGCAACACGTGCTGCATCAAGGTCTGCTTCTGAGGTGTACATAAAGGCATGCAAAAGGGAAAGTTTACGTCAAGTTGAGTTTAAGTTAATTAGCCCAACACACACACACACACACAACGTACCTCTACTGCCATAATGATGACGGCAGCCTTCTTTTTGATTGTGGAGTTATTAGGCAGGTTGGCAAGCGAGTGAACTCCGATTCCCAAACTAGCAATAGGTGGAAGATCCAGCCAATCAGGGTCTCGGATGCCACCAGTACAGTCTTTGGCCATTGGGTAAAGAGTGCCATTGCCGTCCCGCAGGATAATGGGGCTCTCCTGTACACAACAGGATTCAAAAATTAAGCAAAAATGGGGTAAAAAACAAAACAATAGTGACAGACAGAAGTAACAGATCACGCACGAGCTTCAATACACCAGCCGCAATAAAAGCTATAACAAATCTCAACCGCTCGAGTGTTCCATTTGTTCCAACTCTCATTAAATTCACACCTACAAGACTTTTAATGTGATATGAAGATTCTCTAATGATTTATATTCCTAGCCGTCGGCTTTCTTTGCTTGACCTTCACCTTGGCTTGTGTTAATCATATGCGATGCCATGGCGCACGGATGTTAATAACACTCCAGAAGTAAAGCTCTTTACCTGCCCGGCGGTGAAGATGGCCACATTACGCTCATTCTGGCCCAGAAAGGCCAGGTTACTCGTCGGGAAATGATTCTCTTGCTCGGCTTTACCGGTAGCCAAGTCAAATATACAGTACCGAACCCAACTTCCTGTTTTGAGAACAGCATGGACTCCTATGGCGGACAAACACACATCAGCAGCTCATCAAGACACGAATTCACATTAAATGAAGATGCGAACACTCTGTTAACAAGCCATGCAGAATAAATACTCTAATTATTAAATATTATAAGTTAATCAATAATATAGTGGTCCACAACAATGTCGTGTATAATAATATTAATAATAATAATAATAATAATGAGTAATCAAATGAGTAATGGCCACACCGTTATATGGCCACACCTCTTCTGACTGGGTTTACTTCAAAAGCTTTTAACCCATTACTGCGAATTACTGTGAGCAATAAAGCAGAACCTTGTAACCAAATCTCAAAGTAGCATCTCTTCAGAGTGTCAGCTGAACCCTCCCCCGCTCTCGGAGGAATTTGATTGAATATTATATCCCTATAACCCTAACATTTTAGAAAATCATTCTGTACTTCATTATCTGTAATTATCCAGTACCTCATTATCTGCTAACTACTTGACTTGCTAATGTTAAAGCTGACGAATTACGCTGGTCTCAGGGAACTGGAGTTACTGACTTGCCCTGCTTGGCAGATCTACAGCCTCGTGTTAATTTTCTCAGTGCTGCTTTTATTACACTAACCAAAGACACGGTGGACAAATATTGCTCCGAGACAAGCTTACAGCCGTAATACGAATTATTGATCAAATGGTGCAAACATCAGCATGCTCGAAATCACATTTCTGAAATTAATGTTGGTCTCTACTTAAAAAAAAAATAAAAAAATTTATTTGGTACTTGCCTTTGGAGTCAACATTTACAGCTAAAATTTCAGCTTTCTCTGGAATACATAGTTTTTTCGGTGTGCGCTGAAAACAGTCTGGAACTTTAGGAGTTCCACCAGTTTTAACAACCTGTTAAAGAACAAAAAAGACGACGTTAAACACCGGAGCATCCGTTTCAATCAAGCACACGCACAAACTGTCTGTAAGCCTATTGCCTAGTGGTGTTGCAGCCTCTGGGGCCATTCAGAAAAGGTGTGTTTATACAGACAGACCATGTAGCGCCCAGATTGCACACAGGTGGAAATCATTTCACTAATTATGTGACTTATCTAACTTTTGAGGGGCTTCATAGAAAAGGGGTTGAATACATACACATGGCAATATCCCGTTTTTTATGAAAAAAAACCCATTTAAATTACAGGCTGTAACTTAACAAAAGAGGTAAAAAGCCATGGGGTGCGAATACTTTTGTAAGGCAGTGTATACATATACACATAAACACACACGAGGTACCTGTAGCTCATCGATTCGGAGCAGCCTGCAGTCCTGCAGGAGTGAGGACGGGTCAGAGTCAGTGGGAGCTGCGCTCTGGCTGCTCACGCTGCTCGACGTCCCTGGAAATTTCACAGCAACATATGCACCATCGACTTTTAGCACCTTGAGTTCAAAAGAGAGATTTGTTGCGAACGTGGCGTCAACATGAGAGAGAACACAAACACGTACACAAGAACAGGAGCAAAAACAGGTCACAGTGTTCCATGAGCTACATGCACAGCACACGCAAGACCATCACAAAATGTATAGAAATTCAACCACTGGATATACAGCCTACACTAATTCATTTACTACACAAATATTCAAAGGTGAACAAAACTAACTTGCAATTTATTCTGTGACTTGTCTGAATTCACAATCACACTTGGGGGCAATTTGGAACAAGCAATTAGCCTAAAGTGAATGCCTTTGTACTATGGAAGGAAACCGGAGTACCCGGAGGAAACCTGCTCAAGCCCTGGGATAACATGCTAACACCTACACCACTGTGCCGCCCAAAAAAGCGTAACAAACGTCAGAAAATCCTGAATATTTTTCTTCTTTTTCTCCAAATTACTAACGAATATTACAATTAACCCAAGTCATGCTGTCACGGTGCTTATTCCTATATTTAGCCTCCACGCCATCGATCCTGCAGCATCACCTACCTTCCCGACGGGGACATTTTTAACATCTTCCACGAACACGACCTCGCGCAGAGGCCACTGCTCTTCGTTGACCTTCTCCTCCTCTTTTGGCGCCGGGGTGGAGCGCCTCCGCTCTGCGGCACAGCGAACGACACGTGAGAAAGCACGTTATTTACAGCCACCGGGAAAAAACCCTCTCCTTTTCCCTTACTGTTGCCGCATCCGAATACTTCAAAAGTTACCTTGACGTCAACCTGAACCCCAAGTATGCGAAGGTACCATACCACACGTAACAGTATCCCAGAATTCACCAGGAGACACTCGATAGCCGAAGATCGGGTGCCTTGGTCTGAGCTTTGGGCCTAGTAATAGTCGCTTGCACGCTACCAGAGTGTACTACAGTAGAAAGGAGGGCCAACAGTAGGTACTGAACCATCATCAGTCCACACCGAGTACTGGAACACAGCCAATGTTTCTCCTTTTAACATTTTTATTAGATTATTTGGTATTTTTTAATCTGTAGCTGGTTTTCAGAAGGCCTGTTGGATAAATGACTAAAATACGAATACTTTCTGTAACACAAAAGTCACAGTGCCGCTTTGCACCTTATCGAAAAACATCCTAATATATTCTTCAAGTGCCGGGACACTTTTTTCCCTGAAAAGCCCAGCAGGAATGGACGTGAACAGCACTATTACAGCCCATCTAACTCTATCAGACAGAATTCAAACAGTTTAACAAATAAAGGAGAAGAAACACTTTGTGATTTTGAAACTTATTATAAAATATATAATATATAATAATATAATAATATAATATATAAAATAATTATTGGATTCCCAAACTTATAACTTCTGCAGTATCAGATAAAACAACCAGAATGAGGCAAGAAATAAGGGAGAAGCACTAAAAATTGTGGACGGACACCCATCCCATGTCCCATCGCCATGGCGTCAGCTCAGCAATCCTATGTCTAGATGAGCAAAATAATCGTTTTCACATTTATTACCGATTTCTAGTCTTTAATTCGCTGGGCTTTTACCACATGGGTGAAGTGGCCCCAGCACGGCAGGAGCCTATCTCGGTCTCTGTGGCGTGAAACTCCTGGATGAGACGCCCCGAACTAGCACTACACTCAGCCTTTCCACCAAGTGCTTTATAAAGAACAGGAAGCACAAAGAGCACGAACATAACCGGGGAAGAAGTCAGCGTTAACTGGTGGAAGGTCGGGGTGTCTATGGACGGGACCACATCACGCCAACTTCTCTAAATTCCCCTCGGTGTTGATAACGATCGCATCTTATTGTTCCTAATGAAGGGGCGGGGCTTTCTGTATTCTGACTAAGTAGACATGAAACACCAGAATGTTTTGAACGCAGAGTGCGGGTCGGGGTACGTACTATAAGGCAAAGAGGCACTGCTGGCGATAGAGGAGGTATCGCTGCACGTAGAGGCCGGAGACGGCGGGGGACCCATCTCCGTTTTCACCATTTCGGGTTTGATCTCCGCCCTGTTGAACAAACAGAATCATCAAAACCCCAAGCAGGACGGAGTTTGTCCAGACCTCAGCGACGCTGAGGGCAGAGAAATAGCATCATTGTATCGCGGGTCGTACTTGGTCTCCTGAGCCTTGGCGCTCTTCTCCATGCTCTTCAGGCTTTCAGGGGAGCGGAGCTGGAAGCGGCAGCTGTCGTTCATGTTCCACACCGACTCGAGCAGGACGCCCACCTTGGGGACGCCGGCATTCACCGAGAAGGCCACGGCGCCTGCGTGATACAGGGGGTTGTTCCTCAAACACACCTACGGAGCACAAAGGAGGGCGAATGATCAGCAGACGTAACAGGACTCGACAGCATCGGACAGCTCGGCTGCCGACGTCTGATTTGCCCAAATCAGTATGTAGTGCCTCTCTCCTACCTGAGTGCCCACTGTAATGTTGGGAATGGAGGCGATTCCGGCGCTGGATTTGGGTTTCTTGTTCTTAGCCCTGGCCTTTTCGAGCATCTTTTTGCGTTGGCTGAAAGGCACGACGCCCCTGCGGAGAAGAGGCAGCGGTTACACACGACTTTAGCTCGGATCCCGAGCGTCCGACACTGCTGTGCGGCGCAAACGCAGGCCGACAAAAAGAAACGGAAGGAAGATGTGGTAAGGATGAATAATGCTCCACGATCTAAATGTGTTCTTAGGTGTGAGAGTGAAGAGGTTTGTGTGTGTGTGTTTGCCCTGCAATGGTCTAACGACCTGTTCAGGGTGAACCCCGCAATTGCCCAGAAATGGCCAAGACAGGTGGACCATAATTAGGATTACGATGTAAAAAAGAAAGATGGACAGAGAGGTCTGGCGCTCACATGGATATTTATTCTGTCAAATGATCAAATGTTGATTTGAACAAATTCTGAGCAGCGGTGGTCCCAGAATCATAACAGCGGTGATTTTTTATTTTCTTTTTGCATTTTCTTTTTTAAAAATTTAAATTATTTTTTGTTCCTTTTGTTTTTTTTAAATTAGTGTGAAATCCAGCACATTCTCTAAAATTTTAAATAAATCCGCTTGGTGGTTTCAAGCATCAAGCAAAAGGTGTAGACGACGACTTCGATTCTGGCACGCGAGTCCTTACAGCTCTTCGTTTACATGCGAGAGCCAATAAGAAAGAAAAAATATTCAGTGAAGCAGAGAAAGAAAAGAAAAACCAAAAAAAGAGAATGAAATAAAATAAAAAGTAAAAGAATGGATGACACTGGAGGAGGAAAAGAAAACTATAGATTTTTGATAGAAGTAAAGAGGGGAGGGTTAGAAAGAAAGGATTACACAATGTAAAAATATTAGAAAAAAAAAAAACAGCAAGGACGTAGTAAAGAAAATGGAAACATGACGGCGAGAGGGTGTGCTGCGTGACGGTGACTGGAGCGAGTGACGTACCACCAGTAGAGGCTGGTCTCGAGCTGGGCGCAGGAGTACAGAGAGCAGCAGTGTAGAGACACGATACGTTCACCCTGCAGCTCCGGGAACGTCTGAGCCCCGTGTTCCAGTTTACACGCCACAGAACTCAGAGTGTCATCCACCCATGTGGCCACCTACACACACACACACACACACACACACACACACACACACACACACACACACACACAGAGATGTGCGCGGCTTTAGTCCGTTGTGTAGATTTTAAATCTTTTTAACACAGCAGGAAAAATCTCTGACCTTGTTGGACTCCGTAGCCACCGTGGCTCGAATACTGTTAGCGGACAAGAGCGTGATCTTCTCATTGGTCAGGCCGAGGAAGGACACGCGAGGGTGATGAATCGAGGGATTCTGGGGAAGGAAAAAGGAAAATTTCAGCACCCAAATATACACAGGAACATTTCACATTGCAGCATAAAGACCATTTCAACCAGTACAATAAATTATGGAGACGGCTGGGAAGTCTGGCGGAAAGTCTGGGGCTCGGCAAGGGCGTTTCTGTGGAGCGTGAATGTTCACCCCATGCTTGTCCCCCACAGTCCCCTGGTTTCCTCCCACACTCCAATGTCAGGCACAGTAGGCCGACTGGCTGTTCTAAATTGCCCTGTGATGGTCTGACGAGCTGTTCCTGGTGTACCCCACCTTCAACCCTGAGTTGGCTGAGATAGGCTCCAGCCCTCCATGGAGGGAAGAAAGGAGGGAGGGGGGAGGGAGGAATGGAAGGAGGGAGGGAAGAAAGGAGGGAGGGAGAGAAGGAAGGAAGAAGGAACGATGGATGGATGGATGGATGGATGGATGGATGGATGGAGGGAGGGAGGGAGGGAAGAAAGGCCCAACAAATTCTTTTCTCTCATCCCACCATAATAGAATTTCGCACTGTTTAGCTACAGAAAGTCTACCAGTGAAACTTCCTGCACTGTTCGGTTACAGACGTCTCCGAACAGCCAGGCTTCCCCACCAAGCAGCTGCGATTCCCCACGTGGCTCTTACTTACTTGTGAGTTTCTGTAAGGTTCTGGTTCGTTCCATTTCCACTGATAAAGTTCGCCTTTGGAGCTGACGGCCATGAGCTCGGAGAACATCGCCCCGATACTCACGAACCTCACGCCATCCTGTACGAGCAGAAAGTAAACACGTCATCAGAGGAGAATTCCTCCGTCTGGTACCTTCATCCTGTTCCAGCACTCGTTCGAATATCAAAACCTGCTTTTTAAATATGAACACGCTAATCCGCCGTTACTTAGTACGAACACAGTGGGTTAAAATGAAGAACAAAAAAACTAGACAGGAAGAAATTCCCAGTTCGACAGCAACGCGTATGCTTACGGCTTCACATGGAGGAAGGATGTTGTACAACGCTGCAGAGGCAGTAAGAGGTAGGAGTGAGCGAGGAAAACAACGGCGGGCGGCGGGGGGTGTGTGTGTGTGTGTGTGTGTGTGTGTGGTGGGGGGCGGCCTGATGTTATATTACGCTGCAACATCCGGCGCGTCTCACCTTATCAGGCCACCACTGCAGCTCCTCTCCGAGAGTGACGGGGCTCTGCAGGGGGACGCTCTTTTTGTCCAGGCTCGGTTCGCCGTCCCGGCTGGTGGAGCCACGCTCCGCGTCGAAGGATGCGCCGTCCAGCCATCTTCTCTCGCGGAGCCTCAGCACGGACTCGCGTTCGCGCAGCAGTTCGGAGTCGCGCTCTAAGGGAAGAAGGAGAACTGGTATGCAATAGGGTCACACCAGTGGGATACACATAAGCCACTCTCTGGGAAAGACCCTTGTAATGAAACAGATGAATAAACTTGGTACTAATTCACTACAAAAGACATTTAAAAAAAAAAAAGGAGAATTAGAGCACGACCGTATTTTCCGGACAATAATTCATTGTCTTTGCGTGGTGACTTTCTTCCAGCTGTTCGTGTTCACCTTTCCTGGCGCACTTAAACATCCCATAATTCAGACACCTTGTACTGTCTACATGTTCATCCATGCTTAGTGGCGAAGAGTATTTTTAGCGTTGGTAAGTTACCACAGCTGCTCTGGCACGTACTGGAGCAGCCGCCACGTCTACGCGTGCGGGCTACACGTCCGTGACCGCACTACCCAAGTAGTGGCGTGCTAGGACTAGCGTGCGTTCTATAATCCAGAAAATACGGTCAATCAAGAAAAGGCATATCCTGAGTCTACTTGTTCTTTCTTTGCCGAATCTTTACTTGACACCCTTTCCTGCCTCCAGCCACGACTTCTCCCGCTTAATAAGATCCATTTGTTTCGCGGTCGAGTACCACAGCGACTGTCCAAACCTCCGGACTGCACTGATATCTGCCTGAATTGAGTTGATTTAAATGGTAGGAACTCGTTTGGCTTGTTGTTGGAGACACTTCTAGAGATTTCAGGCTACAGAATCTCCCACATCAGGGCCTTTCTCAGAGGGCTCATTAAAGGAAACGTCGGGGACCATGCAGCGGCGTGGACGACACACACACACACACACACACACAGGCATGTGCTGATAAATAAAATCTTCCAATTAGCTCCCATGGACTCCCAGTCACAGGCGGCTGCGGCATCAACCTGGATTCAAACCGGTGATCTCCAGGTTGATAGTCGCGCACCTGGTCGATGCACCACTCGATTTTTTTTTTTTTAAATCCAGCAGGCCGCCATTACGGAAAATATGACTTCCATTGACTGGATACATAAACCATAGAAAATAAAATGAGGGGTGTCTCCAAGAGAAATTATGGGTTTACTAAGCTTGGTGGGGGTTTGCGCTCTGTGTGCGCTTGTTCAGCTCCTTCCATAATATGAGTAACAGGTCACACAGTAAGAATCATTAATCTTAATAATAGCAACACTGTCACGAATACAAACACACAATTTATAAGCACATGCCGACACTCAGACTTTAACAAAAACTCACATCGAATTCACAGATTTGTTACTTCAAAACTTTCCTCTTTCCCGATTTCGATCATTTAACACTGATATGGACTTCACGTGACTGTAAAATCCCTGATCTTATCTCAGAGCGCATTCGTGTTTCGCCCATTACCTCGTGAAGAGCCGAGGCGTGACAGCGATGAGCGTCTGAAGGACGGGTAGCCGAAGTAGCTGATGTCCTCGGAGAACATGGCGTCAGCGTCGATGATGACGCTGGGGTGTGCGGAGTGGATGTCGGCGTCTAGCAGTGACATCAGGTCTTCTGCAAAAGAGTGCACTGTTCACAGCTGGATTCGAACACATCTCAATTCTGATTGGTCAGAAAGTACACTGGGTTTGTACCGCATTGCTCCTGAAATCTCAACTCCGATTGGTCAGATTTTTTGGTGTGGTAATTTTCCCTCAAATAGCTGCAAGCTGCATATTACAAGTCTAGCGATGCACTTGTGGTTACCGCGTTCACGTCACAACGAGAAGGTCCCGGGCTCTGATGGTTCTGTGTGGAGTTTGCGTGTTCTTCCTGTACTTGCGTGGGTTTCCTCCAGGTACTCCGGTTTCCTCCCACAGTCTGAACTGAGACTAGGCTAACTGAAGGTTCCAAATTGCCTCTAGGTGTGACTGTAAGTGTGAACGATTACACACGTAAAACATGCGCGACAGTATCGCCCCGTGTGGATTTATTACTTTTCTTTTGCTTCGCGGAGAACCTTGTTATGACGACCGAGCGTTTGTGCAAAGCCGTATGTGATGTCTGCAAGCTTTTAATGAATTCGGGGTTTAGTTTCTCTCTGAGATGTTTCACCTCCAGGTAGGTAAGACTCGCTGGCTGTGTCGTCGCCGTCGTCGCCGTCCTCGTCATCTCGGCTCAGCAGGTTGTTCACGGCCAGGTTCACATCCAGGTTGGTGCGCTGCAGCTCGCGGATGATGACGCTCCTGGATTTGCCCTGCAGAACCACTTGGGCCTAAAAAAATAAACACAAAACACATCAGACTACGGAAGACGGACGCCTTCGCTTTCCTTTACGTTTCAACGAATGAGCAAATGTCATGTGATCATGTACCGTTACCTCCATCACTGTAAACCTCTGTGTGTGTGTGTGTTACCTGAGAGATGAGCTCTTCCGGAATGACGGACGCCGGGATGACGGGTTGCGGCTGGTTCCCCAGCAGCCCCGACCCTCTGTCTCTGCCTGTACGGATCACCCGGGTCTGTCTCCGTGAGTCACGGGCTGCGGCACTTGAGCGACCGGAAGATGCGCCGCCTCCTCCGCTGGCTCCTCCTCCCCCACCGCCGCTGCCCCCGCCTCCTCCTGTCCCTCCCCCGCCACTGCCCCCGCTGCCCCCGCCACCTCCGCCAACTCCTGAACTCCAGCGGCTCCTGTACAGAGACACATACACACGAACGCCATCAGTCAGGGCTAGCGGAGCGCGCCACTACAGTCTACACCTGTTTATCTTGATGCTTTTCCCTGTTCCTACAGCACATCTTGTTGCTGATGCATTGCTTCTAAAACCTACTACACGCATGGCACCAGATTTCTTAGCATGGTTTACACAGAGCCACCAGTGATTTACAACTCTGAGATTAAATATCGCCGTTCCTACATCAGATCTATGACCAAGGGGTAGTTTGACATTTCTTTCACAATACACCAAAAACAAAATTAAACAAGTATTTTACATTAAACATCCTATTTCTCAGTTAACACTGCAAACACTTGGGGTTTCTTTAGGACCCTGATTGCACTGGTAGCCTTTCCGCTTATGAGGGCGGTTAAAAGAGAAAAGAAGAAAAAAAAACACACGTCAGGATTTTTCTGCCGGGCTTCTGAATGCCCCCCTGCCAGCCACTTACCCAAGGGTGTTGCCTGCCAGCCGGCCCAAAGTGTCAGAACCAGACAGGAACCAGGGCGGATCACTAGTCCTACCTGGCCTGGAGGTCCTTCCTGTCCCTGAGCCACTGCTCAACTTTGAACTGGAAACAAAAGACCGGAGATTACAGTTACATGAATTGCAGCCCCACACTTTCGGGACTATTGAGCACAGCCTCGTCACGCCAGGCATGGATATATTAATTTTCTCTGTCTGAAAGCGAAAGGGGGAGAAAGAATTCGAGGGCTGACTAGCATGGCAACACCCTTGGATATGTCAGAACTGCCTGCAAGTCATTAACCAAAGTACAGGGGGCGGAGGAGAAAAAAGAAATGCGGGGAGAGCCATCTGTGCATTATAATTTGTAAAACGTGGACAATTTGGGGTTTGGAAGTAAAACAGAAATGTTGCAATAGCCTGGATGTCTGTATGGATGACACTGGATAAAAAAAAATGCACTAAATTATAAAAGGAGGAGTGTAAGAGCAACATCCCGCAACGGCATTTCATTCCAGAGCAGCAACGCAGTATCTCCATGCACTTAAAAAAAACCCTTTCAAAGGGGTTTTCTTCTCCCTCCTGGCGTCTCCCTAAATCCCATCGCTTTACTGCCGAGCTGTAAAACCTGTATTCACAAAACCTGTAGCGCCGCTATCCGGGCATTCCACTGGGACGTAAAGAATTTCTGCAGAGTGTATTCTATCACACACTCTGAAAAGAAATATGTATCGTGCAAACATCTCTAAACGCCTTACGTAACCTGATCAGCCGTCAGATTGTTAGAGAAAACACCCACTTAAAAAAAACTATTAAAAAAATCAACTACACGTGTAAGCGTGCGGGAGAAACAAAGACGGACACTGGCAGTATATATCTGGATAAAAATCATAAAGCAAATCCCCAAGTACTCCAAAAGCAACAAACTAACATCGGCAACGTTCTAACACTCATAACGGGCGAGCAATTACATCCCGGATGAGCGGCTCGGGGGGAAAAAAGCGTCTGCTCTCTCTAAGCTCAGAAGACATGAACAGAGTCTCACCCGTCGTTTCCGTCAGGCTTGCCCAGCTCCAGTCGATCTGGCTGCACAGCGAAGCTTATCCTGCAGATCCGTCCGTCCTGTAACAGAGAGAGGCGTCATTTCCTTCCACGGTAAGAGCCGACGGGAGATAAACATCGGAGCCTGTATGAAAACACCAGGCGCGTTACCTCTAGCAGGAAGCCAGCGTGGTTTGGTCCGACGACACACTGCTTCAGCGTGGCCTGCTCCAGCAAGTTAAGCTGTGGGTGACTGCAAAACGAGAGAAACAGATTAGAGCAGAGTCATCTGGGTAGGGTTTTATTTAGCAACAGGAATACAGAGCAATTCTGATTCCTCGGAGGCTAGGAGAGATTTCAAGGGAGAGACTGGAAGAGAGTGTGGTGAGGGGAGAGAGAGACAGAGGGGGGGGGGGGGCGAGAGAGAGAGAGGGGCGAGCTGAAAGAGAGAGAGAGAGAGAGAGAGAGAGAGAGAGAGAGAGAGAGAGGATGACGTGTTGTGTGTTATGTAGCTTCTCACCTGTTACAGTTGTACTTGTTGAGTTTTTCGGACACTTCCCGAAGTCTGTAGGGAGAATTAACGATGCGTGAGTGAGTGCAACTTTGGCTGTAACCCACAATAATTACACATGAAAAAAAAGAAACAAAAGCACCCAATATTCAGATTTTACCCGTTATTTTATTGGCTCTCCCAACAAGTCCAAAGCCAATAAACACACACACACACACAAACAACACACACACACACACACAACACAGTCAATCCAGAATCAGCCAACATTCAAATCTAAATCTTTCAGTAACGAGTGAACTGCATTCAGTAATTCAGCAGCTACCAAGAAAAACAAGGTGATGCTGTAGAATTTGAATCGAACGTATTTTTGTTTGCACCTTTTCCACCCAGAGAACCCCAGACCTCCAAAACCACAACTCAAATCTTTCAGTAGAGCCAACAATGCTATCTTGCAAAAAGCTCGACGGAATCAGCAACAGAAGGCTTCGCCGCCACTTCTGGGTAATGGCTGGTTTCCACCCTTTACTCCCACAGCAAGTCAGTTAACTCAAGAAGCATTTCTCGTTAACGTCATGCTAGCAACCTGGCTTACATCCCTTCGGCCTTCTTACTGATGGCGCGGACGCTAACAGGGAAAAGAATCCTGTGAAAGTACGCAGTTCTTCGGTTGGGTCCTCAATCAGTTTTGAAAAAACGGTCCTTTCTATCATCACTGCGGTGTAGTGGTTCGGTCACCCGCCTCACAACAAGACAGTCCTGGTTCTGATTCCCGGGATCAGTGTGAAGTTGGCATGCTCTCCCGTGCTCGTGCGGGTTTCCTCCGAGGACTCCACTTTCCTACCACCGCCCGAAGACACAGCAGGCTATTTGGCTGAGTGGCGGATAGTGTGTGTTAGCCCTGCAGGATGGTCTAGCAAGCTGTTCAGGGTGTTCCCCGCATTCACCGCGTGTTGGCTGCGATAGGCACCAGCCTTCACGCAACCCTACTAGTAGGAATAAGCAGTTCAGCAAATGACAGAGATGGATCTCCATCAGCAGCACACGTCAGGCCTTCACACAGTATCAAGTGCGATATTTTAGGACAGTCAGATCAAGCATTTGGCAGAAATGGCCGGTGAATCCTCCCTTGTGAATCCTCTTTAACCAGAGACTTCGATTCCCATCGCTCAGTATTGTCTTCATAGAGTCGCACAGGAGGATCAGCCTCCCCCAGACGTCTTTAAAAACACGCAGCGTAAGGAGTCTCCTTGGAAACAAACCTAGATGGAGGAGTAACACCTCTGATTAAGCCTCCGAGGACCTGAATGTGCTCCAGCAACAACACGGCTCTACAAAACTCCCCACACACACACACACACACACAGCAGAAGCAAGAAACGATCAGTCACAGACTAAGCGCCAAACGGCAAAAGAACCGACATGCGGTTGTATGAGCCCTCCAGAAGGACCGTGTGTGTATTCGGTAGACGTTCTGCACCGTTAAAAAATAAAGAACGGTTCTGACAGATTAGGAACGGAGTCACTTTATAAAACCACACTGTTGGTTTGGTGAACATCCTAAACAGCTTTAAACACAAGAAAATTATCCGTCGTTGGGATGCAATATATACACGAGATTAATATATACTACTCACTACTCGACTATCACACCTAAGTTCTCCCAAACCGCTCCACTGCTACACTCTCTGCATTGGCTTCGTGTAGCTGCTCACATCAAATTGAAAACATCAATGCCAGCCTACAATGGCAAAAACAGACCTGCACACTCCAACCTCATCAATCAATCCTTTAGAAGTCCGGACAGCTGAGTCACTGGGTACATTTAAACGAAAAAAACCCAACACAACACCTACCCACTGAGTTTTGACTGACGACTGACACGTAAACATGACTAGGTGTTTAGTAAACAAAGAAAAAACAAACTACAATGAGAATACGCTTCATTCTTCTATTTAAAATTTTTTTTAATCCAAGTGACTAACACACAGAGTGTCTGTGGTTTCGATTCAAGCATCCTCCAACTAAAACAATATTTTTAATCTCAAGATAGCCAACCAATTAGACCTCACTGATCCCGTGTTGTATATACACCAATTTTAATTATTTTAAAACGTTCGACATACACTGGGTCCTAAACGCCGCACTCTCCAGCACCCTGGGAACACACAGTATCTGACTGTACTTACTCGGGACCAGTCTGACAGAGCGATTCCCTGCAAATAAACCGTTCAACAAAAATCAACATCGTTTGCATCCCATGTCAAAAGCACTCCAACAGCTTATGATCATCATCATCCCGCGCACGGGAGTGCAAGCTACGCAAACGACGATGCGGGCTAATCTTAAAGAGCAAAGTTCCAACATTAGAATTAGGTAGCGTTTACACAATCACAAGCCTGTGATCAACGCTGTAACAACAATAGAACATTATTACAACACAAAACAAAACTCAGCCATGTCTTCGTCTCCGACCCCTGCAGGTGATACCCTTCCACCGGAATGAGTAGCACTTCGAGGCGGGGCATCAACTCCTGTGCACAAACGGCGTGGAACGTTTTGAGAGAGAGACGTCTGCTAGCGTATGTGTACGTGACGGATAACAACTTTTCCTTTTGCGACGTTCCATTCTGTGTGCGAGTGTGTCTCAGGGGGTGAGAGAAACTATTCAACCTAGGACAGAAATATCAGCGATGCCATGTTAGATTACGGCGTTCAGCGATTCAAACCAGAACAGTGAGCAAATTCACTATACGATACCAGTTTTGAAACTGCCAGCAAATTATTACCCTGGAGCAACATCTGAGCCGGCCACGGATGCGTCCAGCTCAAGACTGGCACCTTGACTGTGTACTTAAGCCGTTTAGGAAATTTTAATTCATAATAATCAATTCAGGCTGATTTTGTTGTTGCTGGCAAATTTCTAGCATCAACCCTGAATACGACCATCTCAAGGATGACTAAGGCTTACAGTGTCACATAAAGAACAACACCTAGGACACAACATGACACAGCGACATAAAGCTCGGGACGACAAGCTTAGTCGCGTTTCCTGGCCTGCTCTGGCATTTTCCATGACGCCCCTTCTGTAGTCACGATGAACAGTTTAGAAAAATTTTTACGAAAGGAGATCTTGCTACGACGACCAGCAAACTGTGGCTAAATGAAATAAAACAGGAAATAACTGTTCGACTGACACCTTGAACCAATTCATGCACCGTATATGTAGGATCGCTTTATACGCTAAAATCTGACACACTGTCTTGCCAAAGCTATATGGCGCTCAAGCTGGAGGAGATTTATCCGCCTCATCAGCAGCTGCCGTCGACGCCACACTCGACTGAACAGCTGCACCAGTTCTGCACGATGGAGCGAGTCACAGCAGTTCGTCTGTCAGCTGTGCGGGTGTCGCGTCGCGGCTCACAGCTGGGCGAGTGCTGGAAAGCACCTCGTTTCCTGTGACACGAGGGCTAGAAGTTCCCAGACTCTCTCTGGGCCGGAAAGGGCAGACGGCTCGCCAGACGCAGTTCCACACTTACAAACCGGACGGTTCTTTCCGTCGGCATCCAAGACACGTTTTTTTTATACTTACAAAATCTTTTACAAGTGTGCACTCGAAAGGGGTGACACAGATGAGAAAAACACAAATGTTCAATCTCTCAATCTTAAAATCCTAAAGATCAAATCTCAGGAATTGCAGCAGGACGCTTGCCGTATATAATTTCAGGGTACGTCTCCTCAACTTAGTGGCAAAACTCCGACAACTACCGAGAACTCTGAGTGCTTCCCAGGAACGAATAGAACTTGGCACTGTTCTAATGCAATGTCTCCCCCTACTGGGCATTTTAAAGATAGGAATTTTTCTGGATTATTTTTGTTTTCTTTTCCCATAGTCCCACAAATAAACAGACGCATGTAAATACATAAAGACCGGAGATTTTGGAGCATGTTATAATTTCCACAAATGCACACATTTGCATGGCTGTCATGTGATCATGCTCCATCACAACACGGCGTCCATGTGGTCCACGAAGTTTGGATTAACCAACGTTCCAGTAAGAATAAATTACAAAAAAGAACATCAGAAATAATTCCTGTTCACGTCACCATTCAGGACGTGTTTATATGAGACTAAACCAAGCAAGCGGCTGCAATCAGACATGGTTTCCCCCTCCAACATGAAGCGACATCTGCATCACAGGCGCACATCCAGCCAGAACAAAAAAAAAAAAGAAAAGATTATACGACTGCCGTGACTGGCAAGAAACTGTCCATCATTCCATCCGTATGGACAAAAACCCCCAGAGGAGCATCTGCTAAATAGGAAACTGCCCCAGGACATTACCCCCAGGGTAGTTTAATCCTCATGACAAGGCTTTAAAGATACGCCGAGTCTTTGTTGATGATTTATAAATAAATAAATAAAAGGTTTCAATGTCAGTTGCTGGACTATGATTTGAGACATGTCCAGAGGGGTGTGAAAGTTGCAGTCACAGCCAAATGTAAAAGAGAACTCGAATGAATGAAAGAAAAATAAAAAAAACAGAAAGGCATGCTGTCATGCATTTTAATCAGTTTTGTAAATGAATGAATAAAAATTCAGTCATATAAAACACAGTGACACCAAAGCAACTCGGCGCCTCTGTGACCCACCCTTTTGTTCACATTCTCAAATCAAAACATGTAAAATGTTCAAGAAAAATCTCTATCCACATTTGTCCTCTATAGAGTTTCTTTATTTCCTCCTGGCCTGACAAGGCTGCCAAATGAATTACCAAAAAAATACCAGAATGGCACCCAAAGCATAAACCTCCGCCAAGCTATAAAAAACGACAAAGTACGGCACCTCACGCTGAGCCTGCTGTGATACCACACTTCAATCCTCCCTCACAGCGTTAAACAATCTTTAAAGAATTCCTGGACCCAGAGATTAATCCGGATCCCTGCCAAAATCGGATGGAGTATCACTTTGGCCGAACTCCACCCCTCCAAAACGCTTCATCAAAATCCCTTCTCAGGTTTTTATGTAAAACTGCTACCAGCTAATCCAGGGCCAACAAAGACATAACCTTGTGGGTGGAGGCAAAGGACAGTGCACGTTATTTCCACACAACAGGAAAAGTAATTGTGGATGTAACTGAGCCACATTTTAATTACTGACATTTCTATAGTAACACTATTCACACCTGTACAGCAGACGGTTCATTTAATTAAGGCTCAAACAGGTTAAAAATCTGCAGTTAAACATAACACGTATAATTATTGACAAAGCGTAAAGATGGCGTAAATATTTTAAAGGTATGAAGTTGCACGTATTTTCAACCCTCGAGCTTGCAGTCGTGGCCGTGTACAAAAAGGGCATTGTCAAAACTGAATCCGAAGACGCGCGGACGTGAGACAAAACATTTTTAAATAAGTCAATTATAACATTCGATGTGGTTAAATGGCGCATTTGTCACTTCCGGTCTATGAAAAGATGTCATTTCTGGTAAGCGCACGACTTGCAGTTCTCGATTTAAGACAATCCTACTCTGCGAAAATATGCACACTACACAAATAAGAGCATTGTGTGCACAATACAAATATGGAAGTACGCAAATTAACATACACTAGTATACACTATAGAGGAACAGCACAACCTGATTGGTTTGCTGCATTGATGATTATTTATTCAAAATATTTTCTCGTTTCTTATTGGTGGAAAGCCATCAAACAATGCATGGTATCGTTCTGCACACCTTATTAAGATTTACCAAGCACTTGTTTCACTGCAAAAAGCCATCAAAAACTACTGTGCACAAAAACAATTTTAACAAAGTTTTACAAGTTCTGTGCGGTGCAGCTTGACCAAATGTCGGCATACACAAATCACCTTTTAAATTCTGACCCAGTATTCACCATATAAACATGGTGACTTAACGGTGGTAAAAGGCTTGAGGTTTGAATTGCATACCAGGGACACAGGGCGCTAACGATCTCTCTGAACCCCGGCCTTTAAACTGCATGTATCAGGACCGTGCCCTTACATATGTGTGTCGTTGCATCGTCACAATTTAATGTCATATGGATTTGAATCTGACAAAAGACTATTAAGGGCGTTGAATTATTCTCAAAACTTTGTACAAGAATTCGCTCATGCACAGAACAGGACATCTATTTTAAAGTTGCGTGCAGTTTGTTTGCTGGCAAGTACTCCACCTTGATGCTAGTTATTGTGTGTGGTGTGGTATTATAAAATAAACAGTGTAGCAAAATTTATACCATTTACAAATTATACAATCAAGACGTTACATACCACCATCCATACAATCCAATGTCACTCAATAACTGCTTATTATCACGAGTGAATAACGCTTAAATGAAAAGGGCTGGCCAACATTCATGGTTTGTCATGGTCACTGACACTAAAATCATAGAAATTCAAACGAATACAATCGCAAAGAAAATATTTCTTTTAGCCTTCATGTCTTTGAAGGTAAAAAGCAATTTTTTTGTTTTTCAAATGAGTTTAAAAGATACCGTCACAAAATTATTCTGAACCATCATGCATTAAAAAAATGGAAAAATAAACTTTAAAAATCTCGTTACTCGCTTCACACCTCTTTACTTTAATTTCCTTAGTGTGCGTTTCCACATGTCACAAAAACTACTTAACACAAACAGGCATATAAAATGTTCTTGGAGCAAACGCCGAGACCAGACGATAACAGGAAGTCATTTAATGGAAATTAAACTAAGACGACGGGTGCTACAAATGACTCTAGGGAAGGGGAAAGCAAACCCAGGCTCACACACCTATCAATAGCACATTCTGTTTTCAGTAAAAATTTCAAGAGACATTTGAGAGAGAGAGATGTATGAAAGAAAATATAGAGAGGCTTTTGAGGAAATGACTATCATAAGTGAGAAAAGGAACTAACCAACCAACCACAACCTGAAATCTACCTACAACTCATTAAGACACAACACACTGTTATTATTAGGTGTAACACTTTAATAGCTGCCGAATCATCGTGTTATAAGAAGAATAACATCAGACTGAGCTCCTAAACAAAAATAAACCCTCTCATATCAGTCACTCCGTGTCACACCACATGCTTGTTGATGCTTTTCCTAAAACAGCACACCACCCACCGGGAGTTACGTCCCGGGCTCAGGCGTTTCTAAATGGAGTTCATAAGTTCGCCCAATGCTTGTGCAGGTCTCCTCCGGGTACTCCGGTTTCCTCCCACGGGCCAAAGACACACACATTAGGCTTATTGTCTGATAAGATGTTCAGGGTGTATCCTGCCTTAAGTGATGAGTATTCTGCTTAAATATACAGTCAGAATCTAATATATAAATACACATTGTCCATCCAATTAATATGCAAATCATTATACAATTTTATTCGTGACGTCACAGAGTATAAGCTTCTTTCTGTCGAAATGAGTTGGCAACTCTTAACGTGTCGTGGGGGGACCGAAAATATACACGTATGAACCAAAAAAACAGACAAAAAAGGAGAAGGAGGAGGCTTTTAGTCGACGTTAGAGCAAAAAGAGACAGGAAAAATAACATGGCAGTGTGAACCAAATATAAACTCCTCACCCTCAGGGCCATTAACATGTCTGTGGTTTGCGCCTATGCTAAGCTAAGCTAACTAGTACCTTTACCGGTCTTGTTGTTTTTTTAATCAAGCCACGTTAAAACTAGCAATGGAAAAGTACATATACACGATTTCCACACCTTTTTTGCCAGAATTTTGAACAATTTCCACAAAAAAAGTGCGGTTTGTGAGTTTTTCCGTCCTGACAGAATTAGCCGCTGAGCATGCACGGCGACCTTCGGGCGATTTTCGTGCTCCACAATCAAGCTCCTTTACCCACATAACACCGAGATGGACTCTCGGGTCATAACACCGACCCATATTTCATACCGCTTAACACTCCTTTAACCCTATAAGCTCATTTTTTATTAGCACTCACACCCCCCTTCCCCATCCCCCAACCCGCATTGTCCAATCATTCCAGTCAGCTATGCTAAGCTAGGCGTTATGCTAGCTGTGTTTAGCATCAGCCGCGATACCGATTCAGTCCCAACTGCCCTTTTTACTGAATAGTAATCACAACCTTGCACATATACAAACATTAATAAACAACACAGCACCCAGATATGTGTGAAGACGCACGTTGTAATGTTTAACCACCACACCCTGGACATATATTGATTTGTTTGCCCAAATTACCTGTCATTGAGCTGGTCCTCAGTCCCGGGTAACGGGTGCACAACGAAGTGGATAGAGGTCATGATTTTAATCCAAAATATCCCCAAAATATAAGGAAATGGTCTTCCTAAGTGGGTATTTTACCGCTCTACAAAACCTCCGTGTGTTATTTCATTACCGATAATTTTCGAACGTAACAAAAACCCAAAGCCGAACCATCCAACAAGCTCCTACAACAATCCACATGCCGCCATCTTAACTCTACCGACTCGAGCTGCTTCGTTATTTTGTTCCTCCTGTATCCCTCTTCCGGTTCGGCAGAGACGCGCCCCGTTTTAACCGTTATGCCCTGTGATTGGCCGGCTTTTCGTCCCGCCCCAAACAAGAACGCATCGCTCACGCTGATTGGATGTCACAGGGAAAACGTTATAAGGAACAGGATTGGATTTTGCAGTGTGATGATGATGATGATGATGATGATGATGATAAAGAGGGGATGGAAAGCTAAAACTTGTAACCATGTGCTTGATTTTTTTTGCATGTTACTAAAAAACAATTATTTGCAAGACTAGACTGCTTTAATATGTATAATTCTGCATTATGGGTCACCTGATTTGTGGATATTTGTGCTGATATTTTCTCATGTATATGTGTAACAGAGTAAGGTTATATCTTCACCATGTACAACAGCATATACAAAAGTGTAACCTCTTCCAGTGTGATAAAAATTATCGGAACAATTTAATTCATAACTGATGATGATTATCTGTTTAGTCGAGGTCTACCTTCAGACACCCGCTGGATCAACGTCCGCCATGTCGTTCTGTCTCGTTGTTTCTTTCAAGTCCTTCATTTGCATGTTAGTGTCCGCTTTGACCGTGTCCAACCGTCGTGTACGTTGATGTCCCCCTTGTTCTTGACCCACTGACCAGGCAGAGCATTATTGTTGTTTCTGAGGAGCTGGCTCACATTACGTGACCGAAGTATGAAAGCCATTGCTTGGATATCTTCCCTTCCAGTGATGATTTTGGTTTAGCACGCTCCAGGATGGCCTTGTTCGTAGTCTTTGCTGTCCATGGTACACATAACATGCTCCTCCAACACCATAATTCCAAGGTGTCTATTTTCCTACGATGCATAGGTGACAATAGGAGAGATGACTAAATTGACCAGTCGTGTTTTTCTTGCAGTGCTGATATCATTGCTCTTCTATATCTTTGTCATTCCTTGCATCGCAGCGCGGCTAAGTGCAATTCGGCGTTTGATTTCAGGACCCATACAGTCGATCTAGGAACTGAAGGAGATGAAATCTTGCACTGATTCGATTTCTTTATTATCAATAATTGGTGGTCATTACTTTTGTCTTCTTGATGTTCTTTGATTCTTGATGGGAAACATGTGTGTTCTCTTCGTGTTTGCATGGGTTTCCTCCGGGTACACCGGTTTCCTCCTACTGTCCAAAGATAAGCATATCAGGCTAATTGGCTGCTCCAAATTGATGGCAGCTGTGAGTGGGAGTGTTGGCCCTCTGATGGTCTGGCAAACTGTTCAGGGTGTACTCCCATCTTCGGACAGAGTCAGCCGAGACAGGTAACAACCTCCTGATGTCCCGAGTTGGATTAAGTGGTTAGGCAAATGTGGAAGTGAGCGAGACTCATTTAATGGTGACGGGTCACATTGAGTCAGAGAGAAAGAAATGTTTTTTGGAGAGAACACAGTAAATCTTTAATTTCTTTATGCATTTATTCAAGTGAGATTAAAACACAATGTCCATTAAAATCACTATTATATGTATTATCGTACCCCCCGTGAAGAGTTTTTCAAAGGCTGTACACCGCCGCCGGCACCGCAGCCACTTCATACACAGGTGGATGTATTTTATATTTACGTTAAGTGGTATGTTTAGGGCCCTGCTCTGGCCTGGTGAGCCGTCCAGGGTGTACCCCGCCCTCACCCCGAGTCGGCTGAGGTGGGCGCCAGGCTCCACGCAACCCTAATAAGGATGCAGCGGCTGAGAAATGAATGAGTGGTATATTTGGGTTAAATGGCACGCCCTTCCAGCCAATCGAAACTGGGTCACCTTGACCTACTTTTCAAAGGTCACAGAGGTCAATTCATCAAAAATGCCTGTGAACACTTTAGAGGGTGTAGATGAACATGCGGGGGATACGTCTAGAATTCTGTGACAAGAACGCATTTCTAGTTGATTTAAGAAGCAAATTTGACCAGTTTGACACGAAACTTGTAGTAACATGCTGCATCACCATGCCAATCCTGTCCGTGTCTTCTTTTTCAGACACACACACACACTATTTGATTAAAAGTACCCCCTGGTGGAATATTTTCTTTATATGTGCGTGCATGAGGTATGCAGTGTGTGTGTGCATGAGGTATGCAGTGTGTGTGTGTGTGTGTGTGTGTGCACGCTTGCCTCATATTAAAAACTGGAATATGTTTTCAGCTACAGACAGGGCAGGTTAAGGATTAAAAAAAGGTTGGGGTTGGGTATTAAGTCGTGGTTCTTAGGGTTAGGATAAGAGACACATTGTCACTGAGGGTCCCCACAACGAAGGAAGTACAGGACTGTGTGTTTGTAAGTGTTTTCTTAAGCCCCTCATCTTCATGAATAAATATACATAATTGCAATCATTGACAGATTGCTATGGTGCAAGATGAATAAAACATGACTGGATATGCTGTTATTAGAAAATAACCGACTTCTGGGTGGTAACAGTAACTCCGCTTCATAAGGGTCCCCAATTCAAGACACCAAACCTCCTCATGAAACGTCCTGTAGTGCTTTATTCCATACTTAAAGGGGTGACATGATGCTTTCCCACTATTTTTGACCCATACGTGTACAGTGTGGAATAGCCATGTTAAATGCCAGTTTTTTTGGTGATTTTTTTGCGGGGGAACAAGTGTGTCACGGAGTGCTGGCCTTCAAAAGGTCAAATCTTGGTCTACAGGGGAGAATGTAGCAAAACCATGCCTGAGACCCGTGCATCACTTACGTGTGTTCAGCGCCGTAGAAGGCCACAGACTGGCCGTGGAGACCTTGGGTCCTGTACAAACCAATTCTAAAACATCTTGCAAAAAAATCAAGAATGCGTACACTAAGTTTGGGACCTGTACTCCTTTTGCATGCCACACAGCCTGCGAGTGACACACGGCCATCGAACTACACAAGAACCCCACACTTGCTACTTGTGTGGCCTGCAAGACAGAAGTACATCTAACCGTATGTTCTAATTCTATGTGTGGCGTGAACGCGGCACGCGAGACCTGCACACGACACAAGTGGCAAGAATTCTGCTATATATGGCCATGGAAAAAACTACCGAACACCACGCACTGTCCAAAACACGTAAAAATGCTGTATAAATAAACTGATTAATGTATAAATTGAATAAATTATCTAAATGTCCTGAAGCTTCCTTTATAGTTAAACCACATCAACTGTTTTACAGTTTGTTGTTGAGGCTGTTAGACAGTATCAATGGTATGCAATTTCAAAAAAGGCGTGGAAACACCCAATCTGGCAACACCGACCAATCACGGATGGGGGGGCTTCTCACACTGGGGTGGTCCACGCGCGCCTTCACGTTCTTGGAATGCTGTGTATCACGCCGGTCTCACGTGTCCACCCGCTAGTGATTGGCTTCAGGCTCTGAATTCCTTCATTGTGATTGGTCAAAACGGGACCCATTTCTCAATCATATGTTTGAAATGGCTGAATGAGTCTGAATAACATAACAGCTACATAAACGAATATCTAGGATATTAGAAATATTATTTATTCATATTTGCTGGATTTAGTACTGAAATATAGCTTCAGAATTGATTGTTATGGCTACACTGAGTGAATTTCGTCGTGGGTCATCTCTCCTAACTGAGGTAAGCAGCCTGTTAGCTTGTTTAGTAGCATGTAACCGGAACACATTTTTATTTTAATTAAAAATATTACTAATACGCGCTAATATTACATAAAAATAGGATGCCTGTCTCCAAATCTCGCATAATGTTACTAAACAGTATGTCAGAATCACACTAAGCTAATGTGAGCTAGTATATGAGGCGGTTGTCAAAGTTAAGGATGCCAGGTCGGATGAAACTACCCTTTTAACCAGCATAGGTTACTACTGTATGGTATTTTTCTCTTCATTTTACATTTTATAACAGAAAAACAAAGCATAAAATGTCACACACACACACTATACTGTACATATTATTTGATTCAAGATCCTGAGTGTTGTTTTTTCTTCTACAGCACCTCACGCTTAAATACGGCTCGTCTTCTTTAAGTAATCTGTGCACCTTTTGTGTCTTTAACAGCCCCTTCGTTGCCAGACGTCACCCCAAGGGCATCCATCTGCAGACACGACTCGGAGCGAAGCACCTCGGTTCCAGGCCGTCAGCGTGATCCGTCACACATCCGATCTCCTTCCACATCCTTTCATAGAGACATTCAGCCCCAAACCCATCTCCATCAGCCCGGTCCAGATCGGCCGCAGTGACGGGGATCCTGTTGTAAATCACGAACACGTGAGCTCCAATGGCTTCGCTGCATCTTTGAAACCCCCGCCTGGCCCTGTCAGGATGCTGTCGACTTGTCCCGCCAATGTACTTCCGTGTACATTGATCAGCACGCCAACTCTACCCATGGTGAATCCCTCAGTTTTGGTGGCATCTCCTGTTCACACCATGGTATTGGTGCTCACAAATTCACACACACAGCCTGTGGTGGTCACGGGTGCAGGTTCAAAGGTCACTGCCACCACCCCTGTCTTGAGGAAGCCACCACAGCTTCGTTGCCATTTATGCACCCATGCCGACTGCGGTAAAACGTATCTGAAAAGCTCGCACCTGAAAGCACACCTGCGCACACACACAGGTGAGGGGAATCAAGAACGTTTAGGTATTCTAGGTATGACGAGATGAACATTTTATGCGACAAAGATTTTAATGACCTCATAGTAAACAAACATGACCGATCACATTTGAAGTGAAGAGGCGATCTTAAAGGGTAAAATGAATTTTCCTCCAGACTAAAGTTCCTGCCTCTTTCCCACAGGTGAGAAGCCGTTTAGGTGCCAGTGGGAGGGCTGCGAATGGCGCTTCTCCCGCTCGGACGAACTCTCCCGCCACCGACGCATTCACACCGGGGAGAAACGCTTCACCTGCCCTGCATGCCACCTTCACTTTACACGCAGTGACCACCTCGCCAAACACAAGCGTCGCCATTATAGTATAGCCAATAGATCTTCAGCCTCTCAAAAACATATCAGTCGGATCGGCAGCTTCGGTGCGGGAGCTCGAGCTCTCCTTCCCATCACACTCAAGCCACAGGTCTGAAGGAAAGACTTTGCATGTTCATCATGTCAGAGTTCAGTGCTCACAACAATGCACTTTAAATATTATATTAGGTATAAATGGTGGTCATATACAGGAAATTGTCAGTTGTTTATAGAAGAATGGGTTTTCATGCAGCGGCCGAACCGCATTCCCAATCTAACGCTGGGTTTACACTGGGCCACAATGTCCATGATTCGAGAGAATCGGGATGAGCATGGGGGGGG
>JBCNYG010000004.1:3713855-3755977 GCA_039654305.1 Porochilus rendahli | reverse complement strand
GCCCGAGCTGGGAATCGAACCCAGGACCTTTTTGCTGTGAGGCGGACGTGCTAACCACTACGCCACCGTGCCGCCCCAGGGACCATTCAAACTAAATCTAAAATAAATCCATAAAGAAATGGCGTTGGACAGTCTCTGAAAACATAGTAGCTCCTACTCTTTGCGGGTGAAACAATTAGGGGTCCAAGCACTGCCTACTGTTTTTATTTCTTTTTGGGTTGAAGTCATCCATTCACATCACCGTATATCATTTCTCAAACACTTTCTGTACAGAATCCCAAAACGGCTCCGCCCGCCGCGATGTGGTACCACACCACGTTGAGTAGTTTTGTTTTCATGGCACAAAGTACATTAACTTGGGAGCTTATTATTGCAGAACTTTTTCTTTTCCTTTTTACTTTCTTTTAACGTAAGGAGTCTTGGAAAATAAATTAAAAAGTGCAACACACTTTTCAGGTCTCTCTGTGACATACCAAGCTGCATGGTTTTGTTTTCTGAGCTTTAAGACAAAGAGAGGGAAGATAAAGTTAAAAAAAAATAAGGTTACAGCTGCTGGAAGTGATAACAAGAGCAAACCTGTCTTTCAGACGTTAAACTATAAACTGTGAATAAACACAATCGCGTCGTTCATTAGTGCAACTGTTGCTGTGCAAGCGCACCTGTGTTTGCTATTTTTTATTTTTTTTTGCTTTGGTTGGTGTAAGAGTAACTTCACACAGGGGTGACATCACAACAAACAATGTTGTTGGGTTTGTTCTTCGGTCCCATTGGCATTTGTTTTGACTACGGCACTAGTATTTCCTTATATGTAACAGCAATAAGAAACTCCAGGCCTTTATAACTTTTGTGTGCAATTATTAACAACTCCCATGAATTTAACAACACGGGTCGATAAAACTATTCGTTCATTACCGTTGTTTTGGCAGAAGTCGCACAATTGACACTTTGATCACACAAGCAGCTGTCAGACTTTATTGCTGTTAGCATTATTGTTATAAAAGTGTCAAATCACCTGGCACACGCTTGCTTACAAAGGAAGTAAGAGAGCATGACTAGGCCTGAATCATGTTCTGTTGTCTCCCAACGCAGCCACTTAAAGCAAGACGGCGCTCGCTCACCTCACAGCAGCTCCCATAGCACCCGACATCGCAACGCCAACCACCTCAGAGACACCGCACTGCCATGGGAAAACAGGAAACGAAAGAATCCTTCACTGTTTCAGCACAGCGGCATCGGAGCAAGCTAGCTAAAACTTGACACAACCACAGATTAACCACGAGGTTCTGTTTTTCTCCTCCCCTCTTCACACAGGCATCGTCTCAGGACCGAACTCACGTCGTGTTGCTTGGGCTCCTCGTGCTCCTACAGCCTGGCACTCCAGCCTCACGCGCTCAAATCTGCATCTGTCACTGCGACACGCCGCTCGATGGACTAAATGTGAGGTCCATAAGACTAATCAATGTACAAGTGGCCCCTCGAGGCTCACTCGAAGACGTCCCTATTGACGAGCTCGGTGCATTACGGCTCATTGTAGTAAGAAATAAACCTTTTATTAGAAGCTAACAAAACTAGCATTCAGTCGGAGAGACACTGTGGTGCCTTTGTGCGCTCGACACACATGCGGGCGCACACACATACGAGCGGATCGCGACGTCGCCAACTGTCACAGGTGACGACAGGGGAGAAGTCACAAAGGAATAACGCACTTCATTTAACAATCCTGACCATTTTATACACAGCTAACGTTTGTTTCTGAGTCTGCCTGCGATCTGAAAAGTTAACACAGCTAACGGTCAAGATATCAGTTTAGCGTCTCATTATGACATCACAGTATTTATTACTATTATTATTAAGGGTGGCACGGTGACGTAGTGGTCGCCAAGAAGGTCCCGGGTTCAAGTACCGCGCTTGGGTGTTTCTGTGCGGAGTTTGCATGTCCTCCCGTGCTTGCCTGCTTGCTTGGGTTTCCTCTGGGTACTCCAGTTTCCTCCCACAGTCCAAAGACATGCACATTAGGCTCATTAGCTGTAGCAAATTGCCCCTAATGTGGATATGAGTGTGAATGGTTGTGTCTTAGCCCTGCGATGGTCTGGCGAGCTGTTCAGGGTGTATCCTGCCTTCACCCAGTATTGGCCGGCTTGGGCAAAAGTTTTAAAAGGCAGGGTTATCACCCAGGCAACGGGTCCTCCCTTTACTCATCTCCAACAGAATCCAAAGGAAAACAAAGGCCAATACGCTTGGTGTCGACGCCGCCGCCGAAGTTGCCGGAATGGGTTGAGAACAAGGTCAGAGCGCCTTCGGAACTTCGTGTCTACGCGTATCATATTCAGAGTACACCTCTCCTAGAAGGATCCCTCCCTCTGTCCTACCCCAGGGAGAACATAAGAGTGATAGCCTCCCCCGGTGACAGCCGCAGGTGGTACCGTCTGCTGTCGTACAGCAGCAGGACGCGCAGGACATCGGATGTGTATACGTGTACACCTGGCCTGACCGGAGTGTGAGAATTATTATCAGTTAAAGAACAACGCTGCTTTTTTTTGCAGTGAGATGTATTTAGGCAGAAAGTGAAGTCATTTCTTGAAATTGATGTGCTGGAAAAATGCCAGCAGTGCTCGAGCGTGTGAAGGGTGACGGTTCGTACGTCTGGTCTGATGCCACGGAAGAGCTAGTGTGGCATAAAACGGTTAATGCTGGCGATGACAGAAAGGAGTCAGGTGGTGTTATTGATAAAAAAAACGGTTTCATAACCTGTTGGCTAAAAATTTATTCATTCATCATTCAATTTCGGAATCACTTTCGGCAACCCAACGGCCTCCTCTTTACGAACGACGGGAATGGTTCTTTTACATTCCTCTCACCACAGACAGTGAGAAACATGGCCGGCCTTCGATAACCCAGTTAGCGGCACTGGGGGGACAGCAGTGACAACTCGGTGATAGTGGGGCTTGAACCCTCAACCTTTGGATCAGTAAGCCAGCACCCAACCAACTATTAAATTGTGAAATTATTAATTTAAGGATCAATAGTGTGTCTTTATAAGTACGGTAAGCATTCAACAGTCTGATCCGTCACAGACTAACGATGGCTTCACTGATAAACCAGCCCGAACTCCGCCCCCCCCCCCTTCTCCTAATATGTGATTTCTAAAAACTGAACGTCACACCAGCTGCATTCTCGCCACAGAAAGAAAGAAGGATGAGGAACAGTAATAGAGAAAGGGCACGAGAGAGAGAGAGGGACACAGAGAGAGAGAGAGAGAGAGAGAGAGAGAGAGCAGATCTCAGGGAAATGTCAGGAATGTGTGGCGTGATCAGTGCACCGGTGCATGCTTACATGCATTTGCCTTCTGGAGATGCTCTGCACAGATGAATGCTTACACAATAAATTGTCCTATTTAAAACACCGACTATTTATAGCCTCGGTTGAAGCAGCGAGACGTGCCGTCCGAACAACCGTCGAGAATCCCTCCGCTAATCCCGAGCAGCAGGGGTGGAGCTAAAATGCTGATGTAAGAGCTGAACAGGAAGAGAGGTTAGTAGTCTAGTAGGTGTAGTGTCTCATCTGTAATAGAATGAGCGACGCAAAAACGAGCGAGCATTACATCACCACTGCATCGACCAAGCTGACCCGTGTAGCCATAGCGTTATGGGGATCACACACGTCCTGACATGCTCGTCCAGGAAAATAACGAATGGGCTGGTGAAAGCATTTTATTATGGAGCCTATCTCAGCCGACACTGGGTGAAGGTGAAAAGCTTGCCGGACCATCACAGGGAAACACACAACAGTACACACTCATACCAAGGGGCAATTTGGAACAGCCAGTTAGACTTGTGCGTGCCTTCAGACTGCGGGAGGAAACCAGGGTACACGGAGGAAACCCACGCAAGCGCAAGGAGAAGACGCAACCCGTGACCTTCTTGCTGTGAGGCGGACGCCACCGCCCCATCCCTGTCTCTGGAGTGTCGGAGGAAACCATGGAATCCGGAGGAAACCCTCGCAATCACGAAGAGCAGGTGCAAACTCCACACCGAAACTCTGTCTTGTTGAATTTGTTCATAGGTGACAAACGACAGAGACGGGTTTGACATTGGTTCAGAAAAGTCACATGGGATATACTAAGTCGTCTCTCTCGCTCTCTCTCGCTGTCATGAGAAAGTGCAGGCCATAATGCCGTTACAGTAAGAGCCATCCATTAATCACCTGGTCTAGGTATGACTCCACGATGCCGGGGTGTGAATGGAGACACGTCCTCTCGTTCTCTCCTGCTTGCACTTCACATTTGAGCTGCTTTTAAGAAATCTGTTATGTAATTACAGCTACACACTTAATCACGCATTAAAAGTACAATGGTAGGACAAGGCACTGATTATCACTCTCGTCTCACAGCAACAAGGTCCTGAGTTCGAGGCCCGTAGTCAGCCAGGGCGTTTCTCTGTGGAGTTTGCATGCATGGTGTCCCTGTGCTTGCATGGGTTTGCATGCGTGCACACTAGCTAATACGCTTAATATGCGCATATGCTAATTGGCTATGCCTACAGGTGTGAATGTGAGTGTGAAATGATTCTGCCCAAGGAGGATTTGTGAAAGACAGGCAACCTTACACGAGTACATGATTACATCTGTTTATACGCCGTATTCATGATGTATGTAAATCTGTGATTTGACAGCCAATCAGACTTGAATATTCAACAGGGCTGTGGGACGAGTTGTAACTGCTTAAGAAACGTCTCGGATTTCTGTTGTTCAGAACAGCCCTTTGCGGATGTTTTGGGAAAGTGACCCCAGATGGTCCCCGATGTTCTTCTTTCTCGTCTCCCAGCTGTTCGGAGCAAAATCTGGACTGTCCGGGCGTCCCCGTGGACCAGTAAGGGTTTCAAACCTCCGGAACCTGCTGTTAGTCATATGTTGTTATATAAACAGTCAGACTGTGACTGAGGGAATGAATATTGGTAAATGTTGCAGGTGATGGGACTCTTCTACCGCCATAACCCTTTAAATGTCGAAGTACAGGGCTCCGGGGTGGCCCAGCTGTCTCAGGATTGATTCTACCGTCAGCTGTTTAATGCCTGGGAGTGCACGGGAGTATTATTATGTATAGTGATGCTAGTCAGTCATGAACACCTGTTGGCATGTATATATAATAGATTGGTACTTGACTTGGTAACAATGCAGAGGCTGCCAGGTGTGAGTCAGATAAAGTATGTGTTGGCTCTCATCAATGGAAAAAGACGATCCTTTTAGAGGCGGGACTTGGCAAAGGGAAAATGGGAAAAAGTAACTACTGGCACCCGATATAAAACATGCTTTGGTTATGCAAAAACAATCAGAGTTTCGAGATCAGTGAGATCAGGCCACTGCACTGCAATGAAAAAATCTGAAAAAAATTAAAAAGTGGTTAAATAATTTCGGTACCAACAACACGGGAACGCCGCAATGCAATTGGTTTGCCATCTCAGGATAATAAACAAAGGTGAGGTGGATGATACTGACTATTCAATCCAGTGAGCCTGAGGTGCATAATTGTTTTAGTAAACACTACATCGGAACATATGCATATCGGAAAAAATGGACTAAAACAAAATGAAATGTTTTTTTAATTATTTATTCCTTTTTTCCCCTCTTTGGGTTCACAGCCCATGAACAAGCATTACGCTAAGGAAGAAGCGTTATTGTTCAGTCAGCGTACTTGTGATTGGTCTGACATGACGCTGTCAAATCCGCTGCCTTTTTATTCAGCACAATGTGAAATTCATTCATGTAAAACTGTACATATTAAAAAAATAATTATAATCAACATTTAAAAATATCTGAATTCATTCCTGCCTGGCACGGCGGCGTAGCGGTTAGCACTTCCACCTCATAGCAAGAGGATCCTGGTTTCCTGGTGTCCCGGGCTCTGGGCGTTTCCGTGTGGAGTTCGCACGTTCTCCCCGTGCTTTTTGGGGTTTCCTCCGGGTAATCCGGTTTCCTCCCACAGTCCAAAAACATGCACAGTAAGCTGATTGGCTGTTCCAACTCACCCCTAGACGTGAAAGTGAGTGTAAATGGTTGTGTGAGTGTTGGCACTGCTATTTCCTGATGAGCCGTTTAGGGTGTACGTACAGTTGGCTGAGATAGGCTCCAGCCTCCCTGCGGCCCAGGTGGGATTAAGCGGTCAGGCAAATGAACGAGAGAGTCAGAAATGTGTTAATATGTAAATATGGAAATGATATTTAAATAACAGTAATTACCAGATCTTGCGTATGTCTTGTCTCTTAATGATTAGAATTTTTTCAAAATATTTAAAAATGTGAACGTCTTGTGCACGAGTGCACACAATCCGCCTGATTTCATTTCACAGAAATGCATGATGGGTATGTTTTATTATTATTATTATTATTATTATTATTATTATTTATGCAAAAAAAGCAGTATGAATATGCATGCACATCCAGATAAATGAGGAACAGCAGTGCATTTTGCACTGGTTACGTAAGAACAGAAGACGTCACGACTAATGGGTGGTGGTGGCTTTTATGTTGTTGTTTGTTTACCATGGGATGTAAACAAGGGACAACACACCGCGCGTGCACGAGCGAGCTTCCTGGCTGTACAGTCATCTTAACCCAGGAACAAGCCCATGAAACACATGCACTCGTGCCGTGCATGCAAAAAAATGGCTTCTTGTAAACACTGGCTGTCGGGGAGACATAAAAATAACCCGGATGTTTATTTTTCATCCCACATTCCAGCATCATTTAGTGGAAAATAAACTATTCTGTCTCAAAACTGCGCGTGCACGAGACAAACCAGAAGAACTCACGTGCAATTCGGTGCTGATCTTCACGCCTCTTCCTCTTTTTTCTTTTTTCTTTTTTTTATATATATATCACTCTTTATTCCCTTCCTTCCTTCCACGCATTCTCACAACCAAACTGTGCGCGCGGATTAAATCAACACGCCAGCCGCGCGCTCCCGCTTGCGCCCTCGAGCTCTGGTCTGCCCGCTGTCCGACAAAAGAACCGTTTGTGCACGAACGACTCCTTTCGAGTGAATCGATTCATGAGATCAATTCCCGATTTCTTCCGTTCCTTTCTTTTTTTTCGTACATGCAATTCCAGAAAAATCACCCCCCGTCACCCCCTGTGTAAGTACATTCGCCTTATATTTTGCACCAGCGTTCATTCATTTTTACAGAGGCTTGTCCAAATGAGTCGATTCACTAAAATGATTCATTCTGGACAGCTTGGATTCTCCATGGGGATGAAAAGCTTCCCCTAATCCCTGCACAAAAGGCTAATGCATTAAGGGCATTGTGGGAATTCAGTGTCCCCCAGGGCAGGTGAACCACACCGAGTAAGCACTGGTTGCTGGTTAATGCATCTGCTGCTTTGACTGTAGTATGGTTGATTGGCAGTTAACACAGCAAGAAGGACCTGGGTTTGAGTCCCAGGCTTGGCTTGTGTGGAGGTTCACATATATCATTTTCTAAACCGCTTAATCCTGATTAGGGTCATGGGGAGGCTGGTACTCATCTCAGTCGACTCGGGGCGAGGGAGGGGTACACTCTGGACAGTTCGCCAGGGCAAAGCAGGGCCAAAACACATACAACCATCCACAGTCTCACTCACACCTGGGGCAATTTGGAACAGCTTTTGGACTGCGGGAGGAAACCGGAGTACCCGGAGGTAACCCACGCAAACACGGGGTCAGGAGAACATGCAAACTCCACACAGAAACGCCCGAGCCCGGGATTCGGACCCAGGACTTTTGTGCCGTGAGGCAGACATGCTAACCACTGCACCACCAACCGCCTTCTATATATATATATATATACATATAATAATGTATGTATATATATACACACACAGTGTTTTCTTTTAGCGGTGCTGAGTATCATTCCCACATAAAAACAGTGTCATATCCTAGATCTTAAAACGCTGTATGATTAATTTTCCACTCTATTTCTGTCCATGGTTTTATAATGCAAATACACTGTTGACTTTTAAAAATGAAAACAGAATTACAGCCCGTACAGTAAATGGTATGTAATCTTGACATAGTGCTAATGTCACAAGGCAATTTTTAGTATTTGAATTTGGCCCCATGCCTTGTTCAGTGCATATCTTGGACCTCCTTCATAAATCTGTTCTGGACATGCCACTGGGACCAAACACACAAGGAACCGAATTGAATACGTAAATTTTCTTCGGCGTCTAGTCACGTTTCCATTCTCTTTCTTCCTATGTTGACTGACAGCAACAGCCATTGAAGAGCATCTGTGCAGACTGTTTGCGTGGGTTTCCTCTGCGTACTTCGGCCTTTACCCAGAGTCGGCAGAGATAGGCGCCGGGCCTCAGCGCGACCCTAATTGGGATTAAGCGGCTTAGAAAATGAACAATGAATCCATTGCAGTTTTGGGTACGGCTCCCATACTGAAGGGTGGATGTTCTGGTGACACAACACGGTCATTTTTTATTTAGCCCGGAAGGACAGTGTCTGATTTGGGACAGGACCACCCTGCAAAATTAGGCGAAGCAAGGCATGAATAATCGTGCAGGGAACCGCCTACGGGCGAATCTGGGAACTGAAAACACCAGTTAGAAATGATGAATCGATAGCCCCATCATGTGGTCAGAGTAAGAAAGCTGGTTCACGGCTTTTCAAATACTTTTAAACGTTTAATGAGAAACATGGTTATGAGCAGTAATGCGCAAAAAATATATCGTGAACACATGATTGGTCAGCTGATCAGAATGGTGGTACAGTGGGTAATGTTGACACATTAGAGCTCCAGAGTCGCAGGTTTTAGTTTCCGGAGGTTTTCTCTGTCTGTGTATGGTTTACAAGTTTCTCCGGTGTTTTGTGGGTTTCCTCCAGTTGCAGGTGGACTGGTTATGCTAAACTGCAGTCATGTGGGACTGTGTACAAGGACTGGTATCCTCACCCCATCCCCAGTGTTCCTGGTTACAAGTTCTGGATCCAGCGTGATACCGATGCCTTCTGCTGAAGATGAATGAACACGTGAGTTTTCACGTCCTGCCTTGGGAAAAGTCTACGTGCAAGACTTCAGAGGGTCAGTCAGGGAAACTGGGCGTTGTCTCCATGCGTTTTTATACTCGCAGCTTGTGAGTGGTTCACACGCAGGGTCGTTGTTTGGGCTCAGTGTACACGCTGCTGAGGAACCTCGGCGGCGGCGGCTTCGACGGTGGGGGTGCCGAGAGGACTTTGAGCGACGGGGTCTTCACCTCGTTCAGTCGATGGTCTCTCTATCCGTCTCATACTCACCTTCCAACCTACAGGAGCGGCACCTGCAACCAAGCACACCAGGAGAAATGACAGACGTTAGTGAAGTTTTGGTTTGAGTGAACAGCTCGCATGTATCGCTTTACACCTCCGATTCATAACCCGATCCGGCGGTACCAGGTTCCTCCTGGTACTCCGGTTTCCTCCAACAGTACAGAGACATGCACAGTAGTCTGATTGGCTGTTCCAAATTGACCCTAGCTGTGAGGGTGAGTGTGAATGATTGTGTGTGTTGCCCTGTAATGGTTTCGCAATCTGTCGGCTGAGATAGGCTCCAGCCTCCCTGCGACCCTAATAGGATTAAGCGGTTCGGCAAATGAGCATTTATGCTTTCTGTAATACTTTTGATCTTTGTGTGGCACGGTGGCTCAGTGATTAACGCCATTGCCTCAGAGCAAGAAGGTTCTGGGTTCAAACCCCGCCACCAGCTTGGGGCCTTTCTGTGTGGAGTTCGCATGTTCACCCCATGCTTACATGGGTTTCCTCAGGGTACTCTAGTGTTCTCCTACAGTCCAAAGACATGCATGTTAGGTCGACTGACTCTACATTAAATTGCATATTGGTGTGAGTGTGAATGCTTGTGTGTGAGTGGGGTGTACCCCGCCCTCGCCCAGGGTCGGCTGAGATGGACGCCAGCCTCCCTGCGACCCTAATTAGGATTAAGCGGCTTAGAAAATGAGAGCATGAATGAAGCATCCATTTCTTTTTTCTTCTTTGCCGTGCATTTCAGGACGATGATCAGCAGCGAGTTTTCAGCTCGGTGTTACGCTGTACTTGAAATACGGCGCCGTGTGTTTGGTTGCACTACTGTCAAGTTCAAAGATACGTGCGTGTATATTCATGTTGAAATTTTCCACCAGTCAGACACCCACCCATTTATAAACACCATATATATAAATAAATAAAAATGACCTGGTATCACTTGTAATGCTGACTGTGAGCCATAGTTCGGACAATCCTCTCCATCGACTGACTGAGGTTTCATCTGCAGCAGGAATATGTTTGAGCGCCACATCTGTATACAGTAACACTGATAGATAAGTGCTAATCTTAATGATCTTTAATGAACCTTAGAACAGCCACTTCTTGAGCCAGGTGCTTGTCCTCTGCCTTGATACCTGACAATACAAAAGAGAACAAAAAAAAAATCTATAGATTTCAACCAACAGTGCTAATGTGATTGCAGATTAACCAACCGGGTAGCTTATCTGTAAGAACATCAGCTTTAAATGTTACCCTTTATGGGTATTATTCATAAATTAACCCTGTGTGGGCACTGGTTTGCTCTGCAGTACGAGGACGTGACTAAATTAGCGAAAAGCTCCTAAGTTTAAAGGATTTCCAGGACGGCGCGGCACGGTGGTGCAGTGGTTGGCATGTCCGCCTCACAGCAAGAAGGCCATGGGTTCGATTCCCAGGCGCGGGCGCTTCTGTGTGCATGTGCTCCCTGTGCTTGCGTGGGTTTCCTCCGACACTCATAAAACCCAGTGTTTAGGCTGACTTATCTATCGAAACCCTTCCCCTATCTTTTCTTCTCATAAACACTCAGAAGTTTACCTTGGTTTGCCAGACGATACTGTGTTACAGCGAACAAGCATTTTAAGAGGTCCAAGGTTCTGAGAGAAGAAAAAAAAAAAACGTCAGTAATATCATGGTACAGGGCAGAGCCACAACACTGTAAGTAATACACTGAGTATGATATGAGTCACAGAAAAAGAAAACAAACCAGAATTTGGTCATAAGGTAATAAAACATCAGTTTGGTTTACTGAAGAAAGGAACAGCCCACATCCAGCATGGAACCTGGTGCGTGTGCGGCTCAGGTTCGAATAATGTGGTAGTTTCTAAACAAGAGTGTAAGACTGTTTGTTGACTGTGTTTGTATATAGTCCTTTGGTAATAGTCAAACTGTTACCAAAGAGCAAACAGCATCGTGATGCATAACAGCTAATCAATATTGTGTTGCGTTTCAGATAGTCAGCACTGTGATAAATAACAGTCAATCTGCATCATGCTGCATACTAACCAGTCAGCATCGTGATGCATAATAGACATCCAGCATTGTGATGGATAACAGCCAATCAGCATTGTGCTGCATAACAGTCAGTCGGTAACATGTGGCACAATAGCCAATCAGCAGAATGATAAATAACAGTCAATTAGTGTCATGCTGCAGAAGAGCCAATTGACATTGGGGTGCATAACAGCCAATCAGCATCATAATGCGTAACAGCCAATCAGCATTGCGCTGTATAACAGTCAATCAGTATCGTGTTGCACAACAGCTAATCAGCATCATGATAAATAACAGCCAATTAGCATCATGCTGCAGAACAACCCATCAACATTTTGATGTATAACAGCCAATCAGCATCATGATGCATAGCAGCCAATCAGCATTGTGACGTATAAAAACCAATTAGCATTGTGTTGCATAACAGCCAATCAGCAAATTATGCAAAACAGCCAATCAGCATTGTGATGTATAACAACCAATTAGCATTGTGTTGCATAACAGCCAATCAGCATAGTGATGTATAAAAGCTAGTCAGCACCGAGTTGCATAACAGCCAATCAACATTGTGATGCATAACAGCCAATGAGCATCACAATTCATAGGACAGTCGTGCAAGTTGTTGGTAAGTATGGTGTTCCACTCGTGCTGGTCTTTGACACAGTTCTTAAACATGAAGCTCCAAAAATAAAGAGGTGAACAGGAGCAGCAAAACACAAGCAGAAGCTGAAAATGTTGCACTGAAATAAAGTGACCTGCGAGAGCCTGAAGGTCGGAGTGAAGAGAGAAGCGTGATGTTATGATGTCACAGGTATGACTGGATAACATTACCTGAGACGCAGCTCCGTTAGAAGTGGACGGCTGTGTGTCTCCTTCTTCCAGCTGCCTGGAGCTCTGGAGCTGCCTCTGATTCATTATATACTCATATGTACTCATGCCTTTATATACTACAGAGAAAGAGAGGAGGTTGGATGGATGATGGATGATCAGTATAAACTTTTAGATTTACTCTGTTTATTATACTCCGTTGCTTTTTGTAAGTTCACTGACGTTACCAGCCATTAGAAAATTCGATTAGACTTGTGCCAAGCAGCGTACGAGCACACCGGGTATAGACACAGAAATTAGGGGTAACGAGAAAATAAGTGTTTAGCCACTTCGTCAGCCAGACCATTTTTAATGAGGGCAGGAAACCATGAGCTCATATGGAAAGTCAGATGGGGTGTAGAGAATAGGAAGCCATAGGGGCCATATAGAGGTGTCTCCTACAGGAAAATACTGTATGGCTTAAGTGTTAATGTTGCTGGTACATACAAAATTATTTGGCTAATGTTATGAATAAGCCCAGTGTCCATCATTACATGACTTTTAACTTATTACAGACACAGTATATTTAAAATACAGTATAATAAACCAGTATCAGGTTCTGCTGGCAACCTAAACGACTAAATACTCACACAGGTATATGTGGAAGAGCAGTAAGTGGCCCAGCATTAGGAGTGAAGCAAGTGCCACGATGACGGTGATAACAGCCAACACCAGGAGACTGGCGGAACTGGTCTGTACTGGTGCTACAGGCAGGAATGCCAGCCATGTTGTGCTGCCATTAACAGCTGTGTAGAGACATTACAGAGCAACACTTAAAGCTGGGGTTGGCTAGCAAGATTTGAAGGTAGCATGAGCTTTACAGAGCGAACAGAGGATGTTTGTTTTTCTCTGCCATATTTTAATAAACCTGTAATAAAATTTCAGTGGCAGGAGCATCGACAGTGACGCGCTCCGACTACAGGTTCGAGCATCAAAGTATATTTGCTGATGTACGAGAATTGAGACACATGACTAGCCATAGTAACCATGAATAACTCATCTTTGTGGTATTTTGGGTGCCAGCCAGTTTTATGCTGTTGTTTTGCATTTGTCACCTGTTGTTACTCCGCCCTCCTTGTACCACACATGCATAACTAACACAACTTCTCTTCCAGTTCATTCAGCTTCTTTATGCCCGAGTGACCATAAACAGAACTGCATCCAGCCGAAAGTTTCTTGCATTTTATGTACTCCACTGTAGCAAAGTTTGAACATGCTAATTACACCATTCATTCATTCATTTTCTGAACCGTTGTATTGTTAAACGGGAAACAAGTTGTAGTTTAATCTTATTGATTAAACTTTTTAATGATATCATAAAATATAAACTTTTTCTTCGTTTTTCTTTTTACACGGTACGTTGCCAGGTCTTTTTCCTAACTCCTCCACAGCAGCTGATATTCCCATCCAAGTACCAACCATGCCCGACCCTCCATGGCCTCTGCAGGGTGAACGGAGGGTCATTTACATGTAGCGAACTACAATTTTTTATATAGTCTTTGCACAGGGATTCTAACAGACATTCACACAGTACCATTTTAATCAGATCTTGCCAGGCTCCATCTGCAAAACTTACAACCATAAAGGGTTAATAAGCTGGGCGGTGAATGGGAATGATGAATGTTGTTGTATTTCTATTAAACTGAACTCTGAATGGGGCAACACCGTGGAAGCAAGAATGGCCTTAGTTCGAGTCCCGGGATTGGGTGTTTCTGGGTGGAGTTTGCATGTTTGTTGCATGCTTGCGTGGGTTTCCTCTGGGCACTCTGGTTTCTTCCGACAGTCCAAAGACATGCATATTAGGCTGGCTGGCCACTTTTCCACTAAGTGTGAATGCGAGTGTAAATGATCGTGCGTTTGTGTGCTGCTCCTTCAATGGTCTGGCGAGCTGTTCTGGGTGTAAGCCCGGCTTCGCCCAGTGTCAGCTGAGATAGGCTCCTACCCCCCTGCAACCCTAATACAATTAAGCGGTTTGGCAAATAAGTGAGAGTGAGAGGAGTGAACTCTGAATCGATGGGCGATACGTGCGTATAAGGTCATATAGGTGGCTCACGTCACCTTGAAAAGCTGCTTCACTCCGGAGAATAACAGGATTCACAAAGTGTTCGATGAAGACGAATGAAACGACCAGGATGAGGAGGAATGCTCCACAGGCAGCCGAAAGCACAGCCATAAAAAATAGCCTGGGGATAAAATTTTTTTAAATAGCACAGGATCTGTAGGAAACAAATATTTGCATTTTCTTTCACTGAAGAAGGAAGTTTTCATGTTCTGGATATTTACCAGTAGTTCCGGCTTCCTACACAGTTGTTGAGCCATTTGCAGTGGTGGTCAAAGTCTGCTATGCACTTGTTACAGCTACCACAATGTTTCACTTTAGATCCCCTGCAGAGACAGTAAACAAGCTGACGCAGACAGGATGTTGGGCTTCTCTTTGTTGTAGCAACGGTTATAGTGAAAACAGCAGTACAGCCTGCATTGCTCACAATGTGAGGTGATAATTACTTGTGATTGCCTTACAAGCACATTACAATGGGATGTGTTTTTAAACCATACATTGAAATTTAAACTGTCCTACATGCTGTCTGTCAATCAGCTTATATCCTTTACTTCAGTAAGCTTAACATTCTATGCAGCTGTTATATTATAATAGTTATCAATAAATTATAGTTCTTTATGTTCTGACAAAATGGTTTGTATTTGTATGAGCATGGTTTCAATATATACCACTCAAATCAAAAGACTGACTGCTTACCAAAGGATAAATGGATGTAAATTGAAGGACTGAGAAAGTATATTTAGCAAAACAACAACAAAACAAAAACCAGGGATAATGCTCACAATATGATTCAAGGTCATAAGGAAGATGAAGGGACCATAGACCTTATACACATGTATAAGAAAATATGACCTTATCTCTCATTTTTTGTGGGTTAGACCACTGTGGCTCTCAGCTCTTCAATTCACTGGGTCTTAAATACAGTGCCATCTGCTGTTTAAATATAAAATAAGACACAGAACAGGTTGATGTAGACAAATTTCCCTGGTGTAGACAGGTTTAAATCTAACTTGACCAAATTTTGCTAGCTAAGTATTCTCTGAAATTTTCAAGAAAGTGATAAAAAAAAGCACAGTATGGTGTCCTTCAAGGCTCTGTTCTAGGTCCCCTACTATTTTCCCTTTATTTGGGCATTTATAAGGTCCCAATTCTCTGCAGAACATTATACTTATCAGTTACGTTGCAATTATACTTATTAGAGAGATCAAAAGCTCTAAAAATTTGTATTAAGATAAACTTTCTTTGACCTTTTTTCCTTCCAAATTTGACCAAAATCAATTCTCAACCACCCGCTCTCGAGACATCGTGTTTAACGGGAATCTCAGATGGACTGCACTAAGTTGCAAAGGCATGATAAGACATATAACCCTACCTGATGCTGAGAAGACTAGTTTACCACATTTAAAGCAGGTGATTTAGTGTCCTATGGAACCTAATAGTACATTATTAAAACAAATACAGTAGCATAAGAGACCACGGTCGGCCTCGTAGTGTACATACACATCAACATCACACAGGTTGCAGTGCTGATTGTGTATGACATGTGGTTGTTTGTTCCTGTCGAACACAGGCACAGGGTTGGAGTAATCCTTCTTCGCACGCACAGCGTAGTCAGCCGGGTCCATGGTCACAGCCGCCAAGTGAGCCAAGATATGCAGGGTGAAGGCTGTACCGATCACCTGGATGGAACTATGTTAAGGTTTTATACTACATCCAGGCACAAAGTAAACTGAGCAACTCGGTATGATCACGTGAAATGAATGCAGGTTTTGTGTGAAATCAGAGAGTCATTGACAGGGCAGAGGTTTTAGACACCGTGGATCAGACACAACCTGCTTTATTCCTTATATGGAAAAAACCCATCATTGTGTGTTTGGGTCATGTGACCAAATCAACTCAGTGTATTTTCCGACTCTAACTTTCCAAGCTGTGTGTTTGTTGTGAAGAGGGAAGCGAGACAGCCGTTCATCCATCCATCCATCCATTATCTACACTATAACCACTTATCCATCAGGGTCATGAATGATCTGGTGCCAGTCCCTGACTTTGGGAACGAATTGGGGTTCACCCTGAGCTAACACAGACACAGTCAACCCTCCTCACTCACATTCACACATATGGGCAATTTAGATTAGCCAGTTGACCCAATTAAATGGGGGGAACCTGTTCAAGCATGAGGAAACCATGCAAACTGCAAAGGTCCAAGATGTCCAAGAGGTCTGAATCTGAAACCTGCCTGTGAAGTGACAGTGCTAACCACCGAACCATCATAATGCCCTGACTGCCTAGTGTGTACAACTAAATTCTGAATTTCAGCAATTGCACTTATTTAGGTTAGATAAGGTCATATCTATACTGGAACCCACATCTGAATATGCACTGTTTATATACAGGTATTATTTCTGTCCTTTTATTCCTCTACTCTTTTATAGGCCATAGCCAAAGCATGCCAAAAACTGAGCAGGATACTGCATATGAAATGTAGTTCCATGGTGGAGGCAGCAGTGGGATATAAACTCCAAAGCCTACAATGGCCATGAAGCTGTATATGAGCCACGCCAATGGCTGGAGCACATGAAGTGGTGAGGACCATCCGTTCACTCTAGAGTGAACTGGCACTGTGACGAGTTCATTCCTGCTTCCCGTCGTCCCCCGTGTCGGTACCGTGCGTCTCAAATGCCGCTCGAAACAGCTGACCTGGAACACAGGGAATGAAATTTAGAAGGGTTTGATGCTCAGTCTGCCTGAAGTGAAATCCAAATTGAAAACCTGATATTTGGGAACCAGGCTTGTGGATTTTGGTTGCATCCTATTTAGGATTCAGTACTTTATTGCCCTACATAAAATTAAATTAAACAATTCATTTATTTACCAAACCGCTTACTCCTTCTAGTGTCGCGGGGAGGCTGGTGCCTATCTCAACCAGCACTGTGGTGGAAGAGCCTTCTCGCCTCTCCAAAAATTGACCACCAGCTTTTTAGTTTGGGGACAGTGAAGATAATTAATACACTTCCTTCACTGTTACTGTTATCCACATACACTATGCCACACCAAGCCCGACCTGCACTGAACCAGACTGGTACTAAGACGACGTCTCCGTCACTGAGGGTAAGATGGTCCGAGGCCACGCCTCTCTTTCTGACACACACAAATCACTAAAAAAATACAGACTTTTCATCATCATGGCATACTGACTCACCGCCACAGAGAGGATGCCTCATTCACTGGGACAGAGACGTACAGTACTAAGGGTACTTTTTTTTCCTGGGATTGCACACACTAAGCCACACTAAAAACGATCAGCACCGGGAACTGACAGACACACAGGTTACATCTCCTTTACTGGGATCAACAGGCACAAGTGCTCCACCTTCTTCTTTGGCACTAATAAGCACAGACACCATGCCTCCCTTAGGGATAAATAATCAGCACAGAGGCCACTGGGACTGGCAGACAAATAGACCGTACCTTCACTGGGACGTTTCTGCACAAAGGCCACACCTCCTTCACTGGGATTGACAGGCAAAAAGATGACACCTTTACTGAAACTTATTAGCACAGAGGCCACGCCTGTTTCATTGGGACCGGCAGACAAAGAGACCACACCATGACTGGGACATATTGGTACAGAAGCCACGCCCTTTTACTGGAACTGACATGCAAAGAGACCACACCTTCACTAGGACATATTAGTACAGAGGCCACGCCTCTTTTACTGGGACTGACATGCAAAGAGACCACACCTTCACTAGGACATATTAGCACAGAAGCCACGCCTCCTTCACTGCACCAGTGCACAATGCACTAACTTGGTGCATATTTAAAGCCTACAGTTTGAGCTCGCTAGTGCACGATACATCCGTCTTACAAAGATAATCTTCAGCTTAGTCTCCTTTGCCAGTGAAATGAACTACCTGCAAATGTTTCACTGCAGTTTCAAGGTCAGATGCTAATGCAGTGTTTACTCAAAGAAACGTTACTGGTAGAAACTGAAGCACGTCCATTTAGAGTTTCAGGATGTAGCTGATTGTAATATAAGCACACATGCCTATAGGCACATGCATCTCCAAGGGCACTTTCACTTTATGAACTTGATGTTCCTGGAGAGTCAAATACGAAGCAAATATTCAACTCACGTTTTGTTGTCATAGCAAACTAAGCAACGTGGTTAAAGAGAGACGTGTTTGACTGCAGGGAGGAGCGCTTTCTGCCAGTCAATGTGGAAAATGAGCAAAGTAATTGGGTTGCCCAGCAAATATAACCACCAATCTCCTGTCAGGTCGTACGCTCCTGCTGATTCGGAACGGGGATTTGTCCTTGGTGTGCTGTACACGTACCATCTTTGACCTGTTTTACTGTATACTATTTTTATTTTTTATTGTATTAGGGTTAGTCCTGATATTATTTAGAAGCTATCCAAGCTATATCAATCCATGCACCGCCTCTTTCCTGGGGTTTAGTCCATTTTTAATCTGTGTTCATTTATCAGTACACTTATTTCATCTACTGAACCTCAGTTGTTTAGTCCAGATTGAAATTTTATATTGATTTTCATCCGCATCATTTGGTCTACCGTTTATCTATATTAGTATATTATACACGCTGGAGGGTCTAGGTCTCTCGGCTGGTTTGAGAACGCCCCCCGGAAGAGCTGGAGGGTGTGGCTGGGGAGACGGATGTCTGGACCTCACTGCTTAGGCCCCCCTCCCCCCGCGACTGACCCCGTAACAAGATCTATATTGACGTTTTAATTCCGAGCAGCACAGTGCCGTAATGGTTTGCACGTCTGCCTCACAACGAGAAGGTCCTGGGTTTGAGTCCCAAGCTTGGCAAGGGTACATCTGTGTGGAGCTTGCATGTTGTCCCAGGGCTTGTGTGGGTTTCCTTTGGGTATTCTGGTTCCCTCCAACAGACATGCCCATTAGGCTAAATAGTTGTTCCTATCCTGGAGTGAGTGTGAGTTAGAATGGTTGTGCTGCATTGACTCTGTGATGGACTGGCAAGCTCGCTTTCACCCAAAGTCGGCTGAGATAGGCTCCAGACTCCCAGTGACCTTAAGATTAAGCGGTTCGGCAATTGGAAGGCGGGGCAAAGGCAGGATACACCCTGACTAGCTTGCCAGAGCGTCGCAGGGCCAACACACACAACCATTCACACTCACATTCACACCTAGGGGCAATTTGGAGCAGCCAATCAGCCTGACGTGCATGTCTTTGGATATGGGAAGAAACCGGAGTACCCAGAGGAAACCCAGGCAAGCACAGGAAGAACATGGAAACTCCACACAGACACGCCGGACATGCTAACCACTTTTCCACTTACATATTTTTTAATCTATACTTCTAAGTATATTTTATTTCCCTCTTGAGTTTGTTAGCTTCCTGCTATATAAGTGTTTAGCTGTTTCCTGACTTTTGTAGTATTTTACTTGCACTTTTCCTAATATTTATTAGTCTTTATTATGTTTTCATTCGTTACTTATTTATGTTAAGTCACCATGTCACCTGTATGACTGTTATCTCTTATTAATCTCTAGATTAATGCCCCTTTCGCCTGCTATTTCATCCAGCTGTATTAGTTATTACTAGTTATTACCTGAGGCGTTAAGTTCACCTGTAATATGCAAATGAGGCGCTGTATCCTAGCAACGCTTTACAGCGCGTGAGCTAACTTATTATACATATAAACTGATATTACTAAGAAAACAAGTTACAGAAACATTTAGCGCTGTTATACTTTAATATTCAGGAGTTTGTTATTATTGAGTATAGACTATACTTTATAAAAATGTTTAGTGTTATTATTCGTGTCTAAATAAGCACAAACTATGAGATTACATGTTAAAATAATACTTACATTCGTCATTTTATAATTTTCTCAGCATTTTAGGCTCTCAAAATGATAAGTATTGTACACCAAACACGCTTTTATATACTTAAATGCATATTTAGAAATAAAATGAAATAAAATAATAATTCCTCCCAGTGTGGGCTGCAGGTAGAGTGGAAGAAGTTCACAGGTTTCAGCCTCCTCAGTACTGATGTGTTGGTCGAGAACGAGTCGGATCCGGGAGTCGGCTCCACGAGTCGACTCCTTTTATGTGAACAATGGGAGTCGGTAGTTTAACTGGTGTTCACAGCCAAACACTAAACGTGTGGGTCGATATGACAGATATGTTTGGCTGTTTAATTAATTATTTAAGCAGTAATTTTCCAGGCGACATGATGGTGTAGTGGTTAATACGCCCACTTCACAGCAAAATGGTCCTGGGTAAGACTTCTGGGCTGAGGTGTTTCTATGTGCCTGTTCTCCTCGTGTGTGTGTGTTTCCTCCGGGCGCTCAGGTTTCCTCCCACAGTCCAAAGACATGCACATCAGGGTAAGTGACTGTTTGAAATTTACCCTCGGTGGGAGTGATGCTCTGGTGGGCTGTTCAAGGTGTACCCCGCCTCTCACCCAAAGTCAGCTGGGATTGGCTCTAGCTTGCCCCTGATCCTGACAGGTAAGCGGAATATATAATGGATGACTGAATTGTGATGGTGCTGAATACATTTTCATTGCACAACACCATATACACCATAATAACTGAGGCTACTAAAAACCTTACAGAATAATAGTGTTCCTTGTTCATTTATGATCAAATCTGTCATGTTATGCTTGAGGACAGGCCTAAATAAATAAAGTGGGAATACAATTTTGTAACAGGCATTTATTGTAAAAAAACAAAACAAAACAAAAACACACAAAAAAACCCACAGTGCAGCTAATCTGTACAAGCTCACAGACAGAAGCACAATCACACAGCACTCGGTCCATTTACACAGAGAAACACTGCACATGTCAGCTGGTGCCTGAGTCTGGCTCTGGTGACTGCAGAAATTCATAAGGGTCATGGACCATCTCTGCCTGGTCCCCAACACCGAGGTGAGGTGAACTTCCTGCACACAGAATAAGAAAAACACAAGTAATTTGATCTCTTTAGTGCAGAGTAAAGCGGCGACAGTACAACATAAGCGCGGTTTTGATTTGTGTACAGCAAAAATACACGACACTGTTCCACAACCTCTTTGTGATCAAGGCGTATAAACAATAAGGAAGCATGGTGTATCATGGCTGTATCTGAGGTCTCTAATGGAGGCGGGGCTTCTGTGACTGCCAGTCTTGTGTAAAGGAAGTTTGGCGGTTGGGCCAGCCAGTCATAGTGACGACGTGGCCTCTGTTCCTGTCATTCTTGAAAGAATGGATGCATGGCGTCCGTGCCGGTCAGTCTTGGGAAAAGGTAGTCAGGGCCTCTGTGCATGAAAGTCTTGGTAAAGGAGGCAGGGCATGTGTGACTGTCAATCATGGCAAAGGAGGCGGGGAATCTGTAACTGCCAGTCTTGGTAAAGGAGGATTGCGCTCTGTGTCTGCGCGTCTTGGTGAAGACCTTGTCTCTGTCCGTTAGTTTTGGTAAAGGAGGAGTGACCTCTGTGCCTGCCAGTCTTGGTGTGCATCTTGAGCCAATATTTTAGTATCCCATAAGGACAGAGACTTTAAAGTTTGTTCGAGAGTCAATTATTCTTCACAGTGACGTGCGGGGTGTGTGTGTGTGTGTGTGTGTGTGTGTGTGTGTGTGTGTTACCTAAATGATGCTGGTCTCTTTCTGAGGCATTGGACAGTGAGGAGAGATTGGAGGACGGTCTGGATCCCACCCTGTCCACTGCTGCGTCCTGGAATTCCTGCAGCAGCTTGGCCGTGTCGTCAAAGTGCTGGTGGCTGTCGTCGTGCTCGGGCTCTTTCTTCACAGGTTTCTCTGTAACGGAAAGAAAAAGATGAAATACAGGATGTGTTCAGTGCTGTAGCGGTGTCACTCAAGACTTCTTTCAGTGCTGGAAAATGAGCGACAAGAAAAGACTTTACCCAAAGGGTTGAGCATGTCCAGGGTCATGTCTGGGTAATTCTTTAAACCCATGAAGTCCAGCACTGATCCGGTGTCCATCACGACTTCATCTGCACTCTGAGATCACAGGGTGAGAAAGTACTGTTATTCCGCCACAACAGGTTCACGGGCCGTTATCGTTTACTTTATATTTCTTGGTTTTCTATGAGCATAAATTATGACACGCAGTTAATACACACATGCAAATCTAGTCATGTCATATAAACATAATTCTTACATAAGGACTACTGGGCAAATATAAAACCTTACAGCTGTTTCACCAGTAAAGTTACAAGGGTAACCACGTCTCACCCTCGCCTCTCTGAGAGAGCGCATTCTTATTGTTCTATGTCACCATACAAACAGCATTACCTGCAGATCGCAAAAAGCGGACTTGACGTCGCCCACCGGCATGTTCCTTTTCTGAAAAGAGACAACAAACGGTATTTCATTCTGATTCCAAGTTGGCCGATTTGCATAACCGCACCTCCTTTACACCAAACATGGACGATCAACAAAACACGTCTGGCGTCTGAAACTTCCTTCTTTAGTTTTGTTATGTAGAATTTATTAAAGTGTACCTGTAGTGAATTAGTGTTACTAGCGCTTTAAAACGATCACGTATAACATCAGCGGTTCCTTCTCTAGGTATGCTCAAAGACGTGTTGCCTTTCTGATTGGCTGTTCCACCCTGGTAGTGATGCGAATTCGTTGGATTGGCTGGGCTGCATCACTGACCCGTGCGGTATAAAAATTATCGCCCGGTGCTGAGCTGCACAAACAGCGAGCGCAGAAATCGCGGAAAACATTTCTTTTCGCTCCTAAACCTGCTGGCGACAGGTTTGCAGAGTTGGCAAAACGTCAGCCGCGCAAGCCATTTTGGAATTTCCGTCACGCCCGTGTCTGGCAGCGTTCTCGTCCTCAAGAGTCACCAGAATGTGACGTCTCACTGTCTCCACAAGAGAAGTCAACCCATCCCAACTTGTTGACGTCACAAATAAGTTAAAATAAGATCGGACATCCCCGCTATAGGGCAAACAGCTGCGTCAACCGCCACTGACAGGTTCATAACGTTATTATAAGAGACAGAGCACATGGAGAGGATCACTGCAGAGACGCACCGGTGTCTGTTTTCCTCAATAACTATAAAGAAACAAGACTGTTTTAGTGATTAAAAGTACCACTGTTGTCCTCTGGTGTGCTCAGTGCACAGTCCATTAGCGTCACCGCTCTGGTGCAACACTAATGAAGGATAGAAGAAAAAAAAAACGGACACAAAACTTTCCAGGTGGCTACGTGTTGGTCGATCGACTGCTGAAGGAATGTTCTCAGGTACCTGTCGGATTTGGAAGATGGCCTTGGAGTGATCGCTGCCTGTCATTTTGTCTAACAGATCATCGACGAATCTCTTGGTAAAGCTGCCACAGCCTTTCACAAACTCCTGGAGGCTGAAGATGTAAATGTAGAGAGATATCACATTAAATATATATATATATATAAAAGATTCTGTATATTCATGCACACCACACATTACTTTTGTAGTGGGTTTCCTCCGGGTACTCTGGTTTCCTCCCCCAATCCAAAGATGTGCACATTAGGCTAATTGGCTGTTCCAGATTGCCCCTAAGTGTGAGTGTGACAATGGTTGTGTGTGTGTTGGCTCTGCAATAGACTCCGCAAAGCCCAGAATCGGCTGAGATAGGCTCCAGCATTCCTATGTCCCACCCATAGGACTGGACGCATGATCATTTTAATTTTGCTTTCCAAAAAAAACCCTATATAGATCTATATCCCCAGCCAACCCGGTGGCAAATTGTTGATCACACAGCGAAAGCCAGTTTTGACTAAGTGGCCTTGAAAAAGTCGGTCATTTTCAAGCTCCGTTGGGTTCCTTTGAAAACATGTTGAGGTGATGATGTGCTTCAAATATGAAGGTCCTATGTCAAATTGGCGATCAGTCATTGCATGGCGAAGGCAGCTTTTTTGACCGTGACCTCAATTTGACCTTTTTGAGGTCAGAGTCATGGCTTTGAACAGGAACTTCTTGAACACGGTGTTTAGGTGAACATATTTTTCAAAAAAGACGAATGCAAGACAAATTGATTTTCGGTATAGACCATGACTTCAGGTGAGGCGAAGTGTTACAGCCGGGGATCAACAGAAAAAAGATTTACGACATGAAAATATTTCACCGTCTACACACTGACGTGTAACTACAAGCCCTTAATCGCGGTTTGTTACTGTGGCTGTGTACCTTCTGATCACCTCTATAGCAGATGATACATCATAAAACGTATAACAAATGATCATAATGCAATCAAAACAATGTGAGAATGTAAATATAGACAAGATTGTGAGTTCTGACCACCAACCTCAGAGCGAACTGCACGCCGGTTTCATCTCCATAAGCCGAGTACATCATATCCATCTCCTCGGGAAGCAGGTCCGGGTAGATGGAGTTGTTCTGCAGTGTCTGGGTGTTGTACGCGCTACTCAGGAACGTCACTGGACATAAAAACAGGTGGGGGGAGAAGGGGGGATGAAATCAGACCCTTGGATCGAGCATCGGTAGAGTTGAGAGCTGTGGAAGCTTTGGATGAATTACCCTTGTGTCTCCGGTCGTCTTTGAATCCCAGCGTTGTCAGACCCGGTAAGAGTTTATTGGACAGAGAGCTTAAATCTACAGTATGCGTCTCTTCGTCTGTAAAACAATGCGTTTTAATAATAGGAAGGTTGGAAATGTTGTTGGACTCAAGCAATGGGAACTGTACAAGTTAAAAAAATTACAAAAAACAGGAACGTGGGGTACACACTCTGGTTCTGGTACCATCTTACACCAGAATTACTGATAGAAAATTTTTCAATGAAGAAAAATCGATATTTGTTTGAAAAAACCTTACAGTGCCTCATTTTGCTTGTTGTTAAAGGGAATGAATTTATTTGTGTAGTACGTCAGTTCCAACACGTAACTGATCGAACCGGTACCAGAAATGGTGTCACTTCACTTTTCCCCACAAAAATCTCCATTTAAACTAAATTTTAAAATGTTCTCCCCGTGCTTTCGTGGGTTTCCTCCGGGTACTCCGGTTTCCTCCCACAGTCCAAAAACATACACATTAGGCTAATTGGTGAGAGAGAGAGAGTGAATAGTTGTGTGTGTTGGCCCTGCGATGGCCTGGCGAGCTGTCCAGCGTACCCTGCACTCGCCCAGCGTCGGCTGAATGAATGGATGTTTTAAGCGTCACCTTCAAAGGTTGTCCTCCCCGCCCCTTCAGTACATGGCCAAGACTGTGGGCGCTGACTGTTAGAATTGTGCAGAATTTTTACCATTTTGAGTACATCACCCCGGTATTAGTAGTACACTGTCCAGCCAAAAAATTAGGAATGATGTTCGCATATGTATCGGCGCCCCAGAGTCCTGACCTTAACCCTATTGAAGGTTTTCGCGATGTGCCGAAGGAGACTTTATGGAGCGGTTCAGTTTTTCCCCTCACCGATTGAAGACGTCGGTGAGAAATGAACCCGACACTGGATGGAAATGAATGTTATGGTGCTTAAAACGCGTCTGTTGAAACGATGGCATGACGATTGCGTGCTGTAAACAAGGATAAAGGTGGAACAACAACATGTTGTTGTTGGTTGGTGGATTTATGATCGGGAGACCCCTGGCATGCTAAGACCCTTTAGGCGACGTCTCAACCACAAGTGTGCCTCTGTCTACCCAGCAGTATAAATGGGAACCAGTAAAAATACTGGGAAGATAACCTGCGATGGATTAGCGTTCACATGTAACCCAAACCTGCTGGCTGAAGGTTCCAGAATGACGGATGTGTGGTAAACGTGTACCTTCTGCCTCTGGATCCTGATTGACCACAGTATACACCAGCGTTCCATCTGCTTCCTTCTTAATGTGTCCCATCTGAAGGAGAGAAACACAAAATAAGACTCGCCAGGAAGTGCTTTCACTACGTCTCTCTTTATCCTTCTGAACGGATATCTGAAAACCTTGGAGTTAGGCATGTAGCGGTTGATGCGATCCCGGGCCTCATCGGCTGCGTGTTCCACCAGCGCCAGGACGTGCTCCTCGGCCGTGCTGTCTGTCAGGCTGCACGCGTTCCCCTCGGGCTCGTACAGATCGCTGAGGGAACAAGTTGGAGGTGGGGGGTGGAGGGTGTTAATACTGAAATTCCTCTAATAGCGCAGCAATATACTCGTCACTCATCAGCTGAACCGCGTAATCCTATTAGGGTCGTATGTTGAGGCTGGTGCCAATCTCAGCCGACTCTGAGCAACACACGCACCCAATCACACTCACGCTCACACTCACTCCTAGGGTCGATTTGGAACGGTCAGTCAATTAGCCTAACGTGCATGTCTTTGGACTGTAAAAGGAAACCGGAGCACCAGGAGGAAACCCACGCAAGCAAGGGGAGAACATGCAAACTCCTCACGGAAACACCCGCGCCCGGGACTCGAACCCAGGGCCGTCTTGCTGTGAGGCGGACGTGCTACCCGCTGCGCCGCCCAGAACAGCAGCATATCGATAATGAAATTTAAAGCGATATTAAAAGGTTTATGAGCTTTACAGTCACTTGTATTGTGTAAGTCATTTCCGTAACGGTAGCCGTATCCGTAGCATTCTCTCTCTTTTTTTTTTTACCTTATCATGGGTTCTTTAACCGGCTGCTTTTTAGATTTTTTGGCAGACTCAGGGTGGAAATGGATGACTTCTGGAACAGGCTCCTCTCCAGCCACGTCCTCGTCGCCCAGAATGGCGGCCTGCTGAGAGAAATCCATGTCGTGCATGAAAGACATGCTGCGCTTCAGAGCTAACAGCCGCTCCTGCGAACAGAGCAGAAAAAGAGCCGCGCAGCCACGTGTTTACTCCTCCATCATGAGACCGTAGTGGGCCATGACCATGGGAGTGTAGGAACGTAAAAGCCGATGACATGCGCTCGGAACGGGGAAGGGGGGCGGGTGAGATTACAAACAAACAAATATGGAAACAGGAAAGCGTGCAAGCTAGTTGGCGTGTGCATAGCAAGCATGGTGATGTTACTCATATTAGCAGAAACGGGAAGCGTAAGAGTTCGAAGCTGGGGTTATAATATTAGAATGCATAAAAATAGGAATCAAAACGACATCACGTTAACACAGCCTGTTACTTTGCTCATCATCTTGAAGCCTGTATGAAGAAGCTTCTTAGCGGCTTTATAGTAGACAGTCTCGGGTCTGTTGTACACCATAGCGTTGTCGCACATCAGCTTGAAGTCAGCCTGAATAGCAGCAAAAACAGGAGCTTTCAAAATAAATTACATACAAGCATAAGTAAGTTACACAAAGACTCCTCTGCAGTACATCATCAGCACGACACCGGGATCAACCCGGTCTATAAACCTACGCAGGTACTCCAAAAAGCTCCCAGCCTCGCCCAGAAAGCCTCACAGGTGTTTGTCTCCAATGCACTTGACCCACCGATGTTCAAGCTTCACTATCTCCTCAAGTAAGGTCACACCATGACCCTCCAGATTCTCCTCAGCAGTGCGGACGTCTTCGTCATCGCTCTGAAAACAGACCACGGGGGTCCGAGGCATTCCCTCTGGCACGACCATTTAAGTCCAATGTATAAAAAGGTCAACAAGGTCAAGGGTGACCCATATACAATCCCACCATATCTGATCCTCAGGGGGACCCATACACCAAATTTGGTGATCCTTTATCCTTTCCTTCCAAAGTTATTAACAATTCGCACAGGGACCCCGTTTTGGTGGAGGCGGGAGCTAAAAAGGTGACCATGCAAATTTAGGTAACAGATCAGGTGTAGGGGCAAAAGTTTAAAGCCACGTCTGGCTGCCCCCACCCTGGGACCTGTGCTGTTTGGACGGCGCGTTGTCCCTCGAACAACAGTACGCCATTTCTGTTGAGTCACATAAAGCTTTATAGTTTACGTACGGGTATACCCCATAATGGAAGTTCCCACCCCTTGTTTCTAGGTGAGGCCAAGAACTTTTAGAAGTACCTTCATATCTTTTGGCCCATCCAAGGACCTCTCTGTGGTCTTCACTGTAGATCATTCTACAACCCCATCCCTCATCCGGTGCCTTCGGTACGGTCCTATGACCCGAAGCTATGTACTTGTTCCTTTACAACATGTTTAATTACAATTTTTTTTAACTATAGTGAGGTATCAGTCCTGACTAGTCTAGACTAGACATCAGCACTCCCAAGCATCCCACATACCTTAAACTCTGTAACTGTTTTGTATTCATTCATGGCAATTTTGTCCTTCATGGTGCTGAAGTCCATGGGATGTTTGATGATCATCGAGTAGCCTGGCGCGATGGCGTCCGTCACGGGGAAGGAAAAAAACCCATGGGGGTCTTTCCTGAAGAAGACATGTACAACACCAACAAGAAAGCACTGGATCAGTACTGGGAGAACTGTTGGTACTGTACTGTACGCGTTGGGATGAGGTATATAGGCAGATGTGGTCAGACGGAAAAAGCTTATCAGACCTCTGTAGAAGACGCAGGAAGTGCTCGAGTAACTGCTGGCGTGGCGTGCTCTCGTTTTCTGGAACGAGAGAGAGAGACCTGTTAGACATATTAACTACACGCTGGCTGGGAACGATCTCTGGACGGCTTCTTTAAAGTGGCTGATTCGCCACTAGAGGGCAGAGTGAGACCGGGAGAGAACTTAACGCGATGATGTCACAGCATTCAGCCTAAGCACGTTTTGCAACATTTATGAATATGAAGATGTTTTTTTCGAAGCGATGTGGATGGATATTCTTGTATGTATAACACCTAACATGGGTAAAAGTACTAACATGACCATGAAAAGCCTGCTGCCATCACAACAGTTTTAGACACAGTGAGAAAGATGCTGTAAGGACTTCACAGGCAAACATGACTATTGTTGTGGGGACATTATTCACTAAAAGTGAGGACCAGCCAAAATGTTCTTACTCTGTTGGCAAAACACGAATTTAGGTCCTCAATATGTAGCAAGTACAAGTACACACACACATACACACAGGTAGAGTTATCATTGTAGGCATTCCTTAAAAGTGAGGACCAGCCAAATGACCTCACTGTTGGTTAAAAATGTATTCCGATCCTCAGTATGTGGCAAGTACACACCTACACACACCCACCTACACACGCACGCACGCACACATTTGTACAGTTATCATCGTAGGGACATTCATTCATTGAAATAATGCAATGTCTAAAAGTGAGGACCACTCAAATGACCTCACTGTTGGTTAAAGAAGTATTCCGGTCCTCTATATGTAGCAAGTATACACACCCACACACACACACACAGTGGACTGAACACATTAAAAGACTACCTTGTTGAGTGCGGCAGGCTCTGACAGGTCGGTCTGCCTGCATCTCTGGCTCCAACTTCATGCTGGGGTGGAACTCCTCAACTTCAACCTCGAACTTCTCCCTCTCTCTCTTCCTCTTCCTCTCCTCCACCACCACCTACAGCACAGTATAACAACTTTACCTTCAAGGTACATCCCAAGTCCACCACACCTGTTCAGTATTGTCTGCCTAAACATAAGAAGTAGCTTCATGACTTTACTTCTACAGGCTTAGTCAGGGTGAAGGGCTCCACCGGGGCACTACTTGTGTTTTCTAGCTGCTCCCTTTCACGTTTCTTCTTCTTCTCCTCCTGAGAAACGGAAATTGGAGAAATAACAATGTTTAAAAGAAAGTGTGTATTTTAAAGCAAAACCAAAATAAAAATTCTCTACAGATTTTTAAACATGTAGGAAGGACAAGTCATCTCTCTTTACTAACCTTTCTTCTCCTCCTTTCTTCATCGTCCAAGTGTTTGTCCTTCTCCTTTTCAGATTTTTTCTTCTTCTTCTTTTTCTTTTCTTTGTGCCGCTCCCGTTCGTGGTCAGAGCGATCGTCGTAATAACTCGAATCATGACCGGAACCAGACAGTTCAGTGACCTCACTGCCCCCAACCTTCAACACCAATTTTAGAGGCTTATCCAAGGGCTGGTCCTCATAATCTGGATGTTTAAAAAAAAAAGAGAGAGAGAGATTTAACATGCCTGATTAACTGCTTCAATTAAAAGAAACACCAACAACAAAGACTAATATTTGTATGAGGTGTAAAATACAGTGCAAATCTGCCTATTTGTTATTTATTTCATCCACTCATTCATCTTTAGTAATCATTTCATCTTGATCAGAGTCATGCTGGATCTAGAGGCTGATTTCTTCATGTGCTTCCACACCTACAGGTTTTGTGGCATTTAACACTGGTGTTGCTTGCTTTTTTCTGGAATGGATTTACAAGTTCGAAAAACTTTTGCAAGTTCATGCTGACATACAAGGGTGGCACAGTAGCGTAGTGATTAGCATGTCCATCTCACAGCAAACAGGTCCTAGGATGCGAGTCCCAAACTCAGCAAAGGTGTCAGGATCAGGTCTGCCTGGGACTCTAGTAGGATTAAGCGGTTAGCAAATGAATGATGGTATACTACATACTGTATAACCTGATACCTTTAAGTAACAGGGTCCCTCTTGTACGTACTATAGATTATATGAAGAGCACATTATAGCACAGTAAATGACTGATCACTTCAGATCCCTGGACTCAAGACTCAGCACTAACACCCGCAGTAATGATTGATAAACAAATCAGTCATTCTTACATTGAGAATAAGCGTCGGTCATGTGACAGGTGAATAGATGACCCAGGCCAGAAAGATCCAATCCATCCATGTTCATAGTAATGTATCTTAATGTAAATGTGCGACGCAGGAAAAGATTTGAAACACTTGTTTGAGTAATTTAAAATGAATCAGTGGCTCACTAATACAAACACAAACAAGCTTTCTCGTTCGGAAACCAGTTTTCCAAAATGGTTTTCTCAGCAACTTAATACGCTTTTCTCCCCGCAAAAGTCCCACTGCCTTAATCCTGATTATTTGTACAAGGAAGACAAACAACAAACCACGATTGTATCTTTAAAAGCTGTATCTACAAGATCAGTTACAAACCCAATTCATTTTAAAAAACCCAAACTCTCTCCGTCAGTGCACTTAACAGCATGCAAAATCAGAGGTCCTGTGCACTATGCCGATAGTCGATGAGATCAGAGGCAGTTTGGGATTCTCTCTGCTTCAGGATATGTTTATGTGATGTACTGATAACAATGAAATTTGATGAAATAAATAAAAACAGTATAGCAGATGGGATACTTTAACAATCCAAAGCTGTTCCAGAAAACACATTACACTTATTTGTTATTATGGTATAAACCTTGACTTAATCTATGTTATATGTGACGGCTACATATTCATCTCATCTAAACCTAGAAAGAAAACCATGGCTTGTTGGTTAGACAGGTTACGCGCACGAACTACACACTCACCTCCGTCCACAGTTCTCCATTCCGGTTTGTACTTTTTGTGTTTCTTTCCCATGATGGTGTCTTATTAAGTCTCGGTTAATGTTAACAACAATAATAATAATAACAAAAAGACTGAACAAGAACCCAACTAAAAGCTTTCTTACCGACTAGCAACAACAATAACAACTAGAGCCGCAAGCGATTACATCCGGTGGGGTGGAGTTCTCTTCCGGGTCAATCATTGCGCGGGATTTTCAGTAGCACTGGATTATGGTTTCATCTGGATTGCTAGCTGGGCGTGAGGTAAATTAGCCAGCTGTTTTAAAACGGTTTTGTGCTTTTTAAACTGTTCTTTATTATTATTTTTATTATGAATAATATTATTATTATTATAAAACGTTTATTAAACTCGTTTTCTGCGGTTAAGTCTTGTTTCTAAAGCAGTGGAATGTTAGTAAACGTGAAGAAAACAGAGATGATACTGTTTATTGAGTTTCATTTTCATCTTTGTATGTTGTAAATACTTCAGATTTATTTTGGTGTTGATTATCTGGTTTTACAGTTACTTTGAGTAGTCTAAGAAGTGCACTACAGGAGCAATAACTTGGTGTTGAATATTAATTCAGTAGTAATTGATGCATAGTGACCTGACTTGAATAGGTCTACTGGTCGCATGATGTAGGTGTTTGTTATTATCTTTAAAAAGATTTTATTTCTAACCAATCATCTCACAAAATCTTATGACAGATCAACTAAAATAACTCCCACTTGAATGAATGACAGCTGCGAAGTCCCTCTGTGACATCATTATATAATATAATACAACCTTTCTGTGCCATCATCACTCCTCTTTTTCATCATCACTCCTTTTTTATCACCATCACTCCTTTTTCATCACCATCACTCCTTTTTCATCACCATCACTCCTCTTTTTCATCATCACCATCACTCCTCTTTTTCATCATCACCATCACTCCTCTTCTTCATCATCACTCTTCTTCTTCATCATCACTCCTCTTCATCATCATCACTTTTGTTTTTCATCATGATCATCACTCCTCATTTTGATTATCATCATCACTAACCTCACTCACTCATCTTCATTAGTCCTCTTTGTCACCACTCATTGTCATTCATCTTCCTTACTCCTCATCACCATCGCTTCTCTTCATCACCACTCATCGTCATTCATCTTCCTCACTCCTCCTCATCACCCCATAGCCATTTATCTTCACCACAAATAACTGCACCTGTAGTCCTTCACATACAATTCGATAAATAAAACAGACGCACCAAGCTGTGGGCGCATACTGAAAATTTCTGCAGGAATTTTCTAGTTATTATTGTTGTCTGCTAGTCTTTTTAGACACTGTAATACTTCCAGGCGTTTCAAGGATGAATAGGGAGAAAATGGAGGTCGGTGTGAATCACCACCATCAGCCTGGTGAGAACGGCGAAGTTCACGTCGAGGTTCATGTCAAAACTCAGAGGTACGATTTCAAGTTTAACTGATTCAATGACTTCACTAATGTAACCACGAAATATCCTTTACGCGTGTTTAAATGTTTAGGCCTGCTACCTAAAAAAGTTGTGACAGTCCAAAAACATGCACAGTAGCCAAATTGGCTGTTCCAGTTTGCCCCTAGTGGTGTGAGTGATTGCGTTTGTGTAGAGTCCCTGCAGTAGTCTATCGAGGGTGTACCCCACCTTTGCCCAGTTTCTGCTGAGATAGGATCAGCCACCCATCATCATTTTTTTTAATTTCCCCCATTTTTCTCCCTAATTTAGTCGTATCCAATTCAAAGTCCAAGTTTTGCCTTTCCTAGGACATGACCACCACCAACCAGGGAGGGGTGTAAGCATGCACATGCCCACTCTGTGACATGCAATGCCCGCCACCCTCATCTTTTCGAACTGCTGCACATACGTATTTCACCAACCTGCATAAACTGCATGTACAAATTGTGGAACAATTTCAGAATAAAGTACCTTAACGTAACATTACGAAGACAATTTATATTGGATGCCCTCAGGATGCACCTGCATTAAAAACAGGCATGACTGTGTCATGGAAATCACTGCATGGACTCAGGAACACCTCCAGAAATCAATGTGAATTTAATTTCTGTGAATTTACTATCTGCAGCACGGCTAGACGGGCCGAAGTCAGGACTCACGTTTTGGCTCTGCTCGACCGACACAGCTTCATAATGGGGTGCTTCAAATGGACGGAGTTCGACGACGAATTCCTGACGAAACACGTCGAGTCGGTCACTGTGGTGGACGTCGACGCACAGGCAGGGAATAAGCTTTAATTCTTTTTCTTTTGACCCCTTTTTTTAAAGTCGGGATTTCTGCATAAACAACTGTGGTAGATGTATGAAACATATATGCAGTGGATAATGTTCATACCACAGTTGTGATGGAAGCACTTCCTCAGTCATTATTTACACTGCATTCTTTTTTCTATGATGTTTTTATAACAGAATCCTCTTTTCCATCCCCAGCTTCTCAATTTAAAGACGAGCAATCTGTGCATTCACATCTTTTCTCTTAACGACGATGGGCCGAGCATGCTCAACCTGGAGGAGGAGGAGGAGCTATCTGCAGCCAATCACTGGCTTTTACCAGCAGGTCCTTGCTCCTTTAGGTGTAATTTATTTGCTTGCTCTAATCTGTCTGAATTGAGACACTGATATAAACCACAGATTTAATACACATATATATGCATTCTTGCTGTGAGGTGGACCTGCTAGCCGCTATGCCTCCGTGCCGCCCGGAACAGAATGTATTAATGTTATTAATAATACATCCGTTAAATTTTTTTGTTTATATTTCCAGCGGAGTTCCATGGGATCTGGGAGAGCCTGGTTTATGAGGAAGGAATCAAATCTCAAGTATGAAATGATTCTTTTTGGAAATGCCTTTCAACAACGTCTTAAAACAGTCACCCAGTGTGATGGTGTAACCCCCCCCCCCCAAATCTCTCTCCCCGCACTTTGCCCTCCAGCTCTTGGATTACGTTTCGACAGCAATCTTCTTCTCTGACAAAAACGTTGACAGCAATCTGGTTGCCTGGAATCGCGTGGTGTTGCTTCACGGTAGGGATGAGTGAATAATTTCAGGTGTGGTAGAGTGTGAGCATCTCAGTCTGGCTAAGTAGTAAATCGTACGTTAGGAAATGTGTTCGCGTTGAGTGAATTGGGACGTGCGGCTGGAGTAAGAGAATATAGTCTGCATATCTTAATGGATGAGAAAAGCGCGAGATGGACAGAGTGCAGTAAAGGAATTGAGTGAGCCAAATGGATGGAAAGATGGACAGAAAGAAGAATAGGTGATGGGTAGAGAAAGATGGATGTGTAGCGATGTAGATGAGGGAGAGACATTGATTAAACTTGGATAGATGAAGTAGGAAAAGATGGGAGTCGTTGAGGGCTGGATGGACTGAAAGTTGAATACAGATGGAGGGATCGAGCAACAGACTGATAAATAGTAATCAATAGGCAGAGAATACATTGCATGTTCAGTATAGGGTATATAAGAGAGACGGGAATAGAGAGAGTATTATAGGGTAGTCAGGTTGGATAGAGTGATAGAGAAAGGTGTGGATAGACAGAAGCAAGAGAGGAAAGGATGACAGACAAATTTCACAGATCGAGCAAGATTACAATCCATATTGGGACATGATTTGATGGATTGAGAGATTTTTAAAAATGTGTGTTTTGTTGTGTGAATCCTTGTTTTGACTGGCGCAGGACCTCCAGGCACGGGAAAGACGTCGCTGTGTAAAGCGCTGGCACAGAAGGTCTCCATCAGACTCTCAGGGAGGTCAGGAGATTTTACGGCACTTTTATTTTACTAACGCGTTAAATAAAAATCACCGCCTGTTACCACTCACGGAGCGGTGGATGCTGACTAATGTAGTGAATTTTGGATTTGCCGATTTGTCCGACCTATGTTGACAGGGTTCACCTGTTATTTTGTGACTTTTAGCGACATCGTTGTGATGTTTGCGAAAGACTGATAGCAAATGTTGAGACGATTAGCGTCTATTTTTCACTGGGCAAATTTTGGTAAAATTGGAATTGAACCGCCCTTACCCCTATACAAAGGGTGAGCAAACCCTCCCCAGATATAAGGACTTCCAAATATGGACCGAGTCCACCGTGGTGCTGCCAATGAGGATGAATTGCTGCTGCAGCTGCTGTCCTGCAACAGAAGAGAAGGAATGATTGATCGACTAATAGAGTGATAGTATGATTGAATGATTGTTGGAACAAACCCTATTTATATAAAAAAAAAAAAAAACCTTCCCCAGCATTGTGTTTACTACTTGCTCACTCATGCACTCATCTGCTGAACCACTCAGTCTTTTACTAGGGTCGTGGGGAGGTTGGAGCCTATCTCAGCCGACACTAGGCGAAGGCAGGGTATGCCCTGACAGAATTCATTTCTTTGGACTGTCGGAGGAAACCCATGCAAGCACAGGGAGAACCTGCAAACTCCACATTGAAATGGCCAAGCCCAGGACTTGAACCCAGGACCTTCTTGCTGTGGGGAAGACGTGCGTTTAGCGAGGCGTGTTATGCGCTCACAGGTGCTTGCGGAAAAATAAACACGACAAGAAAGACTGCTTAGCGGCCTCTTACGGACCCCCATGAAACCCACAATTCGCTACGTTCGTCAGAATTCGCCGCTCCGTCATTTACTCGGTTTACCTGATGTCTTTTTCCACTTTCCCAGATACATCTACGGACAGTTTGTAGAAATCAACAGCCACAGTTTGTTCTCGAAATGGTTTTCCGAGGTATTTTTCATCTCTTGATTAAAACAGGACTGAATGGGATAATAAACAGAAGGATGGAGTGTTGTGTAAATCGCTGGCTTGGTGTTTTCTAGAGCGGGAAACTCGTCACTAAGATGTTCCAGAAGATTCAAGAGCTGATCGATGAGAAAGAAGCCCTTGTTTTTGTCCTCATTGATGAGGTAAACTTGACATTTGGCATTTTAAAGCTAGACATGATTGACTGGTTGATTAGCTCCCTGTCGGTTGTGTTCGGTATTTGGCAGTTAAGCTGCACATGTTTATACCTGTTGGGTGTGTGTGTGTGTTTTCTTTCTTTGTTTTGATTGTATTCTACTTCCTACTTTAATGAGGACCTGTCAAGGGTTATTGAAGGGGTACTCACTCACTCACTCACTCATTTGTCAAACTGCTTGATCCTATTAGGGTCATGGGGAGGGTGGAGTCTATCTCAGCCGACACTACTTGAATGTGGGGTACACCTTGAACAGCTTACCAGACTATCTCAGGGCAACACTCATAACTAGGGGGCAATTTGAAACAGCCAATTAGCCTAACATGCAGGACTGTGGGAGGAAACCAGAGTAACTGGAGGAAACCTACACAAACACAGGAAGAACTTGCAAAAGTCCACGCAGAAACACTTAATCGTGGGATTTGAACTCAGGACCCACCTTGCTATAAGGCAGATATGCCAATCACTGCGAAAGTCTATAATGGTTAATATTTTTATGATGAATACATGGATTGGTGATTGCAGCATCTTGTGTACTTGAGTTATTTTTTTTATTATTGACAATGTTGTGACGTTCACAGATATGATGTTTATGTGCAGGTGGAAAGTTTAACAGCGGCGAGAAACGCCTCACAGGCTGGAACCGAACCTTCAGATGCCATCCGAGTGGTGAACTCTGTCCTTACACAGCTGGATCAGATCAAACGGTTAGAATAGTGTGTGTGTGTGTGTGTGAGAGAGAGAGAGAGAGAGAGAGAGAGCGCTAAACATATGGAGATAGATAAGGAGAGACAGATCTCATTTATTTAAATATTTATTTAAAAATATTAAAAATAATATCTCATTAAACAGCCGAGTATTTGAGGATTCAGTGCCTTTCTCAGGGGCCCAACAGTGGCAGCTTGGCTGTAATGGGACTCGGTCACCTCACCTGAGCGGTAATTCAGAGCTTTGACCACTGTGCCACCACTGCGAGTTTTCAAACACTCACTCACTCGCTGATCCACTTAATCCTAAGTACCCGGGTAGGATGGAGCCTATCTCAGCCGACTCTGGGTGAAAGTGGGATATGTCCTGAACAGCTCACCTGGCCATTGCAGGGGCACACACACAACCATTTACACTCACATTCACACCTAGGGGGCAATTTGGACAGGCCAATTATCCTGATGTGCATGTCTTTGGACTGTGGGACCTTCTTGCTGTGAGGCAGTGGTGCTAACCACTACTTCAACTTATTAAAGACTGTCAATTATTTATTTGTTTGTTTGTTTGCATTCAGACATATCTGTGAGCAGTTTGCATGTTCTCCCCGTCCTTGCGTGGGTTCTTCGACGGTCCAAAAACATACACGTTAGGCTAAATGTGTTCCAAATTGACCCTAGGGGTGAATGTGAATGCCTGTATGTGTGTTGCCCTGTGATGGACTGTACCATGCCTTCACCCAGTGTCGGCTGTGATAGGCTCCAGACCCTAATAGGATTAAACTATTCAGCAAATAAGTGAGTCTTCAATTTGGACATGAAACTATAGAAGGGAAAACGATAAGCAAGAGATTGCGGAACACCAAAGTCCAGAGTTCAGGGGCCGTGGCGCTAAGGGTGGCACTGAAGGGTCTGACTCTCACTGCGAGAGGTCTGGTGCATTGCACAGCGAGTGGTTTAATTAAAGAAGCCCTGACAGGCTGAGAAGGGGGGGGTAAGGGGTGAAAAATAAATCAGGGGATTCCGTTTGGGAGCAGGTATAACACACACACACGCACACACACACTCTGGTGCTTTACAGCCATCCGAACGTGGTGATCCTCACTACCTCAAACGTAACTCAGAAGATCGACCTGGCCTTTGTGGATAGAGCGGATATCAAGCAGTATATCGGCCTGCCGAGCACCCGAGCCATCTTCAACATCTACCTGTCCTGTCTGGAGGAACTCATGAAGGTGTGTGTGTGTGGTTCAGTGTGAAGTTGTAAGTGGCTTAAATAATTTTCAGGGGTAACTATGCTAAACATGTTGTTATTTACACTCAGCGGCAGATCATTTACCCACGCCAGCAGCTGCTGAAATTGGAGGAGCTCAGTACGTTAAACTACGTGGAGAGTGAAGTGTCGGTGCTCAGTTTGCATCTAGAGAAAATCGCGACGTGAGTCTTCACCTGGTTTTATTTGGGTTTTGGGTTCTTTGGTAGTGATGGATTATACAAAGTGGTAGGGCTTGAAAATTTATTAAGTCAGAAACCCTGATAGGGCTGACTAAATTGAAGACACTTTTCTCAGGTTGTAGCGTTAATTAGAGGAAACTGGAAATGTAATTCCGTGATTGGTCCCTGGTGGCCACATGACCCCAGCTCCAGCATGTCTGACGTAGAAGAGGAGTTTATTAGATCAGGTGACACGGTGGTGTCGTGGTTAGGCACTTTCGCCTCACAGCAAGAAAGTTCAAGTCCTGAGCTCGCGCGTTTCTACGTGCAGTTTGCATGTTCTCTCCTGTGTGTGCATGGGTTTCTTCTGGGTATTCCGGTTTCCTCCCACATGTAAAAGACTGGTCTTTTAGGGTATATTGTATGACGTCAGACACTGTAAGTACATTTAGCTTTACACGCTTTTGGGCTGCGACAGTCACTTCATGCCTCAGTAAACAAAAAATTCACATTTAGTTTTTCAAAAAGTTCTGATGAGAAATCAGGAATTTTTTAAATCCACCATTAGGATAATTTCCGGTTTTGGATAAGTGTGAGTATGAATAGTTGTGTTTGTTTTACCCCACTATGTACTGGCGAGTTTTTCAGGGCGAATCCCATCCGCCTTTGCCCGGTGTCGGCTAAGTTAGGCTCCGGTCTCCCTGCGACCCTAATAACAGATTAAGTGGGTCAGCAAACGAGTGAGTGAGAGAGTGTAATGTTGTGTTCTTTTACCCCCTACCTTCCTTAACAGGAAGAGTGTAGGCCTTAGTGGACGCTCCTTGAGGAAAATCCCCTTTTTGGCTCACGCGCTTTACGTGAAGGTACGTTTCTTGACAATCAGTAATGTTATGATGTTGGTACTGGAATCCAGGCTTTCTAAACCCACTGTATTTCCAGACGCCTGTGACGACGGTTGAGTGCTTTCTGAGCGCCATGGACAAAGTTGTGGCTCATCAGCTAAAGGAACAGGAGAAACTGGTAAACTGTGTATAAATACAGACTGGTGGCTAACGGCGACCTCAAATCTGTCACTCTTCTGTCCATTACTAAATCCAGCTGTTCTTTCCTGGACTGTAATGACTCCAAGTTGATGCCACAAGTTTCTGTTTTTGCACTTTATATACCAATGTTTTTTTTTGTTCAATAATAGACAATGTGAGAAGTTTGTTTTTCTTTTCGTCTTGTTCTTTTTACAAGTTGTTGGTCATCTGTTATTCTGGTTCATCTTATCTCATGTTAACAGCAAGTAACTAATATTCGACTGTTTATGCACCAAGCTCCAGGTTCGCCACCAGCAACAGTGTGGGATTTGTTACAAGCATTTAATAACTCGTCTATACAGAAACTTGTGCCATAATGGACGTGTGTGAGCCTTTTATTTCATTTGTGTAAGAACGTTTTTTTTTGTTTGTTTGTTTGTTTAAAAACAATTCTTGATTAAAATGTGCTGGGGAAAAAACTGTTGTGACTCAATATCACCACTAGGTGGCGCATTAAATCTCCACTTGAACTAAGACAGCACAGAGCTGGGCAATATGATGATATATGATAGCATGATATGAGAGAAATATTGTAATTTTATTTTATTTAAAGCAAGATTTGCTGACTGGAAGCAGTGGATGTATTAAAATGTGTTTTTAATGGTTGAATATTTTAAATTGTTCACAGATGTACAGATTTTTATGTTGAACTTGTTTTCAGGGGTGCTCTTATTTTGGAAACTTTTCTTTTCTACAAAACCCAAATTTATGGAAGACATTAGAAATACTGTCCTAAAGAGTTACTTTAGGCCACTTTTCTTAAGATTTGTTTAAGGAATAAAATAACAAGCAAAAGTAATGATATAATCTCAGCAGTGTCGGCTGAGGTAGGCACCAGCCTTCCCGGGACCCTAAAAGGATTAAGCTCTTTGGCAAGTGAGTGAGAGAATTTATTTGTTTTGTCGAGTAATGGGTGTCTAAGAAATACACGTGCCCTGGGATTGTATACTTAACTAGAAGTATTTAGAACAGAGGATGTTGTTACTCATTATCCATCAATGCATTTGGAAGCTGGAACCAAATGGAACTCAGGCAAGAAACAACCTACAGTCACACCCAGGCTGAACTACACTGGGCAGCTGAACTAATATGCGTGTATTTGTACTCTGGGAGGAAACCAGAGTACTGAGGGAAGAAACCCTTGCAAGCAGGTGTATTCAAACCCAGAACCTTGTCAATGTAAGACAACAGTGTGAATCATTGAGCTACTTTTACTACCTTTTTATCACCTCACAAAATCTTTTGAATGTTGCACCTGCTCTATAAAACTCGAAATCCATTTAAATGTTTTCGAATTTCAAACAAATGCAAATAATGGGCAGCACAGTGGCATAGTAGTTAACCCGTCCACCTCACGGCAAGAAGGTCCTGGGCTCTGTGAGTTTGCATGCTTGTGTGGGTTTCATCTGGGTACACCCGTTTCCTTCCGCAGTTCAAAGACTACGTTCCACTAATTCGCCGTTCCAAATTGCACGCTGTTGTGAATGGGTGTGTTGCCCTGTGATGGTCTTTCAAACTATTCAGCATGTACCCTGCCTTCACCCAGTGTCGGCTGAGGTAGGCACTGGTAGAGGTAGTTGTAGGATTAAGCAGTTCAGAAAATAAGTGAGTTAGTGAATTAAATTGAATAGAGAGGATTCAGCCTTTGTGCGGCCCTCATTGGATTAAGCGTTACGGCAAATGACTGACAGTGAGAGTAAATTTGTGGTTCTCTGTGATGATTTACACACCTGTAGCGTACACTGTGAAGAGTTTTTTTTTTTACTTTACCCAAAACATTAGGCGGCTGTTAAATCGTCACTGCTAGATGACGGGTGCAGTGTAAGAAAAAAAAAAGGGCGACTCAAAAGGCCTTATTGTTGGAGGTTTGATCTCATTCCCTTGTGGTTTAAAATTGGCAGTAATATTTTAAACAAAACAAACACTTTCATGTGTCTGCTCAACCGTCGCCCAGGTACGTAGCCCTGAGCAGTGAAATGTCAAACTACCTCAATGGAGACGCACAAAATGACGAGTTAGTGAAAAGCAGACGTAGACACGGAGCTGAGTCCAAGCACTTGCTACGTGAGATTTTTTTTTATTCAGACAGGATTGAAGTAAAAATGGGAAAAAAAGAAAAAAGAGTTTTGTCTGAAAAAAGGAGTGTTCAGTAATTTCCCTCCCGAGTGGACGGTGATGTGGAAGGCTTGCAGACAGTATATCTGAATACGGACTCCCAGTCTGCTCCTTCTGGCTCAGTTCCATCTGTGAAATCTGTATGTGTGGTGTAATATCCTCAACATCAGAGCACCGACAGATGGCTACTAACCTCAGAGGAGCCACAACATCATAACCACAG
>JBCNYG010000004.1:3683105-3700497 GCA_039654305.1 Porochilus rendahli | reverse complement strand
AACATTTTATTCTTTCTTTCTTTCTTTCTTTCTTTCTTTTTACTACATAACTGACATTTTGCAAGCAAAGCTATGTATCATGATGCGTAACACTCCGAGTGCATGCCTTTTTTTTTTCATGGCGCTGTCTTCCTATAAGAAAACATGACTGATGCTTCTCTCGGCTAAGCCACCTCATACAGCTTTTGCTAAAACTACGTCCATATTTAGGAGTCTTGTGAGTTTTGGGTCGTTTTTTGGGGGGGGAAGACCCTCCCTGTTTTTTCCCCCCCTGGATGCGGCTTTAGAAGAAGAGGCCGAGCTGCTAGCCTTCATGTCTGAATGAGAAGCATGTGGCCGGAGTCCAGAACAGCGGGGCCTTTCAGTGCAGCCTCCTCAGCTCACAGCCAGCTCTGGTTTGGACGGCCGAAGTACCTGACGGGAGAAGAAGTAGAAGAAGTGTTTAGGGTGGGCTTGTTTTTCTGAGGCCGTTTAAAGAGTGACGGGATTCCGTGGAAGGGCTACGCTGCATGTTTGTCGTTGGCCAACACTTGATGCCTCACTTGGATCTTTCTATTTTTGTTTAACTCGGTTTTTAATTTATTTTTTTCCCCAGATCACCATCTTGATGGAAAGATTTAAACATCTCCTTATTGCTCACTTTAAGTTCTGTTAATCATACCTTTCAGATGGAGTTTTACATGCTCGCATTGGGTTTCCTCGGTGTTCTCTGGTTTCCTCCTACTGTGTAAACATGCCCCCCCCCCTCCCCGTGACCCTTATTAGAAATAAGCAGTTCAGAAAATGAATGAATGACTGTATGTGGATCATTTTGGTCTTGTTACGAGGTCACAAGGTCACTTTTTCTATATTCGGCTTATCGAGGCTTGCGAGTGTCATATCGTTGGAAGGAAATGACAGAGGATCACCAAATTTGGTGGATGGGTTTCCCTCAGGAAGGTCTCGGTTAGGATTGTATATCAGTGCCCTTGACCTTGTTTCAAGGTCACAAGGTCACCTTTTCGATATTTGGCTTGTTTGTACAATAACTTTGGAAGGAAATAACATAGGATCACCAAATTTGCAGCATCTTTTCCCCTCAGGCGTGAATAGGGTGGGATTGTAACTTGTGTCAAGGTCAAAGGTCACTTTTTCTACATTCGGCTTGCTGAGGATTTTTCCAGCGATGACATTGAAAGGAAATGACACAGGACCACCAAATTTGTTGCATAGGTTGCCCTTAGGAAGGATGGGATTGTAAATCTCAGTTGTTATCTCGTAACAACATAAACTTTGGATTAGTAACGGAATAACGCTACGTAGGATGAGAGAGTGAATACTCAACATCAGTTTATAACAGTGTTATATAATGTAGACGTAATAATATAATAACTAAATTGATATTCGTTTATCCATCCAGCCTTCATCTGCACTAGTTATCTGACGGCTGAAGGAGACGATGAAGACAATCTCCAGGCGGGAGGAGGGGTTACACCCTGATGACGTCGCCAAGCTATGGCAGTCTATGTAGCGGGCGGAGATATGATGCTATTATATCGAAGTTGTGGCACATGATGTCACAGTCGACTTGTATACTTTTAATAAGTATTTTTGCAAATGTAATTATGGTACTGATCAAAGGTCGGGGGTTTAAGACACTGAGCTGTCCAGGGTGTACTCTGCCCTTCTCCAGAGTCGGCTGAGATGGGCGCCAGCCTTCCCGCGACACTAATTAGGATTAGGCGGTTTAGAAAATAAATGAATGTAATTATGGACCTTTTGAGCATTGCTCAAAGAGAGAGAGAGAGAGAGAGAGAGAGAGAGAGAGAGAAATCTTAATGGAACGTCCTGACAATAAAAACAGCTCTACCTTTTAAACAGCTGGATGTTCAAGCGGTCCGTCCAAACCAAACAGCAGCTCCGCTCTGCTTTTAATATCAGCACATGGAAGACAAGTGTGTGTGTGTGTGTGTGTGTGTGTGTGTGTGTGAGTGAAAGAGATTTGTGTGTACAAAGAAAAGAACAAGAAGAAAAAGCGTGTTTATGGATGTGTGCTAATAGCTAAAGTGCTCGGACCCTTTAGCATGTGAGTGGGTGGATGTTTATTTTCGGAATATATTTTATTTTCTGAATATTTATTCAGCGCTGAGAGCTTTGAAGGTGTTTGCTTACATTGCTTGGCTTTTTTTTCCCCCTTCGGGAAGAGTGACGTGTTCATTACACACACACACACACACACACACACACACACACACACACACACACACAAACACACGCACACACACACCTGGGATGGTGTTTGGTAGAAATGCTCAGTATTCACTTTAATCCAAAGCGACTCTGTGGAAGTAACGCAGGATTCCATGATTCAGAAAACCTCTACCAGTCGACTAGCACAAAAACGAAAAGCAATTAGCGTTGTCTTGTTTGACTAATCACCAGCTACCCATAATTCATTTGTGATATGAAGTAGCTGGAGGGTTAACTTTGATTCTGTAGGCTGTAGGTAAAAAAAAAATACCTAGATTAAATCTATTTAAACTCTTCGAGCCTGCTGGATCTGATCCTGCGTTTGAACTTGCGGCCAAGTGAAACACACACACACACACGCACACTCACACACACACAGACTAAAAGCTTATTACATTCAAATGTGTCTGGTCTTATTCCACGTCAACCCCCTCCCTCATCACACGCTTCTCCAAGTGCACTTCACTTTCCTGCAGTTCGGGTTATTTTCCGTTACGCTCCCTGTTGTTCAAAAATTCATTAAATTCATATTATTAATATATTTATATATTCTATTATAAATTCGGTGTGCGGGCCCCCCAAAGGGGGAAGAGCTGGAGGTAGTGGCTAGGGAGGGGGGCATCTGGACCTCAGTGCTTAGGCTGCTACCTCCACGACCCGACCCGGGATCACTAGGAAGAAAGCGGAGATGATGATGATGATGATTCTAATATTGATGTACGGTTTTAGCACACGGACAGAGAATCTGTAGATGCATTTAAAAAATAAATAAATTAAATGTCTGGTGAGCTGGTCAGGGTGTACCCCACCTTCACCCAGTGTCGGCTGAGATAGGCTCCAGCCTCCTTGCGAGTCTAATAGGATTAAGCAGTTCAGCAAATGAGTGAGCGAGAGGCGGAACGGTGGCGTAGTGGTTAGCATGTCCGTCGTACAGCAGAAAGGTTCTAGGTTCGAGTCCCAGGCTTGGCTGTTTCTGTGTGGAGTTTGTATGTTCTCCTCGTGATGATTTGGGTTTCCTCCGGGTACGCCGGTTTCCTCTCACAGAGAAGATCATTTCCAGTTATGTGAATGAATGAATAGTATAAAGAATCTGTTATTCATTGAAACCAACAACGTGATTTCAGTCTGGCTCCTGGTTCCACGTCGATTTTGGTCTCGTACCGTAGCCCCTCGGAAGATCTCTGATTACTCGAGCTCGCCGGAGCAGTCTGAGGTTAAAGACTGAAAATAGCGTCTTGAGATCTGTTTGATCTCAGAAACACACATATCCTTTTCTTTGCTCAGGTGCTGGGTAAATACGGGGCAGATCCAAATTTCAACCCCTTCAAATCCTGTCTGAATGTCTAGGGGGTCTAAAGTCACCCTGGATCTGTGTGTGTGTGTGTTTAACTCTTTTACCGGCTGAGATCTCATACTCATTGTTAGTTGTTCGCTTAGGGAATAATGCACATTCAGAGTGCATTCACGGTTTTGTGTGCCTCTGCAAATGCCGAAAGCCTCAAAGCTTTTCCCCGACGAAACTCTACACTCTGTCAAGTCTCCAGAAAAGCCGTGTGCCCTCCAGAGCGGAGCTGCCGACACCCTAAACCCGACTTCCTGTTAAAACAAATCCTGGAACCAAAAACTGAGGGCAGGATTAGACAGGTCAGGTTTTGATGCAAGGCTACTTTTTTGTGAAAGGTTTTTTTTTTTTATTTATTTATTTATATATATTTTTTTACAGATTAAAGCATCACTTTAGAAATCTAACATAGCATTACTCACTCACTCTTTCACCCATGCACCCATTTGCCGAACCGTTTAGTCCTATTAGGGTCCTAAGGGAGGCCGGTGCCTAACCCGGCCGTCACTGGCGATGGCGGGGTACACCCTGAACAGCTGTCCAGACCATCGTAGGGCACCAAACGTGCATCCTGTCACACTCGCACTCACATCAGGAGTCAATTTGGAACAGCCGGAACAGGCTACCATGCATGTCCGTGGGTTGTGGGAGGAAACCGGAGTACCAGGAGGAAGCCTATGCATGCATAGGGAGAGCATGCAAACTCCGTACAGGACGTGCTGACCACTAGACTTCCATGCTGTCTTTAGCACTGCGTTATAAACATGGAAATGAGATGAAGGATGAAAGAATGAATTGAGTTTGAGCAGCTCGGTAGACTGAACAGTTCTTGATTCTGATTGGTCGGAAGCCTTTGCTTGATTTTCTATACTATCAGCTCTGACTGTAGTTCCACCTGCAAGGCAAATCCAAGGGTATTTAGTGAACACCCACACACCTTTTTAAATATGCTACTGTTTTAGGAACCTGTACAGCACAATCTGTAAGGATTTAGAATTTTTGGAATGAGTTTCCTGTTCCAGCACTTTGTAACAGTTGGATGGGAAGCTGTACGCCTTTTAAAAATGAAAAAATGCCACCTAGAGTGAGATCGTAACGTCTCCGTTGCACTAAATATTATATTGCAAGCTGGTTTAGTTACGTGTAAAAGGGCATGACACTAGATTGAGGCCAATAAGATCTTAACATGTGCAGAGCTTAACGCCTAGGAAGCCTCGTTCATACAGGAAGCGACCAGCGACCATCCAAAGTCAGTCACCGCACGTGATATGCACAGCAAGAAAGAGCAAGAAATCTTGACAAAAGTGGATGGGCGCGGAGTTGCACTGAGCAGAGCGTCGACGTGACACAAGCCAAGCGTTTACCAATCAGAGTTTAAAGATAGTGTTGATCGACCGAGGGCGCCAAATACAGGGTTTTCTAACCTGGCCGTTTTAATTTACCTGCTCACGTCAACATGGAAGAGCAGCTCGTTATTGCCGTGTCTCGGTATCCTGTACCTTATGACCGCACACAGAAATTTTATCAGGATAATACCCTGATACGTGATGCCTGGGGTCACATTTCTGAAATGGTTGGCATTTCCAGTGAATTTATATTTATATATTTAGAGCTACATGAAAGGTACGTTATGTGGGTTGGCCGTTTAACTCGAGTACCTGGTTTTGTTAATGTCTTTTCCTGCTGCATTGTGTTAACAGCTAAATTCGAACAATCTGTATACGGTGAAAATATGAGAAAAAATGAACTGGATCAGTGTAAGATAATGATTATAAAAGTGCTCACGGACCTGCTGTAAGGAAGCGCGGTGATGCTCACAGTTTCATTCGGAAAGATTACGAAGCGGGAAAGATGAGCGTGACGGTAAATCCAAAATGTCTCACGCAGCTAACGGCTGTCCTGTCGTCAGATTTCCGCGCTCGTTGTTTGTGTAGCTCAGCGCCGGCCGCGGATCAGCGATGGCAGCCCAGCCAATCCTGCGAGCTCGCCTCACTAGCAGGCTGAAACAACCCATCAGAAAGGCAACATGTTCCTGAGCACGCCTGGATTCGTAACACGTTTTAAATGCGCGCTTTTTTTTTGTTGTACGTCATGGTTTCGGATATGGCGCAACACTAATTCACCACAGGAACACTTTAAACAGGCGTTTAAGAGCTTTATTCGTTCTCAGATTTAGAAAGAAGGTAACCTGCTTGTAGCAGCTTTAATGCGAGTGATAACCCGGTCAGAGATCGTCCTCGACATTCAACTCAACTGTATTTGAATACAGATATGCTTTGTTATGTTTTCAGTGTCGAATTGCACAGGAAGCAGAGTCATGGAAACCCAGCTATTAGTAAAGGATATTGTACGGTGATCCAGCCATTAACAGTGAAATAAAGGCTTACAAAAAAAGGCTTACAGTACATCGTCCCGCATATAACGCGGGTCAAGAGATAAAAAAAAACAGATCTTAATGCTTTCGCTAATGACGCACTCCATAGCAATAGTCTGTTATAAGGAAGAAATAACAGACCACTGAATACCGTAATCCAGGGGTGACAAACTCATTTTCGCTGAGAGCCGCCGCGCTAAGTTTAAAGGTGATCGAGGGCCGAATAATCACGGAACGCCTTTTCTAAAAGGGCTTATAACACCTAGTCTAAATTCTTCCCTTATTCAGTCGCATTTTCTATCAAAACTTAACAGCGACAAGCTGGCACGCAGTCGTTCTCGAGTCATGAATGACTAGCTGTTTACTTGAAATAGGTTTGCTGCCACCTAGTGGAAGGATGATGGTGGGTTTCATGGTAATGGTCGATGATCATATTGTTTGAAAGCTCTTGCGGGCCACGTGAAATGAGTTGGCGGGCTGGGTTTAGCCCGTGGGCCTTGAGTTTGACGCCTGTGCTGTAACTTATGAATCGGTACCCGGAATGCAGATGTGCCGTGTAATAGTTTCTTAGAGCAGTGTCGAGGGGAAAAGATCGATGTTTTATGGCTGATAAGATTCATGACCTCTACGCATGGCGTTAAGACGACGTCATGTATCACAATCATCGATTTTATCAGCGAACGTGTTTCGGTGAGCTTGCGGTTATTTTGCACGTACACGACACGCAGCGTTTCCACGTCCTAATAGTTTCGGTTGAAACTTCCTTTCTCGTACCACTGTTTATTTTGTCATCGTCACGGCACAAGAAAAACCCAGAGTACAAGTTTCCAAACCGCTGCTCTGAGAAGAGCCTCCCTGTCTCGGGCCTCCAGCACGCACACACACACACACACACACACACACCACATGTGTAGGTATAGCCATTATTCTGCTCGTAAAGCTTCTCACACACATCTGAGAGTGGTTAGCTGTTGAAACACATGCTGCTTCAAAGCGCTGAGGAAAAGGAGAGACTGGTTTTCCTCCAACATCCAGCATTCCACACAGATTGGGAATGGCTGCTGCTTTAAAAAATGAGTCCAAACTGTTCTTACTAGAACCAAACACCTCCCGATGCTCTGGGTCAGGGTTCCATGATTAAAAAAAAAGCTGTGGGCATACATTGACTGTGTGTGTGTGTGTATATATATATATATATATATATACAGGTCATGATTGGCTAATTGGCTGTTTCAGATTGAGTTTGAGTGCGAATAGTTGTCCGTGTGATGGATGAACCACGCCTTCATGCGGAGTCGGTGGAGATAGGCTCCAGTCTCCCTGCGACGCTAACAGGACCAAGCGGCTCGGCGAGCGGATGAATGAATGACTCGGCAGCACCGAAGGAAAGCTGATGTGGACGTTATATTACGGCGTAAAGTACCCCGGGACCATGGACGACAGCCCTGATACCCCGCTGTGCCACGTTTTAGGGTGGATCATGCCTGTCATCCCAAGATGGAAGACGGCAATCAATCGGACAACCAATCACACAGTGGCATTGCATTCCCGTTCTACTCGCCGTCTTTGTGGTTACAGAAACCCCGTGTTTCATATTTATGCAGCGTCTCTTTCACAACGTATGCGCCAACCCCCCCACCCCCCGCTTCGACACCCAATCCTGCTTTAAAGGGGAATGAAGGGGCCGTATGAAGGGCTGCCGAAGAAGGCAGCTGAAATAAAACACTGTTCTATGTCACCTTGTTGGCAACCCGGTCTCTTTCACCCGCTTCCTCCCTTACTTCAAACGCAGACGGGGCGTCTGACTTTTTCCTCCACATGTTAACTCACTTCAAATAAACAGAAGTCTTTTTTTTTTTTTTTTTTTTTTTGCTGAACACACGGAGCCTATGTGCGATCCGGGCAGATATTTAACATACCCCGACATGCTCGGGACACGGTGATCTGGGTTTTCTTCTTCTGTTTTGTGTGTGTGTGTGTGTGTGTGTGTGTGTAAAATGACAGGAGGGATAGTGAGAATGTCGAGTACAATATCTACCTGGGGTTTTGTGTCTTTGCTGAGTCCATGGTCCGAGATGAGGGAAAAAAAAGAAAAAAAAAAATTCTGACAAATTGGGCAAATTTTTAAAACGGCTTTTAATCAGGTCTTGAATTAAACAGAACAAATTGATAAACATTTATGTTAAATATGAGCCGCATCCCTGATAACGAGACGTGGCGGCAGACGTTTCTGCACTGCCCCGTCTCTGCGCTTTACGTCCTAACGTCTCTGTCGAGTCGATACAGGCCTGGCTGATGGTATCAGGCTGAAGAATGTCACTGTATCAGCACATCTCTGTGTCTTTACCCCTATCCTCACACCACGTACTCGCACGGGGCGAGACCCAATTGTCTCCTCCGGTTACACCGAAATCATTATCTCTGGCTTTTAAGCTCTCAGATCATAACTACGCCACGTTCGGGTTCACGTCCCTGAATTTCAGCACTCGGAAGCTTTGTTTGTGCTTGAAGGGACTCGCAGGGCAGCACACACACAACCAGTCACACTAACACACAACTAGGGGCAATTTGGAACAACATTTGGACTGAAGGGCATGTTTTGGGACTGTGGGAGGAAACCGGAGTACCCGGAAAACACCCTTCAAGCAGGCATGGGGAGAACACGCAGACTCCAAACTGAAACACCGTCGCCGAGCCCAGGACTCGAATCCGGGACCGTCCTGCGGGAATCTTCGTTGAGACGCCTTTTAATCAGCGCTCGTAGTTAGCAATGCATTGTATTTATGTCGCCGTGCAAACCTTAGAGTCAAAATATATAAAAAGCAAACGCGTCCTCACGTGGATGCTACCTCACACGCATACACGCTCCTACGTGACACCTCTTTTGTTCGGACGGCGAATTGTACCCGGAGCAAGATGCTCTGGAACAACTGTCATCACCTCGAAAAAAGCGGAGCAGGTTCCGCCCAGGAGAGGCAAGTTGTTCCCCACTCGGGGCAGATACGCTGGGGCAACTTCTGGCGCAAGTGTCCATGGAGAAGTAGTTAAAGAACACGTGTAAAATGGGGCACTGTTTGGAAAGTGGCTCCTCATACGCACTTCATGAAAACAAAGACGGCGTAGCGCAGGTGTCACTTCTAAATGGAAACTCAGGAGAACCCGTAAACCACAATTGCGTACTTGTTATTGAACCTGAAACTGATAGCGACACAGCCCTCATGCCAGGTTCTTTATGTTCGAAGTGTGCCAGATTTCTAACGGATTCCAAACAGAATTAAGGTCACACCAAGGTCAGATGTCTGAAATACTGAAATAGTTTCTCTCCAGTAGCTTCCTTCCTGTAAATGTCCCGTATAAGAATATTTCAAGGCTCATACAAATTAATAACCAGAAGAATTAGACTTGTCGGCGGCGGAGGAGCCCCCGAGCGGTATACGATTATGAACGCCTGGGTAACGTGCTGTACATTACGCCAGGTGTGAGTAGACGTGCGTCGTTGACTCTGCAGTTCACTCGCTTCATGCTCCCCTGTCGTTTTGACGCTACAGGCAGACGGAAGGAGGTCGTTAGATCTGGGCTCTTCGCCGCGGATGAATTACTCTACAGAATTTCACACAACACGTACAAAACCTGTTTCTCGGGTCAGCGATGAGATGTCTGTAAAGCGGAAGAGCAAACGCGCACCAATCTGAGACTTTGTTTTTTTTTTGTTTGTTTGTTTGCTTTTTTTTTTTTGGGAGGGGGAAGATAAGCTTTATGTATATTTACGTGTTCCATTTTAAAAATGACACTTTAACCATTGCAGCAATTGCTGCCCGTGGACGTCCTGGTAAAGATCCCAGAGCTGTAGAAATGGTAGCAAGGCGTATGAATCCAGTCTCAGCTAAATCACTCCAGTTTTTATCTGGTAACATCTCAAATCGAGATGTTCATTGGGTTTTTAGAGCTAGTTACAATGGGTGTTGTCAGTGGTGTTTGTTTGTGAGTTTGTGTACACACCCATGCGAGGATTTTCACCAAAATTGGTGGAGATACCACCCTACATGACTCTCAAAATTGATATAATTTCGGGACGTCTGGGTCAAAGGTGAAGGTCAGAACAAGGTCACAAAGTCTGGGCGTTAGAGCGCTTATAACTTCGAAACGAGTGCTGACAGGTATGACATGACTATGTTATACACTAATAGGAAACCATATATTTAACCTCAAATTATTTATTTATTGTTAATTGTGTAAATTTATAACTTGTTTAATACCGTTCAGTATGGACGTGGAGCGTGGTTTAGTTAGCCGGCTTGTTTCTCACGTGCCTCCACGTCCGACTCAAATCACCATTCCAGCGCAGGACCAGCAAGCAAATCTGCTGAACCGGTGGTGACCTCTGACTCGCGTGAGAAACTTCACAGCTCTCACAAACGGCAAGCTTTGGAACACCATGAGATCCAAACAGGACGGACCGCCACACTTACTGAGCAAAGGGTCGGACGGGGGCGGGAAACTAACTGCTTCAAATTAAGGGGTTCGGAATGTAAGGCTAACAGAGAACAATGTATCAGGCAGGGATACACCCTTAATGGGGCGCCAGTCCATTATAGGGCTCCGTAGACTTGCTTTCACAACCACTGGTCATTTAGAGTAGTCGTTTTCCCTAATAACATGTTTTTGGGATGTGGGAGGAAACTGAATAACACAGAGGAAAGTTTTACTACAGGAGACTTTCTACTCTTTTGTTGAAGGACATGTGCAAACAGAGCTTTTCTAAAAAAAGAAAAACACTTTGAAAACCAACGTTTTCTGAAATGACACCTGAAAACTACATTGTTCTGGAAAGAAAGACCTGAAAACTACACTCATCTACTCCTGAAAATAAGTTTTCTGAAACGACTGAAAATTAGTTTTTTAAACAACACCTGAAAACTACATTTTTCCAGAACAACACCTGAAAACTACAGGTTTTTAAAAGACACCCTAAAATGACACTGTTCTGAAACAGTAAATTACATCTTTTTGAAACAACACCTAAAAACTACAATGTTATGAAACACCTGAAAACTACAGTTTTTTAAGACAACTTAAAACGACACTGTTCTGAAACAGTAAATTACATCTTTTTGAAACAACAACTAAAAACTACAGTTTTCCTAAACAACACCTAAAAAACTACAATGTTATGAAACAACTCTAAACTACATTTTTCTGAAACAACACCTAAAAACGACAGTTTTCTGAAACACCTGAAAACTACAGTTTTTTAAGACACCTTAAAACGACACTGTTCTGAAACAGTAAATTACATCTTTTTGAAACAACACCTAAAAACTACAGTTTTCTTAAACAACACCTAAAAACTAGGTTTTTTTTAAAGACACCTTAAAATCACACTGTGCTGAAACGACTGTAAATTTCTCTGAAACAGCACCTTAAAACTACAGTTTTCTGAAACACCTTAAAAAATACTGTTCTGAAAAAACCTAAAAACTCCGGTTTTAAAACAACATCAGAAAGCTGTAGTTTGCTGAAGAAACACCTGTGAACTCCAGCGTTCCGAAATGGTGCCTGAAAATGAGAGGTTCTTAAAACGACACCCGACGACTAGGTTTTCCTGAGAGCTCTTTTTGAACAGTTTGCAGAGTTCGCTCATGCTTTGGAGAACAGTATGGTACATTTATTTTTGGAGTGTGCGAGCAGAAGGGGCTGAAGTGTTCTTAAAGGGGCCCCTGACATCTGGGAGAGATTTTCGTCCAGGCAGAAGTTGGAGCCGCGCTCACTTCGCTCTCGGTACGATGCAGACGGGAACTACGGCCGAAGGGAAGAAAACACAAAGCTCTCGGCTTGCCCCGTCTCCTTCTCAGCAGATTATTACACGAGCACTCGGGTTAGAACACAAGCGAGTTCGCTGCGGCAATTTGATATATGAACAAAGCTGGCAATGACGCGTGTGTGTGTGTGTGTCCAGCCGTGAACAGATGACGCCCTGATTTAGGGCTTAGAGAAACTTCAAAGGGCAGGGCCGAGTCTCTGTCTCCGCGGCGACCCCCGCTCTTAGTGCAGCTGTTGTTTCAGTGTGACCAAAGAACTTCCTGAGTGCTTTATGTGCTGCCAAGACAGAGTTCTGGCTTACATTTGACCTCAGGGTCAAAAAACAATGCTGTGTGTGCAAACAGTACTGAGGCCTTTTGTTTATAGGTAATAAACGAACTTTGGTTTAGTGTAGCGCCCAACGAAGTAAATATCATCGAAACTATCCGATTTGCAAAAGTGTCGTAGGAAAGGGGTGTGGTTCTTTAAACAAATAAATAAATAATTTCATTCATTTTCGAAGCGCCCATCTCAGCGCTTTGGTATGAAAGAAATAACCTGCCACCCCAGGTTGCCATGTTGGTTATTTTCCTGCAGCAGCATGCCGCGTACACCGTGGACAGCTCGCCGGGCCGTCGTAGGGCCAACACGCATATACACACACAACCATTCACACCCACACTCGCACCTAGGGGAGATTTGGAGCAGCCAAGTTGCCTACTGTGTATGTTTTTGGACAATCAGAGGAAAGCGGAGTGCCCGGTAGGAAATCCACGCAAGCACGGAGAGAACATGCGCGCAGAAACGCCGTGGGTGGACGTGCTAACCACTGCGCCACCGTGCCGCCCGTTTAAATATATGAATTAGTTCAAGAAGGTTGCCATGTTGGTTGTTTTCCTTTAACAGCATGCTGTCAGGATATGACATTTTAGTTTTATGACCAATCCTTAATCTTTAATTAATAAAAACCTTAATAAGGAAAGTGAAAGAATCATTAATAACAGTTATTTAAATTTAGTTCGAGGTCATGAGTGGGTTTTTTTTTTTTCTTCTTTTCCATATTACATTTTTCCACCCTACTCTGTAAAACCCCACCCCACTTCTTGTCTTAAACTTAAACACATCTGGTTTTGAGTCGGGGCCGAGTTTCCTGTGTAACCGATACGGCTTTACCGCCTCTTCGGTTACAGGTCACTGGATCACGGGATTGCTTCATGTTTTCTTTTCATCATTCTGGCGTCCCTTCGACGTCCCGACGGCAGCGTCGACTTTCTTCGTCGAGACATTCTTCACTTCCGTCCAGTCGCGTACGATAAATAAAAAATGTCTACCCTCAGAAATATTACCCCTTCATACGTTTTGTTACTTTTTGTTTGAGTGTGATCGACAAGCTGCTCGTCCAGAAATGGTACGCTCGTGCACTCGCTCTCGTACGGGCTCGCAAGATTTCGGATAATAAAGCAATATCAACGAACGTCCTTTCTTTCAGACTCCGTCCTGTCTTTCATTACGTGTACGTGAAAAACACGTTTTCAGTGAGTCGTATCATATGAGGATGTAGAGATGTGTGTGGCTTGGAATGCTTTTACTTTTATTGGAGATATGCGGTGCTTTATTGGTGTGGGAATTACGTCAACCACATGATGCCGCACGCTGAGCCATTAGCGGCGTCCACTCCAGCTGGAACACCTCAACTCGCTAGAATTTTTCTAAAATACGTTAATAAAATAAATTCTAAAATTCTAAAAGTATGCAACTACAATAGTGTAGTGTAAATTACTATACATGGTACGTACAATACAATTTTTTTTTGATACTACACTATGTTATAGTATAATGTATAATTAATTATGCGTAGAAGTTATCCCATGGTGTTGGTGCAATATCAAGAATTATTTGATTATCCCGCCCCCCATGTGTGGGAAACAATGTCATAATGATTTCCTCCCATTACAACATTATTGATTGTTTTCCCATGACATCATCCCATCATGTTTTAGCCGTATGGCAGGACGGGGAACGGGGCAGTTTTGCTCGTCTTGCCGTAAAATACGTTCCAAACCGAACAAGCGTTTTCTGCTTCGTTCCCAGCTGGCTTCTCCGGCACATCCGTGGTTTCTCGTGAACGCTTGGCGTCGCACATGTTGGTTTGTTTTGTTGTGTGTGTTTTTTGTTAATGTCGCTCGTTTTGTTGCCGGGTCTGTTGTTTAGTTAGACCAGAAGCTTTCATGGTTATTAGAGTTTGTTTTTCTCTGCTTTTAATGAAACATATGGACAGCACATTGTTGATGGGGTTTACGGTTGACGTGCCACAGTGTCTGCTCTCGTGCGTGGCCTGAAGGAAAAATCGGAATAAATGAGAGGAGATAATGAACATGGCAGTAAAAATGTGCTGAGCACGTGCGCTTTTATCAGGTTTCTGATTAATGCTGCAAATGGAAATCGTTTAAGCGGCTTTGAAAAACCAGGGATTCAGGACCGTCGGCAAGGACAATTCACCAGTTATTCAGTAATCAGACTGGAAGGATGGATTTCCATGAAATTTTAGCCGAACGTAGGTCTTGGGCCAACGGAGAACGGAGTAAATTTTGGGCGTGATGCGAGTCCTTATACAGGATGGTTTTAAAGCATTTTTTAACATTAAATCACCCAGAATGCATTAATTATTGCCAAATACCTTGAAATGTAAATAAATTATAAAAAATGAGTAAAATGTTATATTTTAGGCCTATTTCGGGGCGTTTTGGGGGGTGGAACGCATTAATAAGTCTCGCATTATTCCTGACGGGAAATTTGGCCTCGCTCTACGAGCATTTCGCTCTACGAGCCGGACGCCGGGAAAGAATTAAACTCATCTCGCAAGGCACCACCGTGTCTTTACCGCAGAATAATGTCATCTGGTTTAATCCCCAGATACTGAGCGTATCATATCACGCCGTTACCGCCTAGCGTGTAATAAAAGAGGAACAAAACATCGTGTATTGCCGTCTTTCTGTTTCTCTCTTACTTTGATCTTTCGATCAGTTCCACATCCTCACATCTTTCCTTCTGCTCCATCCTTTCTGATTCGGTCTCTTCGGTCTCTCGCCGTCTCTTGTCCCCCTGCAGCCGTCTACCTGTGATGACATCACAGAGAAAGTGAATACTGTAGCTCTAAATGAAAGGGTAACGGAGTAGAAACACCCGAGCGCATTAGGTGGTCTTATAACCGTGGGAATGTTGTGGTGGGACGTCCTACAGTGTCTTTTTTAAAATAAAAAAAATATATCTCTCCCTTTCTCTCTCTCTCTCTGTCTCTCTCTTGCCCTCTCTCGCGCTGTCCTTTTCTCGGTGTCTTCTTTCTTCTTGCTTTGTGCTGTTAAGTTTGATCCTTTGTCTTCCTTTCGGTCCCAGATGCCGCGACCCGTGACCCTTGATCTCTGATCCCTGCCGGGGTCCCCTGTGGAGAACTTCCTCGGACCAGCTTTCTTCACAATCTCTCTATCAGCTCGATCGCAGCGCGGACGTTGCCCCGTTATCCTCTCAACGCGGGTGATGTTTCACTTAAAAACACGATCTGTCCGTCCGTTAAACAAAAAGATTTGCGGGAAGGGAGTGTATCTGTGTCGTCTGGTTTATAGAGCACAAAGTGTCCGTGTCTCGTCGCCCTCTCAGGAGCATGATCAGTCAAGGTTTCAGGGTGTTTACCGTAAACACGAGTTCATTATGTGTGTGTGTGTGTGTGTGTGTGTGTGTGTGTGCGTGTGTCCTTTGGATTTAGAGCAGGCTAGTTTTTTCTTGTAACATTGAACAGGTACAGATTTGTGAGTTGGCGTGTGTGTGTGTGTGGTTTAGCATTTTTGCGGCGTGGCTTTTCCCGATGAGCTGCATGACAGACGGTCTCCGTTTCTCTGGTCTCCGCTCTCTTTCCCTGCCGAGCTCCTAACTTTTAATCACTTCCATCTCACTGTGGAAGAATTTTCCACTGATTTTACAGCCATGTACACACTTCAGCTGCACACACACACTCACACACACTCACACACTCACACCCACACAGAAATAACGATGGAAAGGATGTCATTACTTTGCTCTTTGTGATCGTTTAGACCAGAATCATCACTGAAGAGTCTTTTGTGTTACTACATGTGGACACTCAGTCATTCATTTTCTCAGCCGCGTAACCATAATCAGGGGGGAAGCCTATCCCAGCCGACACCGGACGAAGCCAGGGTACACCCTGGACAGCTCGCCAGAGCGATGCTGGGCCGACACCCACACACATACACGTGGAGTTAGCGTGTCGTCCCTGTGCTTAGCTGGGTTTCCTCCGGGTACTCCGGTTTTCTCCTGCGGTCCAAAACGTGGTGCACGTTAAGCTAATTGGCTACGTCTCCCGGCTAGTCCGGGAACGCCTCGGCGACCCGACCCCGCGACCCGACCCCGGATCAAGCGGAAGAAGACGAATGGATGAATGAATTCAAGCTAACACTCTACACGTACCTGGTACAGCCGTCTGCTTCCTGTCTGTCTGTGGCCCTGCAGCTTTTCTGTCTGGTTGGACCAGTCGGACAACAAGCACTCAGTTTCTCAAACACTTCAACCGGAGTCATAGAGATCGTATTATTCACGTGTCACGTGGTCCGATCAATTTGGGCTATTCACGTGCGTGATGTTCTGCGTCGCACCCATGAGTCTAATTCACTTCCGTTTAATTCATATTACACTTTTACCGCTCGTGTTATTGCAGCCGAGTTCAGGACGTATTTCTCAGCGTTCGTTTCTGTGTGGAGTTTCCCGCATGTTCTCCCCGTGCTGGCGTGGGTTTCCTCCAGGTACTCCGGTTTCCTCCTACAGTCCAAAGACATGCGTATTAGGCTAACTGGCCGTTCCTAATTCAGTGTGAGTGTAAATAGTTGTGTGTGGTGGCCCTGCAATGGGCTGTCCAAGGTACCCCATCTTCGCTGTCCCTGAGTCAGCCTTCCCGCGACCCTGTTCGGATCGAACGATCGATCGAACGAACGAACGAATAATTGAATGAACGAACGAATGAACGAGCAGTCCAAATAAGGGTTGTATGGTAGCATATTGGTTAGCATGTCCGCCTCACAGCAGTTCGAGGCCCGGGCTCGGCAAGGGCGTTTCTGTGTACATGTTCTCCCTGAGTTTTCTCCAGGTACGTCCTTGTTTCCTACGAAAGTCCAAAGACATGCACATTAGGCTAACTGGCTGTTCCAAATTGCCACTAAGTGTAGGTGTGAGTGTGAAAGGTTGTGTGCGTGTGCGTGTGTGTGTGTGTGTGTGCGTGTGTGTGTGTGTTGGTAGTGCGAGTGTTGGTTGGTCCAACATGAGCCACTGGCGCAGTTTCTTGTGGAAAAGCATCTCTAGTTGAATATGGTGTCTTTTGCCATGATGTGCATGTTATATAACACACACACACACACACACACACACATACACACACACACACTAAAACATGGTAAGCAGACAGGTGTGGGCTAGTGCAGTGCGATTATTGCCCCATTAACATCTCTCTCTTTCTCTCTCTCTCTCTCTCTCTCTCTCTATCTCTCTCTCTCTTTCTCTCTCTCCCTCTCTCTCTCTCTCTCAGAACTTAGACAACTGTGAGTTTAAAGAAGGACAGTTTGGAAACCACCACTGCCCCCTAG
>JBCNYG010000004.1:3649868-3655724 GCA_039654305.1 Porochilus rendahli | reverse complement strand
TCGCCCAGAGTCGGCTGAGATGGGCGCCAGCCTCCCCGCGACCCTAATTAGGAATAAGCGGTTCAGAAAATTAATGAGTGGTACAAAGAGCTAATGAAAAATTGGATCCAACGAATACTTGACACTAAATCCTAACATTTTCTTGTAGCTCTCTTCGTGTTACTGGCCATGGCGATCTACACCGGGGTGACGGTGAACTTCCTGGGAAAACGCTTTGGTGACTGGCGCTTCTCCTGGTCCTACATTCTCGGCTGGGTTGCTCTGCTCATGAACTTCTTTGCAGGTGGGAAAAGATATATAATATAAACCGTAGGCAAACCACCTTTTTTCCATTTCATGATAACTAAAAGTGCAACTGTTGTTTGCTTTTTTGTTTGCAGGTATATTTTACATGTGTGCTTACAGGATGCACGAGTGCAGGCGGGTCTCTGGATCACGCTAGGTGGAATAAAAAAACTGCAGGAAGAAGGGGAGGAGTCTGGAATGGCATATAATAATGTATTATGTTGTTAGTATGTTGCTAAACAGAAAGAAAAAGTTATTAGAGTACATATTAACTGTATAGGAAGATCACGAATAAGGAGATTAGCAAGCCTGTTTCCAGGAAAAATCGAGTCATTTACTTACATCAGGCTCAAGGCTCAAGAATAATTGAGAGTAAATAGTGGAAAAGCATTAAAAAATGTCCTGAAGTTAATGGCAGTCTATGTCTACTTTGCAGTAACAACATTATCATTATCATGAGATCCGAAGCTAGTAGACATGTACGTGGCAAGGTGAAATATTACAGAGTGTTGATTTAAAATGTTGCAGATTTTCAAATAAATGAACAGACTAATAAAAAAATATATATAATAAAAAATAAAAAAACGATCTGCTTTTTTTATGAGCTGAAAACACAGTGTTGGATTTTTAATAATTTATACCAAACCAACTTCCTGGAATTTCCTGAACATCAGTGATAAAAATAACTGAAATACAATAAAATAACATATTTAAAATAAAATTATAATATATTATTTGAAAAAAAAAAAGGTTGCACACTAATATTTTCACGGAGAGCCTTGATCGCAGTGTGTAATCTCCATGGCATTGTCGCTCCAGTTGGTCGGTCGAGGCTCAGCAACATTAATGTGGCAATATAATGAAGTCAGCTGCATGAGCAGGTTATCACATCGATGCACTTTTTCTTCCCTGATGGAACGGATATAAAATGGGGACTCAGATAATGAGCGAGTGGTTCAGGGAGCACGAGGAATCATTTTCACAGATGTATCGGCACCCCAGAGTCCCGACCTTAACCCTGTTGAAAGTGTTTGGGATCGGCTGGAGAAGACTTCATGGAGAGGGTCAGTTTTTCCCTCATCGACTCAAGACGTCGGTGAGAAATGAACCCTTGAGTTTGTTGAAACTATGGTTTCGCATGACGATTACGTGCTTTAATCGAGGTTAAAGGCAGAACAACAACATATTCATGTGACTTTTTATTTTCAGCTGTGGCTTAATGGTAAGAGAAGGTCGCTGGGTTGCTTCTTGAAACAAGATTGTGTGGTGGTGGGAGGAGTGAGCAGCACCCTGAACTCAGATCTGAATTCAGATCCGTGTTTACACTTCATTATCTTCCATCATCCAAGAAGTAGCATCCTTTAGTCTCATTTCTGAGAAGCGCCTGAGGTTGATAGGCATAGCCGTATAGCTACCGTGTGTGTGTGTGTGTGTGTGTGTGTGGTGTCCAGTCCTATAAAGAACTAGCACATAGCACTGTGACCTGATAACACCTTCTGACCAAATTCAAATTACATATTAGAGCTTTTAAACCAAGTGCTGCAACATTGGTGGAAGAGCAGTGTAGACCACAGGAAGCACAATATCAAAAAATAACCTGCATATGTGACCCCCTGCAGCATAATACAAATTAAGTCTCAAGGTAGTGCTTTGAGTAGGAGCCAGAGTAAGTCGAAAATGGAAGAGAATGTGATATCGCCAAAAATACATCCTTCAAAGCATAATCTTTGGCATGACCAGGTTCAAATATCCATAAGCACCAACTATCTATGCTAAAAAGCTTGGTCAAGTGGGATCAGCTCTATGTTCTCCAGTCCCTATGTTCCCCAGTCTCCATGGTCCTCAGACCTGATGTTCTCCAAACCCAATGTTTCCCAGTCCCTATGTTCCCCAGACGCAATGTTCCCCAGTCTCTACGGTCCCCAGTCCCCATGGTCCCTAGTCCCCATGGTCCCCAGTTCCTATGGTTCCCAGTTCCTATGTTCCCCAGACCTGTTGTTCCCCAGTCCCAATGTTCCCCAGTCCCTATGTAACCCAGACCCGATGTTCCCCAAACCCAATGTTCCCCAGACCTGTTGTTTCCCAGTCCTGATGTTCCCCGGTCCCTTTGTAACCCAGACCCGATGTTCCCCAAACCCTATGTTCCTCAGATCTGTTGTTTCCTAGTCCCTATGTTCCCCAGTTCATATGTTCCATAGTTCCTATGTTCCTCAAACCCAATGTTCCTCAGACCTGTTGTTCCCCAGTCCCAATGTTCCCCAGACCCGTTGTTCCTCAGACCTGTTGTTTCCTAGTCCCTATGTTACCCAGACAAAATGTTCCCCAGTCCCTACGGTCCCCAGTCCCCATGGTCCCCAGTCCCCATGGTCCCCAGTCCACATGGTCCCCAGTTCCTATAGTCCCCAGTTCCTATGTTCCCCAGACCTGATGTTCCCCAAACCCAATGTTCCCCAGACCTGTTGTTCCCCAGACCTGATGTTCCCCGGTCCCTATGTAACCCAGACCCTATGTTCCTCAGACCTGTTGTTTCCTAGTCCCTATGTTCCCCAGTTCATATGTTCCATAGTTCCTATGTTCCCCAAACCCATTGTTCCTCAGACCTGTTGTTCCCCAGTCCAGATGTTCCCCAGACCCAATGTTCCCCAGACCCATTGTTCCTCAGACCTGTTGTTCCCTAGTCCCTATGTTACCCAGACCCAATGTGAAAATAGAACTCGGAGAACTTATAGAATAGAACTTGCTTGGAAGATGGTAGTACAATGGCACTGATTGGTCGAGAGCGAAATTCATTTTGTGTATGGACGTTAAGAAGTTTCAGATGTGGACACTCAGAAACTGTCTCTGTAATCGTAATTGGTAATTTTTCAAAACCACATACAAAGTGATGCAACTCCATTTTCATGTTAAAGTCATATATTATACTTCATTATATTTGAAGCATATTCAATCCTCTTGTCAACTGTATAATTATCTCAGTATGTCAAATTTCCTACTTAATCCGTATTATGCTGGCGCGGGTCATATATGATCAAATTGGACTGTTGGATCATGGTCAGCCTATGAACTTTTCAGCCCACTATCACGCACCTTTTATTCTACAGGTCTATAGTAACATTTCTTACATACAGTTTTAGTTTTGGTAATTGAAATTCGCCAAAAAAACATTATTCCGTGGTTGCAATCTTGTCGCATCTATCGATTGTCTGGTTTTTTTTGTCGCTGCCTTTGTGATCCGCAAATTCTTTGTCAGAGTTGGAATCTGCCTCAGCTCTCAAATTGTGAGGGGTGCTCAAACCTTGACGACGCCTATATGAGAAAACCCTCCAGAGAGACAGTTTGGTGGTGTTGCGATACATGGATGAGGAGAAGTAGAAGATGATGGGGTCCAGGCAGGTGTTGAAGGTGCTTAGGAGTAGTGTATAGTACCTCCATGGTGGGCTCTTGTTAGTGGTGAAGCCCACCAGATGAGACATGTTGTAGGGTATAAAGCAAACCAAGAAGACGCTCAGGGTGCCCAGTGCCATTCCGATGGCCCTCTGCTTCTTTTCCTTTGTAATGCGGGGCTTGTGGTAAAGGATCCAGATGCAATTTAGATAGCAGAACACACATACGATCAGGGGCACCAAACAAAGAACCACAAAAAACTCCATGCGCACTGGAAGCACAACACTTTTTTGGTGCTCGGTGAAATTCTCATAGCAGGTGTTCTTGGGTATGGTGCTGTTCTCGGTGCCCATGTGGACGACAAAAAACACAATCATGCAGTGTGCACCACTGAACAGCCAGATGAAAATACTTCCAATGATGGCATAGAGAAGCCTGCGAAACCTCAAGTATGTCACCGGAAACGCCACTCCAAAGTAGCGATCAATGCTAATAGCCATCAGCAATAGAGAGCTAGTGTAGATGGTGCTGAAAAACACAAATGACATGATAGAGCACAGGCCCTTGGAGAGGTGCCACTCCAGGGCCGAAGCTGCCTCGTACATCTTCATCGGTAGGAAAAAAAGGAAGAGCAGATCAGAAAGAGACAGGTTCAGCAGGAGGATGTCTGTGGGTGTGGGTTTCTTGCTAAGCTTCCTGATGAAGGCATAAATGGCCAGGATATTGGCTGGTAGGCCAATTATGAAGGTTATAATGTAGGCTGAGAGGAGCACCCAGTAGTTTATCATTTTGGTAACTGCAGGACACTGGTGGGAAAAGAAGAAGAAACAGATTGTGAAGCTGCTAAAGTTCTACATCATATGGTTCATACATGCGAGTCATGTAGCTGACTTACTGCTTTTACTGCATTAATTCACTGGATAACTACTTCTGCCTCGAGGCCATATATGGTCGTTCCTGGTATGTGGTGCCTTTTTGCCCTTAAATCTTGCAAAAGCCTTTTTGAATCAAGTTCTTGGCCTGAAAGTATATTATTCAATCATTCATTCATTCCATTTTCTGAATGGTTAAAGTCACGGAAAGGCTGGAACCTATCTCAGCCGACTCCAGGCGAAGGAGGGGTACATCATCGCAGCACCAGCACACACCCACACACACACACACACACACACACACACACACACAAAACCATTCACACTCACACTCTCACCTAGTTTAGAACAGCCGGTTAGCCATTTTTACTGCTGGGTGGACACTTGCGATTAGCACCTTTCCCAGGAGTGTTAGCACAGAGGGGGTCTAATGGGGATTTGAACCCATGAGCCCAGCACCCTAACCATCAACAGAAAGAGCTGAACAGAAATGAAAATTAGGAGGGGCATGAGCTGCTTTGGCGGAGGTTTGCGCTCCAGTAACGCTTCTGCTTCACAATGTAGTAGTGGTTGCAAACACGGTGTCATATACTACTTTATGACTTTGTTTAAAGGGTGAAAGGTATCTGGATGATTCTCCACCATTGGTGAGTTCGCAAAGCCACGGGTACGTACTGTATGAATGTAAATAGAGTGTACGGCTGGTATCCTGAGATTAAAAAGGGCAGCACTCAGTACCACTTACAAGGAATGACTCAATGCATATTTATTAATGAATTTCTGCCCGTAACAGATTAATCGTAATACAACACTGTCTTAATGGTTTACTTGCATTCTTTATGCATGAACCCTGAAAACATTCACCGAGAACAGCAGAAAAAAATAGTCTTATCTGGTGCATCAGGTTCAAAACTGATTATTATTATTATTTTTTTATCATCTTAGAATCAGTTACCCTTATGATCAACCTATGTCATGCCTTCACGTACAACACGAGCAGCTCAAACATTAACGTGTTCACTTCCTCCATGCTTTTATGGATTGATTTAAAAACCACAATGCAAATAAAGATCTTCATTTCTGGCGTGTAAACATCGGTGAACAATGGTTGCTCTATTGTTGTTCTCTTGCTCTACCTTCTCTTGCTCTACTTTCTTCTCTGCTCTTGAGATTCTTTTGTGATCATGTATAATAACATAATACATATTTATAGTCGTAGACTTGTTTATCAAGGCATTAATTAATAAAGGTGGAAATATTATTATTGATAAGAAATATTATTATTGATATTATTGATTTTTTTTGGAGGGAGTCC
>JBCNYG010000004.1:3620054-3644768 GCA_039654305.1 Porochilus rendahli | reverse complement strand
GAGAGAGAGAGAGAGAGAGAGAGAGAGAGAGAGAGGGAGAGAGAGAGAGAGAGCGACAAGTAAAAAAACCAAAGTTTTACACGGTTACACCATCACCACTATTTTCAAACCTATTGCATCAAACAGTTTCTCTTACAAAATCAATTTTTATCTTGTCCCCACAAATGGGGACGTTAGAACTCATAAAAGGACACAATAGCCCAAAATTGTACGTTTAGGTCATCTGATTGTGAAAATTATCTAAGTTGTAAAGCTTTCAAACCATGGAAACATGACTAGGCAGTTGTGGTTGCGCCACAGAGTTCGTCTCGCTCTTCAAAATAGCCTTGTGTTTCCTGGCCCCTGGATAACCCTCGATTTATTGACTCCAATAAAGGATTTATGCAATGAGAAGCAAATATTGTGACATGAAGGGATGAAAACATGCTCTGGCGTCCTCCGGACATACAGTACACAAGATTGATTAAATGAAATGAACTCATTAGACAATAAGATCTCGGGTGGCATGAATTATAACTCTGCGACTGACGCACCTTTCAAAATATTTGCGGTTGTACCTTTGGGCGGCGTCAAATGCGTAGTGCGTAGTGGTTAGGTTGTCCGCCTCACAGCAGGAAGGTCCTGGGTTTGAGTCCCCGTGCCTTTGAGTACAAGTTTTTTTCTTGCTTGTGCGGGTTTCCTCTGGGTAATCCGGTCTCCTCCTACAGTCCAAAGACATGCACATTCAGCTAATTGGACGTTCCTGATTGCCCCAAGGTGTGAGTATGAATGTGAATGGTTATGTGTTCTGCATGTCTGGGTCTGGCAATGGACTGGCGAGCTGTTCAAGGTGTACCCTGCCTTCACCCAGTGTCATCTGGGATGGGCTCCAAGCCTCCCCGCCATCCTGGAAGGATTAAGTGATTCGGAAAATTGGATGAAAGATCAAATTTGGCGCCAACTATTTCACCCTTAACAAGCCGCTTGATCCTAACTAGGGTTGCAGGGAGGCTGGCGCCGAGAGTGTGGTACGCCGTGGGCAGCTCGCCGGGCCATCGCAGGGCCAGCTCCAGAATATGTCTCAAGCAATATGTCAAGGTCGCCACCTTCATATGGGTTCGGCTATACTGTATACCATTGCTGAAGGTCTCCCAGTGGTGAAGACAGAAAAGCGGACTCCCTGTTTGGTTTGCGATACGCTAGCATCGTTATTTTGTAAATTTTCAGTCTGGTTGCTGTGTCTCACTCGATTCTGTGTAGTGCAGACATTTTCGACCCCATCAACAGCGTAAGCCGTCTTAGTCCTGGGCCTTAGGAGCCTCTTGAGGTTCCCCTGAAAGGCCGCTGAGGAGAAATAAAATGTGATCGGGTCGAAAACCGTGTTGACAGTGCTGAGGAGCAGCGCGTCGGCTCTCCAGCTCACATTGTCCTCGGTGATGTAGCCCAGGATGTGTGAGGAGTTGTAGGGGAGGAAGCAGACCACAAAGACCAGGAGTGTGCCAATGGCCATGCCTACAGCCCTCCGTCGCCTTTCCTCATTAAGGCTGGCGGTGCGTTTGAGAATGTGGATAAATCTTGAGTAGCAGAAGATGCAAACGACGAGCGGGAGGAAGTAGAGAACGACGCACAGCTCCAGGCGCATGGGCAACACGACATTCAGCTGCGACTGAGTGAAGTTGTTGTAGCAGTCTTGGCCCTGGTTGTCTCCTCCAGTCAGGTGGTCCACGATGTATACAAAGCAGAGATGGGTCGACGTAGTGATCCAGACGAAGATGCTGCAGATGAAGCCGTATAGGGGTTTCTGATGGATCTTGTACTTGACCGGGAATGCCACACACAGGTAGCGGTCAACGCTAACCGACATCAGTAGCAGCGAGCTGGTATAGATGGTGGAGAAGAATATGAAGGTAGTGAGGGGACACAGGTAACCAGGGAGGAGCCAACGCATTTCAGACGCCGCCTCGTACATCTTGAAAGGCAGGAAGAGCAGGAAAAGGAGGTCCGATATGGTCAGATTGATCAGGAGGAAGTCAGTAGGGGTGGGTTTTTCACGGAGCTTCTTGATGAAGGAGTATAAGGCGAGTGTGTTTGCAGGCAGACCGATCAAGAAGGTAAGGATGTAGACCGACAGGATCACCTCATCTGACACCATTGCTCCAAGAAATTTCTAAACAAAGGAGAATCGTTTTTTGTGAGTAGACAGGTCATCAAGCAAAAAAGCATAACCGAGACAGACAACAGAGAGGCAGTTTAAAGCCATAGTGCCTTGGATAAGAATTCTCAACCTACTCATAAATAAAATATAATATAATAATAATAATAATAATAATAATAATAATAATATATATATCTGTTTAAAGACATGCAACAAATAAATCTAAATATTTTGTCAATATGCAATTTTTTTAATTGATATACAGGGTGACCCCAAAAATCTCCAAGGTTTCAAAAGTAATAAAAAAAATGATTTAAGGTGGAGCAACGGCACACACACACACACACACACACAGCTCGAAGGTCATTGGAAGTGTGGAGGGAAATGTTTCCGGATCGTGTGATCTCGTCGCGTGGTAATGTTGGGCGGCGGCCCGTTCCCCTGACCCCGCCCCTTGTGATTTTTTTTTCTGTGGTCATCAACCACAAACCCTTGAAGTTGCTATTGAGCAGGAGATGGCCGCTGGTTCACCCGACATGACCCGTTGAGCCACGGCAGCCTTCAGAAATCACAATAAAGTGTGTTTATACAATAACTGTCTCTATCTGGTTGAATGTTTCATGTGTGCAATAATAATTTAATTATCTTTAAGAATTTTTTTATTATAGCTTTAAATCGTGGGAGGTTTTATTGGGTTGCCATGAATCACTTTTTGAATCATACAGTAATGTATACAGCTTCAGGGTCATGTGATCAGACTAACATTACACGCATCTTCCATAAGCTGAGAAGAAATGCAAGCAAGAAAAGTACGAGTTTTTTAAATGTTTGTTTTTTACTGGAACCAAAAACACAAACAAACAAACAAAAAAAAAGTGTATTTATATTTATTGACGAAACTAAGCCATCTTGTCATTTCCGGATATTAGCTGATTAACTTCAGTATCGCTCTCTCCAAATATTATTAACTATGGAAATAAGTCGAGACAGAAAGAAAATGATTAACTAGACGGTATTAATCAGTGTTGAATATCATTTGTTTATCCTATCAAATCATTTGGATGAACAGCAATGGAAAAGTCAGATGAACCAAACTAAAGAAAACAAGTTTTAAAATGTTCAGTGTTTTATATTTAGCCTCCCTGCGACCCTAAGCGCTTCAGAAAAACAATGATAAACAGTATGATGCTTTACAGCACGATTAGCATAACTGGCAATAAAAATTATTACTTACTCACAAACTAGCACTATGAATACAGGAAGCAGTATGTTTCATTAACCTTTATATTTACATTACCTTATTTTGGGGGCAGCCGTGGCCTAATGGTTAGAGAAGCGACTTTGGGGCCGAAAACCTTCCCTACCTCCACCTTCATGTCTGAAGCGCCCTTGAGCAAGACACCTAAGCCTCAACTGCTCTCCGCGCACCGAAATGTGTGAAAAAATCAATCAATCAAAATAAATAAAAAATTACTGTTTATATTCCAGATTATTATGGATGTTTTTTGGATGTTAATTTAAGATGTTTTGTAAAGAATATATGGCTCTAATAAGCCGGATTAAGTAACAAAATGTTGACTTGTACTTTAATTCTTTTTAAATTTCAGACTTTCAGAATTTCTAGAGCTATATTATTATTATTATTATTACTATTATTATTAAAATTTGAAATTCTACAAACAATACTGGATCATGCATGTTCCAGAAATAACTCATTATATATATATATATATATATATATGGGTGTATATCCTCATATACTTACATTAAATCCAGCAATATGAAATGAGAGAGACGAGTCTGTTTTTCCTCCTCCACCACTTTTCCTCCTCCACCACTTTTCCTCCTAAATCAGTCCAAATTCCTCAAATAAATGCATCGTAGCCCCGATCCATGAACAGTACTTCAGCAGAACCTCGCTATTTCCTTAATAAACCATTTCTCTTCATTCTTTCACATCCTAATTTGTAACTTTGCTCCTTGGTCTGAATCTGAACCGCGTCTCTCCTAGTCCTCTAAAGATACCACGCAGTATTTCCTTCTGTAATAACCACAAATAAATGAGGCTTGTAAACCTTTGGTGACTTTTATGACCAGGCAGGGCCATCTGTTTTTATTCGGGTATGTGGAGAGCAGAGGCTCTTTATAATCCTCTCGGACCGCGTGATGTCTGTTTATATGAAGAGTTACTTATTAGATTAAACAAGGAAAGCCACCTGTGTGGGTTTCCACCATTCCTTATCCACCGGACACTTTTACTCAGGTTTACTAGCATAAGGAACTAGAGCTGCAATTCCTAAAGTGCCTGGAAATTATATTATATATATGTTTACACACAAATAGAGAGCAAGAGAGAAAGAGAGAAAGAGAGAGAGAGAGAGAGAGAGAGAGAGAGAGAGAGAGAAAATAAAAAAGAAAATAAGTGTAAAGCACAGGGATGTACTTTCCTTCATATAAAACAAGAAAAGAGATATGAAAGAATGAGTGAAGAAGTGAGTGAGTCAGTTAGGTAGGAAGTGAGAGAGGGGGTGAAGAAGTGAGTGAGTGAGTGAGAGAAGAAGGCAGGAAAGGAAGGAGTGAGTGAGTAAGGAAGGGAGTGACGGAGGGAAACAAGGAGGGAGTGAAGGAATGAGTGAGTGAGGGAAGGAGGGAGTGAGAGAGAGAAGAAAGGAGGGAGGGAAGGAGGGAGTGAGAGCATGCAAAAGGGAGTGTAGGAAGGAGTGAAGGAGTAAGTGACTGAGGTAGTAAGGGAAGGAGGGAGTGACGCAGTGAGGAAAAGAGAGGGCGTAGGAGTGAGGGAGTGAGGCAGTGAGGGAAGGAGGGAGGGAGTGAAGGCGTAAGTGAGGCAGTGAGGGAGGAAACGAAAGGCAAAGAAATGAAAGGGATGGGAAAGTTAAATACGAGAAAAGAAATTAGGAAACAGAGAGACAAATTAATAGTAAGGTTGACAAGACAGAGAGTGTGAGTGAGTGAGAAAGACAGATAAATAAATAAATAAATAAAATTGATGTTAAATTTAAATAAACATAGAAAGAGAAAGAAACAGAAAGAGAAAGAAACAGAACGAGTAAAATAAACAGACAGACAGATTATTAATGACCTAGTTCACCGATCATAGAATTCTGTAATTGGTCAACTGGAATTGAATCAAAGTTATATAGTAAAAAAAATATCCACTACTTTTCTCTTTAACAGGTAAAAAAGAATGAAATGGTAAAAATAGAAGAAAAAACAACAACATTGACGGACCGGTTCCAGAGCTCCACAACAAAGCCTGAGGAAACTTTCACAGAAAACCACAACAACAACAAAACAAAGAATAGCAACAAATACACTCTTCACTTGTTTCTTCCCATATTTAAGACAATAAGGCTGTTCATTATATAAAGCAAAACAAAAGGGAAGCCTTCCAAGATCCTGTTACAATGGAAAATATGCATATTTTCATTATCAGGTGGTTTTTATTTACATTTTTAAAGTTTTTGTTTGCAGTAGCCTGTTTGAAAAGGCTGCCACTTGGAGTCCGTTTCACTTTCGTGAGTGTGCAAAATTACGAGAATAGGTCTTGAATGCGTTAATTGCACTTAGTATAAATCAAGATAACGGCAAAAATAACAGTATACAGATAGTAAACTAGAAAAATTAGATATACAGGAAACATTTTAATAAAATAAAACTAGGACATAATGCTACATTTCATTTACGTACATCACACAGGCGTTTGCTCGTTTACATGAACCAATGAAAAATATCTCTGTTCATTTCTATGCAAATCATTTCCATGTCCACGGGTTTTCCTACGTGAGTCACGTGCAAGATACTCAAAGTTTACTTAATGATAGAACTTTAATATATTATTATATATATATAAATGATATATAATAAACCCTGTACTTTATACAGTATATGCAGTGTGGACAGTGTGAAGATAAATGTATTTACTGCTCAGCTCAGAAGCTTAAATATGACTGAAGTGCAAAGGAGATTTTAACAGTTAAAAGCGTCGCGATCTTGATTCTTCATGATTCAGTCCTTGTGAGAAAAATTCTCATAGGTACAGGAGTCTGCATCCTAGCAAAGAAAGAAAGAAGAAATCTAAGTCACAGAAGAACAACCAGGAATTTAGCTTAGCATAATGTGCATGTCTTTGGACTGTGGGAGGAAACCGGAGTACCCAGAGGGAATCCACACAAGCACGGGAAGAACATGCGAAATCCACACGGTAACGCTCCTGCAGGGCCGCTTGGTGCTTGGTGAGGGCGTGTTCTCCCCTAATGCTTGTGCAGGTTTCCTCCGGGTACACTGGTTTCCTCTCACAGTCCAAAGACATGAACATGAGGTTAATTAGATTTTCTCATTTGGCTCTAGAAGTGTGTGTGTGTGTGTGTGTGAATGAATAGTTGTGTGCCTGCGTTGCTCTGCGATGGTCTGGCAAATTAGTCAGCGTGTACCCTGCCTTCACCCACAGCCGGCTGGGATAGGCTCCAGCATCCCTGCGACTATAATATTACGCACGGTGGCGCAGTGTTTAGCAAGTACGCCTCACAGTAAGAAGGTCCCGGGTTCGATTCCTGGGCTTGGGGTGTTTCTGTGTGCAGTTTGCATGTTCTCCCCATGCTTGTGTGGGTTTCCTCAGGAACTCTGGTTTCCTCCTACAGTCCAAAAGTATCCACAGTAGTCTAATTGGCGGCTCCAGATTGCCCCTAGGTGTGAATGCGAGTGTGAATGGTTGTATGCGTTAGCCCTGTGATGGCCTGCCGTTATGTTAAATACCAAAAAAAAAAAAAAACCAACCCTTTATCGAGTGTGTATGTTGTAGTTACCTGGTCTTCAGCAGCCTGTTGCTTCATCTCTGTGTTAGCATACACATTTTCATCAAAGTCAGGATGGTAGTCATGAGACCTCCTGTTCTGGGCAATGTGGAGATCTTCACGTGGCTGTGAACGCCGCCTAAACACACCGAGTCATGCTGATTAGAGGCGTCAGTCTGCTTTCATAATAAATTTTTAAAAATGATCCGATTTTGTATCATTTTTACAGAAATAACATTCGCTTCTCGTTTTTTCTGTTAATTGATGTAAAAATTACGACCCTGTTCAATTCTACGCGTTTCGTTGCTGTAGAACATTGTTAAGCTACACTGTCAAAAATATGAGTGCAGGAGAAGTCTGTTTCTGCGACTAATCTACACTAATGTACCCCCTAGGGCAAACCACTGGACCTCAAGGTTACCATGTGTACCTTTCCGAGAGCTTTTACAAATACAATCTGGTTTAATGTGCTTCCATTCTAATTGGTTTACCATGTTTATATCTTACGTTTATATCGGACGCAAATTGAAATATTTATCAGGAAATTAGTTTTTCAGGGCATGACGTGATGTGATTGTGAAGTGGGTGGGGCTTAAAGCCTTGAGGGAAGGAGCTATGTATTCTGGAAAACATGGTGGCTGCTACAGGATAAAAGAAAAAAACGTCCGAGCGTCGTAAGTACGACACAAACATCAAACGTCGGAACGACAATTCTTGATGACTTATGACACGAGCGTCGTAACCTTCGAGACGTCACATGCCGGGTCCGTCGTGAGTCAAGGACACACTGTACTGTTAGGTTTTGAGAAGAATGTTGCATAACCTTGCAATATTTTCGACTTTGTTTTTTTTGTATAAGGGCGGTCGTGGCTCAGTGGGTAAGGCTTACTGATCCAAAGGTTGGGGGTACAAGCCCCACTTGTAAGCCCCCCCAGCCTAGTCCCACCCATCCAGTATTGCCTTCCCCGTCACACGACCACCACCAACCAGGGAGGGGCGTAAGCATGCACATGCCCCGTCTGAGACATGCAATGCTGCCACCCACATTTTTTCTGACTGCTGCACATGCGCATTTGGGGGCGGTCTAACACACTCGGAGGGGAATCGCTATCCTCCCCGACGTACGAATGAGCTCACAGACACCCACGATTAGCCGGTGATCGCTGTGAGCAACAGGGAAGTGAGCGTATTCCATCCCTCCCTCCTGTAAGAGCTTGGCCAATTAGCTCCCGTGGATTCCCGGTCACGGATGGATGGAACTTGCGGTCTCCGAGTTGATAGTCTATTTTTCCTTTATATTCACTTTAAATCCAGGTAAACATTTTATTTATTTATTTATTTATGAAATTTAGCAACCGTTACCTCTTTTTCTGAATCACGAATACAAGTACGGCGAGGATGCATAGTCCTATGACGGCACCGAGCGCCCCGACCACCAGCGTTGTTGGAGCATTCCCTTGAAGCAGAGGAAAAGAGATCATCAAAACCCCACTATCACTAACCGTGTTTGCTTTCCAACTACACCAACCTGAGGATTACCTTCGGAGCGAACGAGCAGCTCAGTAAACGTGGTGCCCACGCTGTTTTTTGCTGTGCAGGTGGCATTGTAGTGCAATGGTCCGGTCAACTTTGACACCACGACGCTTCCATTCTGCTGAGTCGTGGTGTTGAAGGGTGGAAAATGTGCACCGCTGCCGTCTATGGTCCAAGAGATGACAGCACTTGGTTTGGCCTCTGCTTGGCACACACAGTGTAGCAGATTGTTCGATGTGGAGCAGAATGTATTCGGTAAAATGGACGGAGAGTCTTCGAGGCAAAAGAAATACAGACATGCTTACTCAGCAGCTTTACACAAATAACACATTAGTCCCTAAAGATATCAGAGTTTGAGTGAATTTGTTTATTTTCCGAATCGCTTAATCCTACTCAGGTCGCGTGTGACTCCGGGCGAGGGCGGGGTACACCCTGAACAGCTCACCAGGCCATCGCACGACCAGCACACATACAACCATTCACACTCACACTCACACCTATGAGTGATTTGGAACAGCCAATTAGCCTACTGTGCATGTTTTTGGACTGTGGGAGGAAACCGGGGTACCCGGAGGAAACCCACGCAAGCACAGGGAGAACGTGCAAACTCCACACAGAAACGCCCGAGCTGGGAATCAATTCATTCTTGCCGTGAGGCGGACATGCTAACCACTACGCCACCATGCCGCCTTAATTTATAATACTACATGATTTATATTTGAACCTTTGATAACCATACTCTATGGCAACTCAACCTGACCTGACAGACCCTTATGATAATGATGACTTTGTGTCTCTTCCTAGACAAAGTGTGCCTAGACACACTGACACAGACCTCAAGCTGAAAGTCAGGAGTTGCAGGCCGAAGTATTTGATTAAGTTCAGGCTTTTTTAAGTTCACGATTGCCATGGAGCACTCCATTCAAAATAAAGGTGAACTTTAAGGGTACAGCTATGAATGTCACACTTGACACAGTTGCCTCACTTTCAGCTGTGAGAGCAGATTTGGTTTCAGAAAACTTTCAGAGTCGATCCTTAATGTGGTCAGCCCCACCACTCCTGCTTGCAAACAACACAGCTTGCATTCCATTAGGTGCCATTTGGTTTACCATGGGGTTTATGGGCAAACATATGTATCAGAGATGTGTCATAGTCCCTGACCTCTCCTCTCCTTTTGTTCTTGGAATGGAACATTACTCAGTCACCATACAGGTAGTTTCATCATGAATAAAAAACAGGTGATATGTCTGTCAAACCACCTACATGTTACATTCATTTATAAATTGGTTCACACATTAATAGAAAAAACCTTGAAGCCAAGACCGAGTCTCATGAATATTTATTATCTCTGGACATGCTCAGTAGACACTTTTCGTCCTTGATTTTAGGCAAAGGTGACATGATGTGTCTGTCAATGTTATGTGACATTAAATTAAAGAATTTTAATTAGAATTTAATTTGTAGACAATATTATCTTTTAATGGACTATAATTGTTGTTTTTTTTAGAGTTGTAACTTTGTAAATTTAGAAGAAGTTAAAATTTTTTTTATAAATGTCACACAGAATGTACTTAGGACCAAATAATGAGCCATGAATAGCTGACATAATCTGAATTAAACTTAATTAATTTTAATTTTTCAAAAACAAATGGGACAGTGTCTTAATGATTATGTTTATTGTGTTTATAAGTCATAAAGCGAACAGCAGTGACCAGTTTTCAAGAGGACCAGAACATGCACAGTATGAAGATATATGTTTGCTGTGAGCCAGATGCAGTGGGCATCATCAGTGAGGGAATCCCAGTGTTTACTAATCTTGGCAGTTTGGCTAGAACATGAAGCCTACTCATTATCATAATATTTTATGAAATTGACTCTTTTTTTTTTTTTTACAATGATAAACTCATTTGATGAGTTTTATTCTATTACTAAGCATCATGCAAATAACTATCTCCTCATGAAATATCAATTATGTTAATTAGAAACTATTCTTTTTATAGGGCGATCGTAGATAAATTCTTCCTAGAATATTTGCCGTTACTAAAAAAGCTACATCTTGTGCACTTAGAAGAGAACACACATTCAAGAATTTATTTCCTGACACAGATGAATATGTTATGAAGATTTCAGCTACCAAGAATTGTTTTCAACAGTATATATATAATAGTCAATACTATGGGTGCATCCCCAATGCTTCAACCTGGTACCACCACATGTTCTGGTACTGTTTGCCTTAGGCTTTAGGCCCATGTGGACAATTTAGAGGGAGTTTAGACACTGGGTGGGTATATCACAGGAATTTATCAGCTGAGAAGCCAGTTTATGCTGTTTTACACACCAGTCTTTGGAACTTTTTTCTTTGCCTCTGATTTCAAGTTAAACCACTTCAAAATGAATGAATACAACCCAAATTCTGGAAAAGTTGGGACATTTTAAAAAATTTGAATAACTTGAAAATACTTTCAAATCACATGTGCCAACATTTTATTTTACCGAACATAACATAACAAATGAATAAACTGAGAAATTTTACAATTTTATGCACACAATGAGCTCATTTCAAATTTGGTGCCTGCAACAGGTTTCAAAATGCAAAAGGCACAGGGCAACAAATGGCTGAAAAGAAAAAAAAAAAGTAAAAGATACAGCTGGGAGGACATCTAGCAACTAACGAAGTTAATTGATATTGGGACTGTAACATGATTAGCTATATAAGGGATGTCTGAAAGAGGCAGAGTCTCTCCAATCTGTGGAAGAGTGCTTATAAAGATTGTGGAATACTGAAAAACAATGCCAAATTGCAAAGGCTTTGCAAATCTCATCATCTACAGTGCATAACATAATCAAAAAATTCTAAGAAACTGGGGATGTCTCTATGAATAAGGGACAAGGCCGAAGACCTTTATTAGATGTGGCCCATAGTCTTCAGGCCCTCAGATGACACTGCATCACTCATCGGCATGACTGTGTCAGTGACATTATTAAATGGGCGCAGGAATTTGATATTCTTTTTGGCTATCACAGAGGCAGTGTCCTCCGGAATAAAGAGGATGGAGATCTTCTAGGGTGTTATCAGTGTTCAGTTCAAAAGCCAGCATCTCTGTTGGTATGGAGTTGCATGTTTTGGAAGGAACTATGAATGTTAAAACAAATATAAAGGTTTTAGAGCACTACATGCTCCCTTCCAGATGATGTCTGTTTCAGAGAAGGCCTTGTGTATTTCAGCAGGACAATACAAAACCACATACTGCAGCGATTACAACAGCATGGCTTCATCGGAAATTAGTCTGAATTGGCCTGCTGAACTGGCCTTCCTGCAGTCAAGCTCTTTCACCTACAGAGAACATTTAGCGCATCATTAAATGAAAAATACGTCAAAGACGACGAAAAACTCTTCAACAGCTGGTAACCTGTATCAGGCAAGAATGGGACCAAATTCCAACACCAAAACACCTGTGAACCATAACCTTGATGCCCATATGTCTTCAAACTGTTTTAAAAGAAGAGGAGATGCTACACCATTGTAAACATGCCCCTGTCCCAACTTCTTTGGGACCAGTAGCAGGTATCAAATTTGAAATGAGCTTATTTTGTGCATAAATTTGTAAAGTTTCTCAGTTTAAATATTTGTTATGTTATCCGTGTTCTATTGTGAATAAAATATTGGCTCATGTGATTTGAAAGCATTTTTGTTTTTATTTATTTTTAAATTTAATAAATGTCCCAACCTTTTTGGAATTTGGGTTGTAAATAAATAAATCGTAAGTGATGTGCCCTCACTCTAAAACCACATTCCCTGCAACGCTGAACAAGCTCAATGGTAGCCACGATAATTAAAAACAAAGCTTACCAAAAGACTTGTGTCTAATATCCACAAGTCTCCAGGTAAGGTTTGTTTTTACCATCATGGCTACCATTCAGCTTATTCAGTGTGTTGAGTGCAGGATGTTTAGTAGCTCTTCTTCTGTCATTAGTAATAATTTTATCTCTGATAGGTGTACACTATTCATCTCTCTGACAAAGAAGACTGCAGTGTTAGAAGTGCACTTTCAGACTTTAGAGTGGGCTAGTGAGAGTGAGAGTAGTGTTGGTTCTGTAGTGGGAAATCTGGGTGGCTTAGGCAGAGATAGTAACCCCCTCCTTTGGTATCAGAGCCCTTGTAGCAGAGCGAATGGGTGACAACTTGGCAGCATACTTGTAAAGCCAAAGCTAATGCTGAGTCTCCCCCATGGGAGCACCACTTGTCTCCTCTTCACATGTCGTACAGGTTTGACACCAATCCACAATAAAACACAAACTGAGAAACCTGAAAGAGCTCTGGTTATAGGAAGCTCTATTTTATGGCCCATGAAATTAGCTAGTCCTTTAGGGGCACCAGCAGCACTAGTAAGGTGTATCAGTATTTCAGATCATTATCTTATCTCCCTTACAATGCACCCAAGTACTAATACATACACCTCACCATGTTATCGCATGTATCAATATATATATCAATTACTGCACATAGTTTTATTAGTAATCTCCCAGAAATGAAACTTGAAACTATAATTGGTTCAGCATCTGTCCCCACAGAACCTGATCAAGCTACAGAGTGATTTGACTCAAATTTACACTGTACTCTAGATAATGTAACTCCTCTTAAATGATAACTACTTAGAGAGAAAAAATACCACTTTGGTATAATGATGATACATGAACGTTAAAACAGAACACCCAGAAATGTTACTTGACCTTAGCGCAACCTTTGACACTATTGATCATATGATTCTCCTTAATAGATTAGAAAGTGCTGTTAAAGTTAAGGGAACAGCCCACTCCTGGTTTACATTCTATTTAACTGACCATTAGCAGTTTGTAGATGTAAATGGTGATTTTTCTGTACATTATAATGTTAACTTTGGTGTTTCACAAGAATCTGTCCTGGACCCACTGCTTTTTCTCTATACATGCTCCCTTTGGGTAATATTATCTGTAAACATTGTATAATGTTACTTCTGGTAAACTGAGATGTTAGGACACTGTCACACCCTCACTCTACATGCTCAACCAGTCTCATGTACAGACATGTAAGACTTGCGTGGAATTCTTACTGAAAAATTGCGTACGAATAAATCTAGAAAACGTCATATGCACAAATCCAAGCCCATTCCCTTTGAACATCTGAATCAACTTGGAATTGTAGGAGTACCCGACCCCTACCTGTCCACACCCCATTTTAAATACGCAAATCGTATTTAAATAAACCCTATAAATAAATGCCACCGATTGCACAGCACAACCGCCTGCTCACAGGCATCCTCACAAATATCAGTGACTCAGTGAATGCATTGATGAATGGTTGAAATCACTCTTGAAATCACGCTTGTAGTTCCCAACCATACATCAGGATGTATAAATCGTGCGTTGAACCAGGCCACCTCGCTACAATGTTAGTTACCATTTGCGCATCACATATGATCTGTAAAGTGATCGAATGAAAATGCTTCCTGTTGACATAAATTCATCCTTTGATGGCCCTTTTATAGCAATGTGTGCAGTCGACAGCGCCAATTACATTATGAAAACTGGCTCTCGCTGCAAATTATGCTTTAATTAACTCTGAGGACTAATTTTCACATTATGAACAGTTTCCCAGCATCACATCTAAGTGTCGCCAAAGCACCAACAGTTGCAGAAACATGCGTATGCCATTCACTCTTTATACATTTGAACTTTGCAGTAGAAAAGGGCGTTCGCACCATTTTTGTGCATACGCACCCTTTGTACATGAGGCAACAGGTAATTTAAACTTGAATTTTAACATTCATTTCATACATAAAAAACAACATTGAGCAGGACTACATAGCCCTCCTTCTCATGACAACTTACAGGCATTATAAATAATAATATTTAATATTTTTGTTTATATTTATATGAAATATCCCTTTTGAACCAACTGCCCTGCCCAGAGAAAAACCAGCATACAAACTCACACATCATGTAAGAGAACAACATAGAAAACCATATCTCTGAACTCTCAATAATGGTTTTACAACACAACGCCCTCACCATAAATCATGGCCCTCTGGAGATGACACCTCTGATTAAGGTAGAACTACTGGCTATTGGCCAGAGGCCCAAGAACCAGCTCATTATATGCATGAATTTTGGATTCAAATTGACCATCTCAGAACCCACAAATTCAAGCAGGACTCAATCAGCATGAGTGCAGCAATGAGCATTGATCATTGAGCAATGAGATATAAGCGTTGAGAACATCTTCAAGCCTCATTAAGCCTTTGATCTTCACACTCCACTCTGCTATTCAACTCTCAATGACAAGAAGTCTTTTCTAAATCGGCCTCAACTCACTGGCTGATCATCTAAATCCCTCCTCAACAATCTCAGACAGACCTCATCTAATCAAGACTTAGGACTTCCTTGAAAAGCTTTGGACTTAAAGCAATGATTGGATTTGCCAGATGGGCCCCATTAGGGTTGCAGTTCAAATCTTTAGGAAAGTAGATCATCAGAAACAGGATTGAGCACCCCTGTTTTAGGGATTAGCAAGGCTGCAGCCCTTTGTTTTCCACTTAAGTAGTCATAACTTATTCTGATGATGTTTACGCACACACTCAAGTTAAAGATCATGGTCAAGGAAGACATTATTATTATTATTCACATTTTGACCTAATGTTTTCCAAAAACTGTATAGAATTAAAAGAGCAATCCCTGCCTAACACATACCACATGGACACATACAATGTGCATGTCAGAAAAAATATTTCGGATACACCCAGCGAAACAAAAAAAAAAAAAATCTGCAAAATTGGTTGAAATATGTGGATGAAAATTGTAAGATTTTTAGTTACTTATGTTTCATGCCATACTATTACAAAAATATCAGCGCTAAGTGCAAATAGTAGGGCTTGCACTTCTACATGTAACCCGTTACATACACACATTGGTTACATACACAACTGACACATGTTTCCTGTCAGGGGTGAGGTTTCGTGTTACGTTTACTGTACAACTAAGTGACCTCTTTAAGTTTATTTACTTCACACGTAGTCAAGCCGTAATTAATGTATTCACCAAAAACAAATTATATGATTTTTGTGTCCATATATGAATGAATTTGAAATATGAATTTGGTGTTACAAATGGATTTATCCCTGTTTGTTACTAATAAAAGTGCAGTTATGTGCATGAAGTAGTTCTCTCATAGTCTTTGTAGCAGTGGTTCATGCGTTTATGGTCAAAATAGAGAGGAATAAGCAGGACTTGGTACATTTTTACATTGAGCTTAATACATTTTACCACTCAGCTGCAATACCCACTTTGCAAAGAGTTGCATGCACTGTATTATGAATCGGCTTACTTAAGCCAAACTTAAAATAATTTGCAGGATTAAAACACATTCATACATTTCTCACATCCCATATAAAAGCTTATACAGAGGTTATTTTGATTGCTTGCCCTTTTGCTTCTGTAGCAGTTAGTTATCACAGCTGAAACCAATCAAAAGTAGCTTTTGATTAAAGGTTATAATAATAATAATAATAAAATTCTAAATAACACACCTGTTTATGAACAGACTTTCCACATCAGCTAAAGGGAAAGATGATGTTATTTTTTTCCCTTTTCCCCCGAGGACTCTGTAAAATAAGAAACTGGAGTATTAAATGTCACTTTGCAAATAATAGTCAGTCCGTTAATAAATACTCTTACGTTCTTCTTATTACCTGAGTAATAATTTTTATTAGTAATGGAGGCAGATTTCTGTGTCTGATGTTGATGGTGTTCAAATATCCATTAAACTCAGAATTTGATTAAAATTCTTCTTTGATTAAAATATTCTAATTCTTAATATTTATGCATTAAATGTTTGGCTGGGATGAGAATCAGCACCTACAAGTCCGAGGCCATGGTTCTCAACCGGAAAAAGGGTAGAATGCACTCTCTGGGTCTAGGATGAGATGCTGCCCCAAGTGGAGGAAATCAAGTATCTAACTTACACATGAACATTACAATCTACTTTAGCTGATTGTTGCACACACAAATTTCATTTTTATATTTATATTTCACTTAACTATTAGTAGTTCTTAAAATAGTTTTTGTTATTGTTTTTGATCTCTTTTTTTCTCTTCTTGATAATAATATTTTTTTTCTTCATCAAATATAGGACAGTCGTAACAAGCATTGTGTATATTTTTTTATGTGCCAAATAAATTTGAAATTTAAATAAATTGTCCATAGGTGTGAAGTTTTGTGTGAATGGCTGCTTGTTTCTGTAAATTTTCCAGTACAAACTGTGTTTATATTTAAGTTTCAAATGGAGGTGCAAACGTTTTGAATGCGTAATTGTGCACACAAGGCTGCAGTTATTGTGGCGAGAAGGAGACACGGAAACGATGAAAGAAGACGCAAAAAACACATTTTTCACCCTGGTCTGACCTTTTTGGACTAAATGAGGTAACAGTCATTAAAACATATTGCCTATACAGCCTTGCCATTTTGGAGCTGTTGGAGGAACATTAAGCAAATCGACATTTATTGAAAAAAGATGATTCTTTCTAAATCCTTATAAACATATTATCAAACAAAATGCTCAGTCTCATTAACGTCGAATTAGGTTAAGTCCTGCAAAATCATAAAACACCATTACTTCAGTCACAAAATATATTAGACTGTCACACCTGACTGCATGTGTCAACGATGACGTTGTGTGAATCTCTTGTGCAATTGTCTAAAGGGCTGCAACTCCAGATCAATGTCTTCTGGACCCTTTCAAGCATCTATAGGGGTGGCGCCTGCTTTCGGGGGATTTGAAGGAGGTGGAAAACTTCTAATGAAGATATACATATACAAAAACTATATATATATCTTAATATATAAAAATGTATATAAAAAAACCTTTTTTTTGCTGTAGATTTGACTTGAAAGACTGCAAAATGTTGCCACACAAGGTACATTCATTCTTCATTTATTATATAAATATCTTTTCAGAAAAAAGTGTTACTTTTATTTGCCAGTTTTTCTTTTGTTCTTCTTCTGATGTCTTGTTATCTTATTTTCACTCCCCACCCTCTGTTCCCATCAATTTACCAACAGCATTTACTTTTTCAGATTACAGGTTTTCTCTCATATAGCGTTCCTTTGTATGATTTCTTTGCCGTAGATCATTTAAGTGTTTACTGGCTTCATCTACCAACACCTCTAATTCTGTAAGGTCAAATTTAATTTTGCCCTCCAAACTCACCATGGTGCAAAACATGAAACACGCAAAACCCTCATTTAAATGAGCATATCTCAAACGTTTGCACTTGTTGTCATTCACACAATCACTCTTAGTAAATCACCCACAAACCGCAGTTCCACCCAACAGGCAATATTCTTGTTTGTGCACGCAATTTAGTACACGCACATTGGAATCTTAGTAGATCTGGCCCTATATGTGCTAAAGGAACATGTGCCTCAATCATCAATGTATTGTTGTTGTCTTTTAAATTGTTCTGGATAATTCATAATGTGCTCTTAAACCTTAAATTTGTTCACAACGGTACAGTACCTGAGCATGTGGTGGTGGCAAGATGGAGCAATAGGAATGGGCCGACAGTATTGGCTCTAAGGTGTTGCACAGCTCTATGAGAACAGCTCTCAGTAGCCTAAAATTATGTTAAATTAGGTTTTTCCTCAAACATGCTTTCTCTCCTAAGGGCACAAGCTGTCATTTTTTAAATGTAGTAGCCAGCTAGAGTAGCCATTTTGCCAGTATTGAAAGATGTGGTCTATGATTGCCTTATAAATAATGTGCTCAATTACTAAATATGACATGTTTTTGGATAATCATGATTAAAATGTCATGGAGTAAGAGTTATTTGCATTATGCTTGGTAACATATGGTAATAATGTAATAATGTCATTATGGCAAAACATGGTTAAAAAATGTAACTTTGACATCACAACATGAATCTGAAAAAAAATCAAGATTGGAAAAGTAGCAATATTGCAGCATACTTTGGCACATATATGTCCATAAGCATGCTCTATTTTGTTGGTAGCTTCCATTTGTACCTAAGAAAAAATCTCACATAAGAAAACATTGGTGAATGCAAGAATCTGCAGCTTATTCCGGCTGACTCTGGGTAAAGGTTTCCCAGTTCCCCTGGTGTTCAAGGTTCCCCTGAACAGCTCCACTGTAGGGACTGCACAGACAAACATCTATTCACACTCACATTAACACTTTGGAGCAAACCAGAATAGACAGGTAGCCTAATGTACATGTCTTTGGACTGTGCAAGGAAACTGGAGTACCCAGAGAAGACTCACCAATGCATGGCAAGAACATGCAAACTCCATACAAATACACCCTTAATAAACACAAAGCTCAATGCAGGCTTTTAAAATGACAGCTTATATTAAGTAGGATGCTCCCTATAATTTTTAGTCCAAAGCACATGGCACCCATGTTTTCCAAAATGAATTTTTGTCAGATCACAGAATTGTTTTCCGATTGGCCCCAGTCCATTTTGGGGTCATTATACATTATTTTTTGCAAGATAGCACTTTAACCTGCAGCTGGAGTGGCAAGGCAAAGTGTATTCACAGACAGTGATTTCTTGAAGTGTTCCTGAGCCCATGCAGTGATTTCCATGGCACTGTGCCTGTTTTTAATGCAGTGCCACCTGAAAATTATGGGAATCTAATACTGATTTTCGGCCTTGTCCAGTATAGACAGAGACTTAAAAATTCTCAAAATGTTTACATGTTTTTTATATCATTAAAATCTTCACAATTTTACTTTGAGGAACATTATTCAGAATATTTCCTGCAATTTGCAGTTTTTTGTCAAATTTGGAGAACCTCTTCCCAGATGCTGTTTTTATACATGATCATATTACTGACCTGTTGCGAGTTAACCAAATAGTTAGTTGCAAAATTGTTCCTTCATCTGATTTACACTTTTAGCTATTTGCTACAACCACGAGCTTCCCCTTCCAATAACTTTCTCCCAGATTAAGATATTGTTTTATGCTAAGAGTTACTGGCAATTGAAATGAATGTTTGCCTTTGCTGTGCACTTACTCAAACTGTGGTCATTTTTATCATCTAAATGTGGCCCTAGGGCATGAATGCATTATGTAAGTGTACCCATGGATCACTTGTAAAGAAAGACTCCTGGCATTAACTAGACTGAATTAAATTTCCAAATGTGCATAAGAGAAAGGATTGGACCTTTAGGACTATCTCAATCAGGGCCATGAGTTATGGTTGAGGGGTAAGGAAGAGTAAGGAAAATAGCCTGAACAAATAAAAAAAATAGTTTTTTTTGGTCTGTTGATGAATTAATACAAATATGACTATAGAAACCTGTCTTGCAGTTTCTCAGTTCTTCATTAAATTAATGGTATCATCCAAGTCCCCCCCCCTTCCCCCATCTCCTTAAACCTTAGCAGCTCCAGAGCTGATTGCCAAAATGAAAATGAAACATTTCCTCTGGGTTCTAATATACCACCTTTATGAGGAAGAACATTAGTGTGAGCAAGGGGATTGAAGACATGATTGATGGCCATTGGGGGGAGGATAACTTTAGCCTTTAAAGGTTTAAAATATGCTTGTATTGCTCTCTCATGCTTGGGCTAATTGAGCCCATGTACTGATTTATCAAAGAGCCTAAGCTCTAGCCAAAAAATGGGCACATGCTGTCTAATGCCTTGATAAATGTTCCTGTTAGATTTTTTGTCTCATCACCAGCTGAGAATGGATACATATATTAAGGTACTTGTCTGTCTGTCTGTCCGTCCGCCCGCCCGCGGTTTAAAAGTTTACTTTTAAGATATCCTGCATAGTAAATACACAGTTAGTCACTTCAAGATTGGTGGATGTCAGTAAAATGAATAGTCTTACTACTAAGTGACATTCACCCTGCCTTCTGCAAATGATTTTTAATTATAAACTTTCTGGGTTAACAGCAGTCCATCTGTATACACATCATCTATTCATATGTTATGGTCATCATGACCCTTTCCAACATACTCAGCTACAGCCAAAGGCATACGAAGAGGCAGAAGTCTCAGAACCAAGCTAGACATTTTACTATTACTGGACAGTCTGAAATTATTTAAATTTATTCATTTAAAGTAATAAAAAAGGCCATTTATTTTACATTTTAAAAAGAACAGCCACTAATTTATTATTTTATTATTTCAGTTAAGCACTGCAATATACTGGCAACCTATTGAAGGTGTACCCTGCCTCTCACCTCAAGTCAGCTGGGCTTCCCCGCATCACTGAGAAATAAGCGATATAGAAAATGGATGGGTGGATGTGTCAGATATTTCCTGATTATGTTATGCTAGAAAAACAGAATAAATTTACCTTGGTAAAAAAAAATCCAGCTTGTTCCCATCAGATGGTAGCCGGTCTGTACAAGCTGGATGTTTCAGCAGTGGGTGCTATAACATATCCATGTACCTACCTTACCTTCCACTTGTCATAAATTTACATTAAACAATGGGCCTCACTTATGAACCCTTATGAAAAAATTCTTAACTCATCCTCACACAGTTTTCTGCTATTCACCAATATTTTCTTATCTGTTCTTAGTTTATTTGTGATCACACTAGCGTAATACGGAAGTAGGAAATTTGGCATGCTGAGATATTCATATATTTGAAGAGAAAATTTAATATGCTTCAAAATTAGGTATGATATATGGTTATAGCATGAAAATTGAATGAGTTACATTACTTTGTGTGTCACTTATAAGGAAATGATGCTTTTGAGAAAATAGCAATTATAGTTACAGAATCCGTTTCTGAATGTCCACATTTGAAAATGGAAAGTGGATTCCTCCATTGTTTTACAATAACTTTGACATGGAACCCTTTCTTAGACAAACATTTTGGTATGGATAGATTGTGTTTATAGATATTTGAACTTGTTTATATCAATTATTATGCTTTGAATTATATATTTTTGGTGATATCACATTTGTTGTCCAGGTAAACCATTTTCAACTTACATTTGCCTTTACTCAGAACACTACCTTGCAACTTAATCAATTTTATGCTTAGTTTGTTTAAGTAAGTTATTCTGGCATGCTAATCCATATACGTTTCTGTCAAGCTTACCACCTTAGTGTGTGTTTGTCTGTCAACAGCAGGTGGAATTTTTATTTTGTTTTAATTTTGATTTATTTTCTTATGTGCATGTTCTTCACAAACATGGCTTTGCTAGAAGGCAAACATAGTGATGTTGTACCTGACAGAGGAGAATATCACTACCAGGGTCGGTGAGTAGGTCCAGATTGGTGTGGAGAGGAGGCTGGTTATGGCGGTAATCTCCACCTGAGATGTTGCTGGTCTCTGCATAGTCTGACTCTGCTGCCAGGTTGCTAAAAATGGTGTTGTTTCATGTAATGCACAGTCATATTATGAAGGATGTTTTGTCTGGGCTCTAGTCAGAAAAGTTTGATGAAGCAGTTGCCATCACTGTGCATGGTAATGGGGTTGGTGGTGGTTGTAGTTTTTTCCTGACCCTGTAGCCAAATTGTTGACACAGTCAGACTGTCACTCCTTATCAACTTTGAAGGTCAGCTGAGGAGGTGGAGTGACTGCAGTCACTGTGCAGGCAGGAGAGCAGCTGGTAGGCGGTGCACTGGCAAAAGGTGATGACCAACAGGAGGAAGAGCTTAGTGGTAATCATGCAATACCATGAAAATCATGTAAAATGTGTAAAACATAATATCATGCAATATGTGTAAAACATATATGGTGTATGGTATACTTACGATATGGTGGGCTAACATGTGTTGTATGGTGATTTGAAATGTTTAATGTGGTGGGCTGACATGAAGGTGTGGTACCTGGATCCTACTTTTAAAGTAGTTTATGCTCCCTTCAACCAGCTCTTCTGTCTATGTCTTTCTGAAGCATGAAGAGCAGATCCCACTTGTCTTCATCCTGATGAGGAGATGGAAGAAATGAGACAACAAGAAGGTATGGTTACATTAAGTGCTATGTAGTGAACTACAACTATTCACAGATGTGTCTTTTACTGGAGACGATATGGAGGAAAGCCCACAACAACAGCAGAAGACCCTACCAGGCTTCATACCTCTAAGCCAAGAACAGGAATCTGAGGCTACACTGGGTGTAGAGTCACTGAAACAAGTTCATGACCTGCATGTGAATACAATGCACCACTACAGATTGTAGAATCAACAGTGCACATTAATTCTGGACAAAAGCAAGATCTATATAGCCAGTAAAGCCAGCAATGTCCTTTTGTGTTATTTGTAATTAGGACAATGGGTGCTTATCCTTCAGAATCATGAATTCATATTTTAAAGTATATTGAAGTGGCTGTGCTTCACATATTTCTTCTCATTCACTGCTGATGAAATATTACAGATGCAATAGCAACATGCATTGAAAAATCACCTTACACTACTGTCACTGATAAGCTATATAAATCTATTCTTACCTGTGGTAAGACACTTCTACTCTATTAGTCCACCCCATTTATTATCTTGAAATCTTGAAACTAACATTTTGGTCCCTATTCAATTATTATTATAACTAATTTCACCGCATATGGGTTTTCATTCATGCTCATTACATGTTAAAGTTCTTAAAATGAAAAAACCTGTGAATAATAATGCTTATGATGTGCATTTTGAACCTGTTCAAGATACTAGACTAGACTAGAGATCCCAGGGGACTCAAAAAGGAGCCTGATTATTATATTTCCTGAAAACCAGATGGTGGAGAAGCTGCAGTTTCTGATCATGGGTCAATATTACTGTGTGGGACCATTTGTTAAGTTGGGTCAGAAAAGTGAGGAATTCATTATTAATGTGCACAGATTATTCAGGGGTTCAGAGAAATGGCCAGGGATTCCAAATTTCCATTAAGGGTTATCATGTTTGATCACATCAGTCCCTGTCAGATACAGTCTAATTAAAATTCAAGAAATCTTTACTGCAGTCTTAAAAGGTGCCAGATACAATACTAAAAGCTTAGTAAATAATATGCACATGTCCTCAAATTCCTTTTTGTAAATTTGAAAAGAGAAAAACATGTGAATGAATAGTGAGTTTGTCATTAATGGTAAATAAACCCTTACAAAGTAATACAGGGCCCCAATGTGATTGTTTGGATATATATTTTTAAATCAGTAATTTGACTCAAATTACACATTTGTATTATATTATATTCTTGCTACAGCCATTGACATGAAATGTCATCAAACTAAATAAATTAACGAATTATCCAAATGCAACCATTATCAAGAAAATAAACCGCAAAAATCAAAACAAACAACAACATAACCATTGATATCAGCAAACCAAATATTTTTGTGCAGATAAAAATATTTAGAGCTGTTCAATTTATGAATATTGTATATGCATGCCTAATGAAGTTACATAAGGAAAGAGGTATATCCTATTTAAAATCACACTTAATAAAACAAATGGAAAGTTTAGATTTTTGCATCTCCATCTCCAACATTCCCTTGATTCTGTTTCCTTCAACCTTTCATTTCTCTTATTTTTCCCCCACTAAAAGGGAGCCTGTAGGCTTTTTTTGATTCTGTAAAAGGTGCTTACAGAATGCTAAGCTTGCACTAAATCTAATAGTTGGCATCAGTGGAGGAGGCAGGCAAACAAGTGAAGTTTGATCCAGGGAACACTTGTAAACTCAGCCAGCTTCAATTTGAGCCATGAAAAAGCCTTCTGCAAGTGAGTGCGCTTATGCACGAACGTGCAAGACAGAGAGAAAGAGAGAGAGAGAGAGAGACAGAAAGAGAGAGAGAGAATTATTTGTTTTAGTATAGTATCTTATACTAAAGCAAGATTAATACATTTGGTGTACTGTAGAGAAACAGGGAAACATTCTTGCATCTTTGATTTGTTTGACACGAAGCTGCAGGACCGGTAAGTTCACCTAGAAGACACTGCTACTTTGCAGAATGGTAAGATGCAGTGTTCTCTTTGAAAGCTTCACAAAGTGGCCACTTTTCTGTGCTTTAGGCAGCCATCACCCAAATCTGTTTCTTGGTGCCAGCACTCTCACCTGTTAGCTGCTAATGCGCTGTTTGTTTGTCCAGGAAGTTTTGTGTTGATCATCGTAGAATGATTGCACAGATTATTTTTTCTTTAGTTCAGAGTGTATAATGGTTATTGTCTTTGTCTTTGAATGTGTGTGAGTATGTGCAATAAATTTTGAATTTAAAAAATAAAAAAAAAAT
>JBCNYG010000004.1:3601846-3619954 GCA_039654305.1 Porochilus rendahli | reverse complement strand
GCGTTAAACAACCCGAAACCTTAACAGCCCGATTATTTTTTCACTCCAGATTTACAATTCAAATTCAAAATTCACTATCTAGGGGACACTCATTAGAGTGCGAGGTACCTCCAGCAGGCACAAATGGATCATTAAAACTTGGAATAGTTATACTGAAACGGCTCCCCCTAGTGGACGTCGGATGAACATTTTGCCCCATGTTGATTAAAGATATGGAGTTTTAGAGGGGGATTTTTGGATTTTTTTCAATATGATCGCACAGATCCCCTCCAAAATTTCACTGGTTCCTTCCAGGCCCAGGCCCCACCCCTCCACCAAGTTTGATAAAAATCCGATTAGTAGTTTTTGTGTAATTTTTAAAAATGAAGAAGTCCTTTATCAAAAAATTCTTAAAAAGCCTTTTATAAATTCCTGGATTTGGATCATGACCCGGATCGGTTTCAAAATGTCACCGATTTTTGACAGACCCATACCCCATCCCTCACCCAAATTAGGTGGAAATCGGTCGAGGAGTTTTTGCGTAATCCTACTAACAGACAAACAAACAAACAGACACTGGTGAATACAGAACCTCCTCCGCCAATCATAACTAACAAGAAAAGAATAATTAAGCAGAAAATATATTTATTCGCTCAGCACATTTGTATCTCAGTACAATTTTCATCAAATGTACTGAATGCTTATTGTCCCAATTCTCACCATCACACATTTTGGCGTTTATCCATCCAGTGACCTACTTTGTCTGGTTTGACCTCATGCCTGTTAAAACATGACCAGAAGGACAAATCTGATTGGCCAAGAGCCTTGCTAGGCTTTTGCTCTGCAAACCTCAACAGACCGCTGCATACTTGATGATTTACTCAGTTTAGCAGGACAAAAAATTCTGTAAATATACAGCACTTTTAAAAAATTCTCCCTGAGAGGCGGGGAGTGTTAACCACTACACCACCCTAAATAATGAATATCCACCCACTGAAGGGTAGAGAAGCGATACAACAGCAAACATTATTTTCACACTGGGATGCCATTTTGTTCTAAATCTTTGGAATGTGCTGCTCAGGAGTTTGGCAAGAAACATCAAGTTGACTTACAATGAACACTGAGCGCTAGCTGCTTTGATTGACCCCGGCCGATAGAGTTCACAGCAATGCAAGAAACAGACGTGTCTCTCTTCACATCTTGAAGAACAATGGTGTCTCCTCGTTCGGGCTTGGTGGCGGTGGTGTTGTTTCGGGTGATGCGCCACTCATAGTGCGTGGGGGTAGGCCTGCTATCGCTGGTACATCTAAGTGATATCTTCTCTCCCTCTACCACAATGGTGTTTCCTGTGTAAGTTACTTTCACGTCCGAGGGAGCATCTGATAAAACGTGTTAAATATAAAAAGTGTATAAGTTCAGCGTTAAACAACCCGAAACCTTAACAGCCCGATTATTTTTTCACTCCAGATTTACAATTCAAATTCAAAATTCACTAGGGGATCCACTCTTTTTTGAGAAAATGATGAAAACCAAAATCTAGACATCATCTAGAGGGGCACACATGGAGTGTGAGATATTTCCACCAGGCACAAATGGATTATTATACCTTGGAATTGTTATAATGAAATGTCTCCCCCTAGTGGACACCGGATGAACATTTCGCCCCATGTTGATTAAAGATATGGATTTTTGGCAGGGATTTACAATGTTTTTGATGTGATTTCATGCACAGGAATCATATTAAAAGGTGAAAATTGGTTTGGGAATTTTTGTGTAATCCTGCTAACAGCCAAGCAAACATGCAAGCACGCAAACAACCAACCAAACAAACAAACGGATGCTGGTGAATACATAAACATGAAGCATTCATAATCATGAAGGTTAAAGGTGAAGGTCTGAGCAAGGCCACAAAGTTTTGGAGACAGAGTGCCTATTTCTTCATAACAGGTGAACCGGAACCGGAATGCCGACTGAACCCCAGAAGCCTTCTGTACAAACCCTGCATACACACAACAACCCTGCATACACCATCTTTCCTGCTTTTGGCTGGATGTTTCACGATTGTAACGAAGGTAAGTACATTCTTCCACGCCAGGATTTTTAGTCAGATGGTGACACTTGTAGGTGATACAGGGAAACTACAACCATAGGAATGAGTTTATAAGAGTGTTTGCCTATTTGTCAAAATGTCACATGGTCACAAGTGAACAGAAAAGCATGAGTAAAACAATGCGACAGCGTACATGCCCTAAAAACAATGCCGGCTTTGAGCTCATTGGAGGACACAACCAGTGGCACAACCTGGTCACAAATTTGCCGAGCATCTCAATCCTATTAGGGTCGTTGGTTTGTCCGCCTCATAACAAGGTTTCATGTACCAGTCTCAGTGAGGGTGTTTCTGTGTGGAGTTTGCACATGCCTGCATGGGTTTCCTCCAGGTACCCCAGTTTCCTCCAACAGTCCAGAGACATGCACGTTAGGGTAACTGCCTGTTCGCCCCAGGTGTGAGTGCGAACAGTTGTGGGCGTGAGTGTGTTGCCCTAAAATTGTCTGGCTGTTCAGTGTGAACCCTGCCTTTACCCAGAGTCGGCTGAGATAGGCTCCAGCCTCCCTGCAACACTGCAGGATAAAGTGCCATGGAAAACGAATTAAAGAACAACTGAATAAAATCCTCTCACCAATCCCCAGACTGACTGGAGAGGAGATACAATCGCTACTCAGGCTGTTGTTGAGAGATTGGTAGACCAGTTTTAGAGTCATTGGGACCACCATGACAATCCTTTTGTAGCGCCATGAAAAGTTTGGTGCTGGTATGTGGTACCCCGCAGAATGTGGCGCACAGGCATGACCCCCAACTGCAAGTTGTACTGGCGGTTTGGTGACGCAACGGCATACTACAGACCACCACATACCAAATGAAGCACTGTGTTCAGGCTGGATTGCTACACTGTGTGACAAACCCTGTTCAGGAACTGCAAAAGAAATCGAAACACATCGAGACGACTTACACTGTACATCAAGCGACAGAGGGCTTGATTGACGGCTGCCGTAGGAGTTTTTGGCGATGCAGGTAACAGATGTGCGTCTCTTAACATCTTTAAGGACTAAACGATTTACATTTTCCTGGCGCTTTATTTGGTTGACGATCCACTCAAAAGCTGTGGGTTCAGGTTTGCCGTTGCTGCTGCATGTAAGTGGGATGTTGTCACCTTCCGTAATACTTCTGCTTCTGGAGTAATCAATCTTTACATCTGTGGGCGCATCTAATAACAAAATGTGTTAAGTACGATGTTAAATGTGTTTAGAAAAACATTTAAAAAAAAAGGTGTGTTCTTAATGCAGTTTGGTCAAAGACCCTCAGTTCAGAAAAAATTTCATTCGGAAACTATTTTCTTTGTGTCATGAATTGATTAGATCTTATAATTAGTCAAAAAACAAGAAAATTAAATAGTTATGTTTTATAGTAAATATTACTTATTGATCAAGTGTGAGGTCAGTACAGGGAAATTCCAGACGGAGGCTTTAAGGTATGCATCAAGGCTGAGGGTCTTGAGGCTCTGGACTTTCCCACCAGTCAAGTATTGCCTCCCTATCATGCTACCACCACCAACCAGGAAAGGGCTAAAGCCCATATGTGCCTCCTCGGTGACATGTCATGCTGCCCCCCACATCTTTATGAACAGCTGCACATGCGCATTCAAGAGTGGCCTAACACCCTTAGAGCAAAAGCACTATCCACCTCTTGTACGCATGAGCTCACAGACTCCCATGGATTCCCGGCTGCGAATAGCAGCAGCATCTGATTCGAACTCACAATCTCCAGGATGATAGTTGCGCAGCTCGCCAATGCGCCACTCGGGAGCCATGAGAGTTGACTGCTGATTATCTTGTTTATCGTTGCTTATTTCATGTCCTTTCATAAACATAAATAATCGGCTATATCTAAAAATATACCCCTGAGACTTCTAACTAGTTTGGTACACAGGGGTTAGAAATGTGACATTGTTTATGTAGGATTTACTTACATACGATGCTGAGTGATACTGAAAGACTGGATAGAGACTGTCCATTGAGAAAACTCTTGCAGCTGATCTGTTTGCTCTGGTCTTGATAAGTTACTTGAAACCGAGCAGTGGCCGTAGTTACCCATAATCCCTCCCCATCCTGCATGTGGCTCAGCTCGTTAGAAATGTGATTTAAACCCAGCCAGGTTATCTGTGGTGGAGTTGATCTGCAGGAATGGCGGAACTTGCATGTTGCCGTGAAAGACCTCCCCACTACCTGTGTGCTCTCCACGGATATTACAGGTGCCACAGGGTTCACTGTGAGAAAAGAATAGATGAAAGTATTAGTTAGTGATAGTAAGATTTCAGCGCACTGAAGACCAGAACACAGTGACTGCAAGAACATCGAATGTCTGATGACAACAGTTCTTTGGTTGCGAGTTGACATTAGCCTATATCGTGATCTTAGTTTGTGCTGTACTGCTACAGTCCTCGTCTAAAAACCAACTATACTCACTTAGTCACTTGCCAAACTGCTTAACCCTTTTAGGGTTGCCCTGAGAATGGAGCCTATCTCAGCAAACAAAGGGCAAAGGCAGGGTACCCCCAGAACAATTCGCCATTCACACTCACACTTAGGGGCAATTTGGAACAGCCAATTAGCCTAGTGTGCCTGTTTATGGTTTTTGGACTGTGGGAGGAAACCGTAGTATCCCAGAAGAAACCCATTTAAGCCTAGAGAGAATATGCAAACACCACCTAGAAACGCCTGAGTCCAGGACTCGAGCCCAGGACCTCTTGCTCTGAGGTGGACGTTCTAACCACTACTGGACTGTATAATTTTTTTCAGTCATACAACAGGTAATAATGACGTGAAACCAGCCACTGCAAAAATATTCGAACTGATGCTTGTGGTGCATCAGAGGATAGTGCACCGCACTTTGAGGACAATGCTATCCGCCCTGTTCTGCATACATAAGCTCATAAATCACTATGATTGGCTAGTTACTGTGATTGACAATGAAAAGCGATGATATCACCCAGGCCATGTAGACAACACTGCCCAAACTATTTAAACCTAGTTTAATTACATTTTTAGTTGCACCTTTAATTTCATAGCATACTAAATATATAGCCATACAGACATATACTAACAATAGAGGCGGCCATATTATAGCATACGGTTCGGTTTTTATATTGCATGTCGATGATAATACCTGAAACTTAATGAGTACTCACCGACAGTTAGGTGCATAGTTCGGTCATAAAATCCTTTGTCGTCATTTTGGGTCCAGATCCATACATACAGGCCAACCTTGCTGTCTTCTTGACGAACTCTGTCAATCCTTAAAGAGCAGTTTCCATTTTGGGCATTTCCCGGGACTGACGTCCTTCCTTTAAACTCATCGATTATGTCACTAGGTACTTTGGAGTACACTGTTGGGTAGCCCATACTCTTATGCTTGTACCAGATGACTTTATTGTAAGGGACAGTGCTGCACGGCACCAACACGCAGCTACCCTTGACGGCCTTGACGTTTTGTTGCACTGACGCCTCCCAGCAGTGACACACACCACCGAGCAGTGAAACTGAAAAGATATGATAAACTATTCATTTGTTCCTGTTTATAAAACAGAAAATAAACAACTGATGGTTTCCCCACTGTAATAGGATTAGTAGATTGTCATGAAGCTAGAAGTGTGCTCGCATTTAGAAAGCGCTAGAAATCATGAATGCATCGCACAGCAAATATCAGAACGTTTCACTTCCTGGAGAAATTGCATTTCTTGACTTATTATGACACGAAAGTTTCAAAACTCTCATTCTCTATTTGCCAAACCGCTTAAGCCTACTATTAGGGTCACGGGGAGGCCGGTGCCTATCTCAGCCGACACTGGGTGCAGGCGGGGAACACCCTGAACAGCTCGCCAGACCATCACAGGGCAAAATAAACAACCATTCAGACTCACCCACAGACCTAGAGTGTGGCGGGCGTGCTAACCGTTTATGTTTATATTTACGTTGATGGCATTTGGAAGACTCTCTTATCCAGAGTGACTTGTTGCAGTTGAGGGTCAAAGGCCTTGCTCAAGGGCCCAACAGTGGCAGCTTGTTGATACTGGGGCATGAACCACTTGTGCCTTAGCCACTATGCCAAAACTACACAACACAAATATTTCATTATAATTCAAGTTTCACCTATAGTACAAGGAGCCATTGCAAACATTTTCAGATTAAAAAAAATCATCTTCATCTTCATCTTCTTCCGCTTGTTCCGGGGTCAGGTCACTAAGGCGTCAGCCTAAGCAATGAGGTCCAGACATCCCTCTCCCCAGCCACTTCCTCCAGCGCTTCTGGGGAGAGACATAGTCCCTCCAGCGTGACACGAGAGACGTAGTTCCTCCTGCGTGTTCTGGGTCGGCCACGAGGTCTCTTCCCGGTTGAACATACCTGAAACACCAGGGAGGCGTTTGGGAGGCATTCTAATCAGATGCCCGAGCCACATCAACTGGCTCCTCTCCAAGCAGAAGAGCAGCGGTTGTACTCTGACCGACGACAGACCTTCTCACCCACTCTACCCTGCCACCCTGCCATGAAAGCTCATTTCAGCCGCTTGTTCTTTCGGTCACTACCCAAAGCCCGTTGAAAATAGGTGAGGGTAGGACCGTTAAAAAAAAAATTAGTGGTTAGCACATGCAAATAAGGCAATAAGGTTCTGGGTTCAAGTTCAGGTCACTGGCGTATGAAAAAGGTGTACATAAGCTCTCAAAGTTCTACTGAGATACCAACATAAAGAGGTTTTTTTATTTTATTTGGTTATCCTATTTGGAGAACATGCAACTCGTACATTGCAGTTTTAGGAAGACGCTCTATAAATATCAAATATTAAAAATAAATACAAATAATTCTTGGAAATTAGGACAGGGCTTTGGTCACATTACTTTTTTTGCACATTTTTTTTTTCTTGAAAAAGGCAGGATGTGGTTTGGGTCTATTTAAAAAAAATGCGAGCAGTACTTGTTCCTCTTAGCATGTTCCTTAAATTCAAGCATGCAAGTTGCATGATATCTCAGTTGGGATTCATACATGAATATAAATCAAGTAATGCACTACATGCAAACAAAGGAAAAGGCAAACGTAAACAAGATTTTTATAGCTTATCTCATCATATTTCATTCGATTTAAGCATTCCTCTGATTTTGCAAGACAGATGTCTGCTGCGATTGCAAACCAATCAGATCGCCCTATTTCTGTGTAGTGTGCTTGCTAATATTAACTTCCTAAGTATGCTTGAACATTTCTAGCGCTTTTTAAATTTTTTTTTTAGATTGAAGCATTCTCCTGAGCTGTAATTTATGATCCTGAGATAGAGAAGCAATCAGATCGTGCCACTCCTGTGTAGTGTGTACATTCATCATGACTCCCGAGCTCTGCCTGCACATGACAATGAGTAAACTGCATTACTCGACTGCATCTTTTTGCATCCGTCTCATCAATTTATCATCACACTGACAGAGTGCGATTAAAACAGGCCAGAGATAAACATATCCTTCACGATAAGATGAGTAACTAAGCTTCATCTGTTTTGAATTCTTCGACTCTATTAGTGTAGATATTTTACCTGCAATGAAGAGTTTAAGTGAATCAGATGTGTCCATTCCAGGAGTCTGACCTGGAGAGAACAAGAAATAAATGGATGGTTTAGACAGCGGAAGAAGTAAGACTGCTGGGAAAAGAAGCTGGTGGTGGTAGTGGTGGGGTGGGGGGTTGTAATCAGGCTTTGTATTTATCTTAAGATATGTGTGTAATAAAATATTGCGTATAGTGTAAAAGAAAAAACAGATGTAATTAAGATATAAACTTAAAAAAAGCTGAAAATTCTTTTTTTTATCTTGTTTTGGGAATAATATTCCATACAAGATTATAAATCTTTATTAATATTAAAATTAAATTTAATAAAAAAAAATTAATTAATAAAAATTAAATTAAAATTATTAATATAAGATATAATATTGTTTTAAGTCAGAATATTTTTTTTTTGATTATCATCAATTTAAATTTTCTGCAGATGCAGTAAGATAAATACACTTGGTGCAATTTCTTAAAATGAAAAATGTTCTTCAGGCAATATTCGTACCACGTGTAGTTCATTTCATATTGGTTCTGTAGAGTTTTGTACAGAATACAAACAAAAATATATCCTCATAATCCACAAAGTTTCTCATCCCATGCTCTGCTAATAGAGTGAACATCCTTCAAACACATTTAATGCCTTCCCTTTTGTTCCTCACTAATTCTCCGATACGTTATGCAAATACAAGCAGAACTTCTTAAGTTTATCATGATGTTTATATTCCCATGATACGATGACACCCAGAAAAGAAAAAAAAAGTCACTGATAAAATAACTGAAGTGAAACTGTAAAACTTCTACAATCCTCTCAAATACGATTCACCACAATAAACGCAGAGGTTAAAAAAGGATCATTTGCACGCATCTGCCTACCGTTTAAAGGTACCAAGTAGTTTTACTGGTGTGCTGCTCGCTTGCTTGTGGTGAAGGGAATGTGTAGTGTAATGTAGTGTCATGCACTGAAGCGTTGGGTAGTAAGTAACCACGAGATGGGGTGGGTTCCTTGAAAATAAATCGTCAATGGCACAAATCCAAAAGAACAAGATGTCAGCAGTTGCCAAGGAGGTCGGATTGACAAGTAACATCAATAAGACAGACACAGGCCCACCCTACACACACACACACACACACACAGATAATTAGCCTCATGTGCATGTGTTTGGGCTGTCGGAGGAAACCAGAGTACCCAGGGGAAACCCATGCAAACATGCTAACTCCACAAAGAAAAGCCTAAGACCAGGACCCTCTTGCTGTGACGTGGAGATGCTACACACTTAACGTTTCATCCTCGGCTGCAGACACTGTTGATATATTTCTCTTCTATGTTCAGTAAATACATAAATCCTATTCTTAGGGGAACATATCGGCAGTCATGTGACGCAAAACTTGCCTCTGTGATTGGTCAACCATCGAAATCGATGCTTTTGACTTCAAATACAATAATCGGGAAGGTGGGCTGAACTTCCAGGCAGGAATTTAAAATTTTTCCTGGTGCTTTATCTCATCCGATTTTCTAAGTATAAATGTTTATACCGTGTTTAACCAAAAAAATATATATATAAAATAGGACTTATTTGTTGCAGCCTATTTGTTGAACTGTGGTTACGGGGAGGCTGGTGCCTGTCTCAGGTGGGGTACTCTCTGAACAACACACTGGGCAACACACACACTACAAGTCACACTTACACCTAAGAGCAATCTGGAACAGCCAATTAACCTAAAGTGCATGTCTTTGGACTGTGGGAGAAAACTAGTGTACCCTGAGGAAACCCATGGAAGCACAGGGAAAACTTGCAAGCTCCACACAGAAACGCCCTCGCCTAGCCCGGGACTCACATAGTATTATAGCACTGTATATTTTCTGATAATAACTCCATGGCACGCAATACCATGTTAGTTGACAACAAGTAGAGAAGCTTCTTAATTCACAATTTTAACAAGGCTTTAAATTAAACTCACAATACCAAGCTGAACCTGTAACATTCGTATCAACAGAATCGTTGGCAGGGCACCCAGAGTGAATTCCGACACCCAGTATTTTTTTAATTGGACCCGGAGATATTATTACTTGGTATTGGATCAAATATAAAAGCAGTGAGTGGGATCAGCTATGCATCCCAATGCTGATTTGAAGGATATGGAGGTCAAGGGACCAATAGTTTAGTCCTTTTATTATCTTCTATTACTTAGTAAGTTTATAAGATAGGTGTAAGCAGATTTTTTTGCAATGGTGATGACAATTATTAAAAATGTTTTCTTACCTTAAACTTGACACAGACTATTGTTCTCTGCCAAAAGACTCCAAAGATATCCTGTTACACCCAGCACCCGTCGGGCAGTTTCCGCTTTCCTAAAAGCACTGTGATCTGGTGTGAGGTTTTCTTTTCTCAGATGGTACTACCCTAAATCATGTTTGATGGCAAAATTTTAAACTGGAAACGAAAAAAGCAGAGCAAACAGTTTTGTAATTGTTTTTTTTTTAGTAGTATTATTATTATTTCTTTCAATATTTGACCCTTCCAAATGAAGTTCAGAAATTCTTCCTACTAAAATGAGAATTTCATCGCGTGTGTGTGTGAGTGTGTGGGAAGGGGGAGCAGTTAATAGCTGTCTGTAGAAGGTTTCTGTTCAGTACAGTTCTCTGACAGGAAACTGTAGTCTCCACAAGCAAAAAAACAAAGCCAAAAAAAAAAAAAAACCCTGTTGAACAAACCACTGCTCTCAGAACCAGTTCTTTCAATTCAAAAACAAACAAAAAAACAAAAAGCATAACTTAGTAGAGACAGCTTGTTGATAGGGGCAAGATGATCAGGTTAATCTTCTGAGCAACTAAAAAAGTTGTTTTATGCATATAATCTAATGTTCCAGTGTGTCCATAATGAACAGAATAATTTTTATTGTAAGATATTATATTTACAGAGGGAATATTGTGCAGAAAAAAATGGTGTGTTTTATTTGATGCCACAAGTAATGATACAAGATGGAAACTACTTCTCCATCAACCTTTTTCCGAATATAAACCAGCTAATTTGTATCAGTATAATAAACATATTGATTGCACTATTTCACATTTAACCTTTAACCCAGAACTTAAACGACCTTCACTTGACAGTTTCTACTGTATTACAATCATATATATATATATATTTGATTATCAGCTGCCTGTTGAGAAACAGAATAAGCCTGAAAGTCTGAAATGCTTCTTAATTTAATTTAAAACTTAATAAAAATAAATAAATAAATAAATAAATAAAAACACATTGACGCGAATTGATCCCTTTTGTTTATGTGCTGAGTCCTCATGAGCGCGTGCTGCAGTGCCGAGCGTTACCATAGTTACGCAGCACACCAGGGACCAACATCGCGCCTTCTCATTGGCTCCCTCCTGTACACCCCGCAATATGGAGACATCCGGTTCGTTCACTGGTGTGTTGTCTTGTTGACTGGGTTTTGACAGTTAAGTTGTGACCTTTGTGATTAAAACTTCCAGTGGCCGCTAATGTTTTCGCTAATAAACAGGTGAGAAAAGTTTAGCGGAGGATGTTTAACATATTTAATTAGCTGATAAATGCTTACGTTACATATGCTATTTAGCATTTATCCATTAGCCTCTCAGACCTGACTGAATTCCAGAGGCTGTTTTAACATGATTATTAATGAACACGTGCAGTTTCAGTACAACTTTTACAATTTAAAAAAGTTTAAAAACAAATAAATAAACAAACAACCTTGCCCTTTGTTTCCTAATGAAGAACTAGTGTATAAAATAAAAATGGCACTGAAGTATAACAATAACTATGAAAGTACCAGTATGGAAGTGTAGATTAGTAGCTAACTAAATCTGTCTATCTCTCTCTCTCTCTCTCTCTCTCTCTCTCTCTCTCTCTCTCTCTTTTACATTACAGATACATGTATAACACTACACAACAATGACACTATGTTATTGGGTCACACACAGGATAATAATCAGTTGTTGAATTCAGCGAAGTATGATAGCCAATATTATTCGATTGAGGCCGAATTCTATAATTGTTTTTAATGTTTATTAAAATATTTTTGTAGACAGCCATGTCATGTAGTTGTGTAGTCTCTAGTGCCAGTCATGCAGTAAAAATTTAACCTATCCCGTGGCAATAATGCAATAACTTGGTCGTTACGTGTTACAGTCATCATAATGAAACGCCTAATGTTCTAACTGCAGGAATGAAAGACGGACGGCATGTTAAAAAGGCTGATGATCCTTTAAGACTGTGGGAATGCCAACCACTAGCCAGCTGAGTGCCTACTGTGACCTTTTATTAACTACCTGCTAGTGCTTTCTTATTATGACCTCACAGTAATGACCTTCTAAGAGCTTTCTTAATAAGAACTACTTCTTTGTGATCTCCTCTGTGATATAAACACCTCGTGTTCCCCCATAAGTGACAGCATAAGGATCTACTCGTCTTGCTTGACTCTTTAGGTGTCTATGGTCGACTACCTCACCTTTTGCATTAATAAATGAATCCTTTATTAAATAAAACCTAGTGGTGGTATATCAGAGTTCGAACCGGACTCTCCACAGTGATCCAATCGGCACAAAGGTTACTCATTTTCACCACTATTTCCAAAATGTCTCTTCCAAACAGACAAGCAAAAACGCTTGGTCGACCATTTCCAAAACCTAAAGAAAAGTAAGGATTCATAGTGTGTTTCATGAAAGAATATACATATTTAATTTCCATTCTGTATGCAGTAATATTTTGCTAATTTTCAGAGAGCTACTCGAGCTGCGAAGGCTTCTTTCACTTGTCTCGGCGCCGCTTGCTAAGCAACAGGTATTAATGAGTGCACAGGACATCTAAATCCTGAAGACTAGCCTTTCTAGCTATCCTTGGCTTTCTAGCATATGCTATGTACTGACATTATTCATACATATCAGTCCACAGGAACTCTGGGTAAGGGCAGAAAGGCCCTGAATTCTCCTCAGGCGAATCAGAACAGGAAGGACACGATGCAGCCAGCAGCAGAAGCAGCGGAACTTGATAAATTCAAGTGAATAATTCTGCTACTTTCTATCTCATTTATCAGTTAACTGTTTATTTATTCTGTTTACATATGTTTCATATACTGCATATACAGTAGTGTGCAGTGATGATTATACACTTAACAAAATGAAAATGAATCAGAAACCAATTAGTATTTAAGTGTTTATTTCATATAATATTGGATCAAATTGATGAGAATAAGTAAACAAACAATGATATATAGTAATAACAAAAATAACAGTCTGTTTTTTTGAGAAAAAAAAATAAATCTTTGTTGTGGCCACCCTTTACTTTGATTACAGCATTTAACCTTTCAGGCATAGTGTTAAAAAAAGACATATTTTTAATTCATACACTTACTAAACCATTCCATATAGTTTGAAGTTTATTTATGCTTTGCAAAAGTCAAAAAGATAAAAAATAAAAATCAGAAAAATTGGTATTTTCAGTGTTTTCGTTTGTTAGCCATACTTTTACCTCAATATACGCTTTAGAAGATTTGTGTAGCAGTGTACTCGATTTCTATAAATTAATGTAAGGTTTTATTATAAATTTTAGATACTGATTACAAAGGGAGGCATGGTGGCGTAGTGGTCAGCACATCCGCCTCACAGCAGGAAGGTCCTGGACTCGATTCCAGGGCTCGGGGCGTTTCTGTGTGGAGTTTTAATGTTCACCGCATGCTTGTGCGGGTTTCCTCTGGTTACTTCAGTTTCCTCTCACAGTGCAAAAACATGCACAGTAGTGCAAATCACCCCTATTTGTGAGAGTAAGTGTGAATGGTTGTATGTGTGTTGGTCCTGCAATGGCCTGGTGAGCTGTCCAGGATGTATCCTGCCTTCGTTCAGAGTCGGTTGAGATAGGTGCCAACCACCACGTTGAGTTGAGTGTTGTTTTACCTTGATACAAAAAAACATATGAATATCGCACAAACTGATGGAACTTTAATCCTTGACAGCATGAAGTACAGAGAGCAAAGGCATTTCTCCAGTCATCCTCACCACAGAGTCTTCTCAGATATCTTCAGCGCTCTGATCAAAAACCGACTCACCTGCAGGTTTGCAGATACACAAACATATCACGTGGAAGTCTCACTGCCGAGACCTTATCACTTATTATCATTTTTTTTTTTTTGTGGAAATTGTGTTCCAGTGAGTGGTTGGATCATTCTCCATCTGAAAACATCCTTCAAGTTCTCATCTGCCTGAGAGTGTTAATAAGAGATCCTCATTACCAGGTACAAATCACTGTGTTATTAGCAGTGTATGTTAAATGGGGTTTGAGATGCAACACTGTGGGTCGGTGGTTAATGCTGTCATCTCACAACCTGAAGCTTCGGCGATAGAATCTCAGCCTTTCTGAGTGCATTTTATCCTCACACTTTTGTGGGTTTCCTCCGGGTACTCTGGTTTCCTCCCACAGTCCAGAGACATGCACATTAGTTCAGCCAGTTAATCTATGCTGTCCATACTTATGAATTTAATTAATATAATATTGTTATCAATAAAATATCACAGAGCATGCAGAGGGTGCAAACCTCCACCAAGCTGAAAACAAAAATACCCCAAGGTGCACAGCACTCCAAGCTGTAGTGCCACACTGACTAAAAAATCCTATCTTACAGTTTTAAATAATCCTTTAAAAAATTCCTGGACCCCCGAATCTGAGCCGGATCATCTCGGAGTCTTTTTTTACTCAAAGCTCCGCCTCTTCTAGGAATTTAATGAAAACACCCATCTGTGTAACAAGCGGAAACCATTTTTCACAAAGAAATCCAGCGTGACCTTGGTCAAGATCATGGTAATGGAACTTGGTCTGAAGCTTGTCCAGGTGCATCCCCATACCAAATAGGGAGAGGGAAGACCTCCTCCATATCCCGCAAACACAATAACATAACACTTCCTGTTTACAAAAGGTATTTAAAAACGAATTAATTCTAATTTGCATCAACTAAAGTCCATCATACTGCCAAACCTCAACCTTTTTTGCTGAAGAAACAAGTACACACTTGAATAATCCTGGCATGATTACATTTCCTTTTCTTTTACATGTTTTATTTTGTGTTCGTCTAATGTCTAACGTGTTCACACTTTAATTCACACCGGGTTTTCTCCCCGGCTAGGTTCGTGATCACACGTCTTGTAACTCCTTTTTCAAGTTGTCACGCATGCAGTTGTTGTACTGCTGTTAGCGCTGTGGCTAACCACCCAGCCTGTTGCCATGCATCACTCCCCATGTTGTATTTTAAATAATGATTGTTGTATTTCAATTATCCTTTGAGATCCCGTCTTTTTTTCATTAACGCCACAACATATACTGTGAGACGACATACAAGAAACCTTACATGAAAGTTCAGGTAACGTCTTCTGGTTGGCGCTGTGAGGAAGCCTGCGTTAACCTACAAGACATAATTAGATACCATAGTGTGGTATGTATGAGTCATTTAAAATCGGTGAAAAAAAAAGTCAGTGTCTGTTTTATTTGCTGCGTTTCCTCCCCACCACAGCATCTAGTTCATCATTAATTCATTTCCCGAACCTCTTTTATCCTTATTAGGGTTGCAGGGAGGCTGGAGCCTATCTCAGCCGACAGTGGGTGAAGGCGGGGTTCACCCCGAACAGCTTGCCAGGCCATTGCAGACACACAACCTCTTACACTTACACCTCGGGGCAACCAGAGCAATCAGAACAGCCAATAAGCCTAATGTACATGTCTTTAAACTGTTGGAGGAAACCGGATCACGTAGAGGAAAACCATGCAAGCATAAGGAGTACCTAAACTCCACAAAGAAGCACCCTCGCCGAGCCCACAACTGAAACCCAGTATCTTCTTGCTGTTAGGCAGACGGGCTAACCACTACACCAGCCCGCTACCTAGCTTGTGTTTATTTATATATATTTCCTGGCTGTTACAGATTGACACTGTTTTAAAGTAATGTGTGCTTTCTGTTTGTAGAAAGTGTTTTATAAGCTCCATGGCTTAATTCACCTCACAAAGGTAAGGACTGGGAGGAAATTTTAAGCAAGCGTGAGTGTTTCTTTGCTGTGTTTCCAATTATGTAGAAATGTTTTTACTGCTTTTTCAGCACATGAAGTCCGTCAGTGGTGCATATCTGGAAAACAAAGAGCGTCCGCTGGAAAACGAACAGCTCCTCAACATGACCTGTAAGTAACACTCGAATGGCTCTATGACTCTTAAGACAAAAATCTGTATTTATTAAAAAAAAGGAAAAAAAACAAATAGGAAAATGTGTGTTTTTCTTGTAGATGTGTGTCAGAAACTGGCCATAGCTAAAGAGCAGAGAAAATGGCTGATCGACTGTGACGTTCATAAGGTTGGTTCAATTCTTAAAATGTATCATGGGATTATATACACTGCCCTGCCCAGAAGAAAAAGTCCAAACACAATTGTGATGTTCTTTCGCCTTTAGCTTTGCTTTCAGCATGGAATCGTCATGCCATCGTTTCAACAAACTTAAGCAACATGACATTTATTTCCATCCCGTGTCGGGTTCATTTCTTGAGTCGGTGAGGGAAAAACTGAACCCCTTCGTAAAGTCTTCTCCGGCGCATCCCGAAAACTTTCAATGTGGTTAAGGTCGGGACTCTGGGGCGCCGATACATCTGTAAAAATGATAACTCGTGCTCCCTGAACCACTCGCTCATTATCTGAGTCTCTATTTTATATCCGCACCATCAGGGAAGAAAAAGTGCATCGATGTGATAACCTGCACATTCAGTACATGCACATCATCAGCTGACTTCATTTTATTGCCACATAAATGTTGCTGAGCCTCGACCGGACCAACTGGAGCAACAAGGCCATGGAGATTACACGCTGCGATCAAGGATAAACGTGGGTGGTGTAATGGTTAGTGCATCCTACTCACAGCAAGATGACCTTGGGTACGAATCCCACACTACTTGCACGGGTCTTCTTGCGGTACTCCGGTTTCATAACAGTCCACACATTAGGCTGATAGGCTGTTTCAAATTGCCCCTAGATGTGAGAGTGAGTGTGAATGGACTGGTGAGCTGTACCCTGCCTTTGCCCAGTGTCGGCAGATATAGGCCCCAGCCTTCCCACAATGCTAGTGGGATCAATAAATCCGTCAGACGAACGAATGATTACATGCGCACCATGTCCAGTGCATTCGACCAATCATATACCATGCTCTTGTAGCGTCTGTCCGCACCACGTGCTGCGATTTCTCACCCCATTCTGCAACTTTTCACGTGTCCACACCTACTCTCAGCAAGTCCGCATCACACTTGTACACGTCCACAGGGACAATTCTGCTTCCTTATCAGTTTTTACTGCATTCCTACTGTGTTATACATGTCCTTACTGCATCCACCTAATCAATCACACATGACTACAGACATGACTTGTAGACAGAAGACCATGATAGATACGTAGGTGTTCCATTAACACTCAAGTGTTTACTATTTTAATCCTTCTGATCCACAGATTCTTGTAAAGCTCCTTTCTGCACTGGACAGTAACATCTTGTTAGGCGCCCTCCTGGCCCTCACTACTCTCGCAGAAAGGTGAGATTCTGAATATGAGTACTAATATACGCATGAATGAATGATCACATGATTAGACTTGAACTCATAGATTTGTCTTAGTCCTGAGTGCAAGGAGAAGATCGCAGAACTGTCTGTTGTGGAGAAGCTTCTGGTGATTTTACAGGAATATGACATTCTATCAAAAAGGTAAGGTTACGCTGCCTTGCTTTTTTTTTAAGTGAACAAGAGTGGATAGTATATAACGTGCACAGAACCTCACTTAATGATAGGGCTTGTGGGAGTTTTTTTTTTTTTATTTCACAAGTTTGCGAAGTACCGAGGCGGCACGGTGGCATAGTGTTTAGCACATCAGCCTGACAGCAAGAAGGCCTGGGTTGGATTCCCAGCACGGGTGTTTCTGTGTGGAGTTTGCATTTTCTCCCCGTGCTTGCGTGGGTTTCCTCCCACAATCTAAAAACATGCACAGTAGGCTGACTGGCTGCTCCAAAACACCCCTAGGTGTGAGTGTGAGTGTTGGCTCTGAGATGGTCAGGCGAGCTGTCCAGGGTGTACCCTGCCCTCGCTCAGAGTCGGCTGAGATGGGCGCCAGCCTCCCCGTGACCCTAAATAGGATTAAGTGGCTCAGAAAATGGATGAAGGAGTAGCACCAAGCATTTGACAAGGTTTTAACCTTGCGAGGTGCCGGATGACCACTAGATGGCGTTTTGAGCTATTTTCAACACTGAAAAATATCCTGATTTTAAATTTTAACATAACTTTTCTTCAATATTAACACCAGCATTGATCTGCTTTATTATGGTACAGGCAGAACAATAAAAAGTTTACAGCTTAAACAACACATTTAAGTGTGAAGCACCTCTTTAATAATAATAATAATAATAATAATAATAATAATAATAATAATAATAATAATAATAATAATAATAATAATA
>JBCNYG010000004.1:3563142-3580446 GCA_039654305.1 Porochilus rendahli | reverse complement strand
CTATTATCACTTAACACTCGATAAACTGCACCCCCACACCCCCACCCTCCATTTTCTCCCAAAATGTTCTTGTCGTATCCAATTCCCACCATTTCCTATTACATGACCACCACCACCCAGCGAGGGGTGTAAGCATGCACATTTTTTTTGGGGGGCGGCCAAACACGCTCGGGGGGGAAAGTGCCATCTGCCCCCTCATACGAATGAGCTCATCGACAGCCCATGATTGGCTGGTGATCGCCGCGAGTAACAGGAAAGTGAGCGTATGCCATCCCTCCCTGCCTCCCGTGATGGCTGTGACACCAACCTGGATTCGAACTTGTTGATGCGCCACCCGGGAGCCATACTTTATATTTTAATGACTATATTTTAATCATGACACAGAGGCTAGGCTAATAGCTCTGTTTTGCTAACTCTGTTGAGAAACAAATGTGAAAATGAAAAACGAAATGAATGTAAAGGTATTTCAGTACAGACTACAAGAAACCTGGGAAAAGAAATGAAAACGAGTTTTTTCTTTTCCTTTTTTTTGATATATTGATTATATTAACAAATTTTAAACATGACACTGAGACACAGTTTGCAGTGCAGGTAGCCCTTTCAGCTGGTTAAATAACTGTGTGACGATGCAGGTCGCATGAGCTTTGCACTTTAACCCGAGCTAAGCCCTGTGTAACTAACTGTCTTCTAAGACACTCTGCAGAGACTGTGAGTGTCCGGTATTCTGATTCAAGCATTATCCACTTGGAATAATGTTTCTAATCAGCTATGAACAAGCTAGCTGTATGATTCTGATTAAATCCGACGTGTTTACAGGTTGCCGGGCATGTAATATCACTTGAGCTTCGTTTTAACGTAACATTTTATGACATATTTGGCCAATGAAAGTGATCTTGACGATGATTTGTGTATTTAGTGATGAAATCTCATTCAACTCGTAGCTCTAATGCAAAACGACTGCTCACTTGTTTCAGGTTAATAAGAAAAAGGGAAAAACCCCTGGTGAACATTTCCACTGGGGCTGAACTGTTTGTGACATTTCCTCTCTGCAGGAGCGAGTCAGAGACGAGAATCAGCCGAACTGCCAGCGCGTGACTTCACACGTTCCTGTGGAGTGATGCGAAATCCATGTCGTGTAGATATGATATGTAGATTACAGGAAGCCTAAGAACGAATTCTGTTCCCCAAACTGAGGCAGGAGTGACATGAAGTTCAGAAATATGCGAACAAGAACAATCTCAGCTAATATGCGCTAATCCATTAATTTAGGAACACAACTTTCCATCTTATTCGAATGTATTCTATTTCTTCTGACCTCATATCCTGTACAAACTACACAATCACTTCACACCATCTGTAGAGCCTGCAGCTTTGAAGCTGTGTGCATTAACATAATTTCCTTTGGTATGAACCAAGACCTCAGAGCTTCTATTCTCAGGGTTACACATAAAGGGTTCTTTTTCTTTAACTCGCTGCTTTGCACTTGAGGTTTCTTTTGCACACTCAGGTTCTTGTACGTGTCATGTCGTACATTATTCCGAATATCCTTTAGTGTACAGCACTTGGGAAGGATGTGATCTGATTGGTCTATGTGGTGAATAAAAATAATAATAATAACATTATGGTTAATGCTTGAATTAAAACATTAATGTGGCAATAAAATGAAGTCGGCTGATGATCTGAATGTAGTGAACGAGCAGGTTATCACATCGATGCACTTTTTCTTCCCTGATGGAACGGATATAAAATAGAGACTCGGATAATGAGCGAGTGGTTCAGGGAGCACGAGGGATCATTTTCACAGATGTATCGGCACCTCAGAGTCCCGACCTCAACCCTATTGAAAGTTTTCGGGATGTGCCGGAGAAGACTTTATGGAGGGGTTCAGTTTTTCCCTCACCGACTCAAGACGTCGGTGAGAAATGAACCCGACACTGGATGGAGATAAATGCTCTGTTGTTTAAGTTTGTTGAAACGATGGTTTGGTGGGTGTCGCCGAATTGAATAATCTGCTAGATGTATCATCTCAGACTTAAATAATAGCATAATTAATCACAGTAAACCAGTCCATCGCAGTGAACCAATCAGATTGCACAGTTCCTGTGTGGTATATATTATAAATTATTATTATTATAAACATTTGTTCTACACTAATAAAGTACTTCCCTAAACATCCTTTAAAACACGGCTCATTATTCCACCACATGGAAATGAAGCAACGGTTTCACATCGGTTGAATAATAGATATTTATTTATATACTATATATCTATAGTATATATATATATATATATATTGTAATATATAGATTGATAGGTATCTTGCACAACAAACCACAATAAGGACATAAGAATATAACATTACATTACAACACATTACATATATAGAGTCTTTATCATGATTTATGTAAGAAACATCCACACCGTTGAGCTGCATAGTGATATGGGGAGGAGGTGTGGGGCAGACAAGCAGGCCGGCCCCGGCAAATCAGATTTCCATTTCATCTCTTCATCCTGCTTCAAAGTCAATCATCTGTAAAGAACACACTGGTGCAGGTATCCGTATATACGCTTCTTCTTCTCAAGTCCATATGATTTCTGTTCCTGACACACAATCACGCAGGTAGAGACCGATTTCTCCAGCGACGTTTTCCGAAGGAATGAAGATGCGTCATGCTGCTGCAGTGTCAGGGTTATGCATAGACTTAAAAACGTACAGAGCATTCACAACGCTGCGGGCGCTCCGGTTCTGTTCCGCCACACCATGTGCAAAAGCAGCGAGTTCCCATTTGAAAAGTGGCGCCGAATAATGTTATACATTCATGAATGAAATATAGAAACAAAACATTTTACACATAACAAGGATGAAGATGATGGCGAGGATGATGGAAGAGCCCAAACAAACATACATTGGACTTTTTTTTTTTTTTAAATATAGAAAGTATTTTGGACAGGATACAACATTTAACTATTCAAACACAATCATGCAATGCATTAGCACCTATTGCACATTTCAGAAACTTTGATACAATTCTGTCCTTTTGTCAGGTGTGCAAAGATTAGTGCAGAGAAGCAAGCGCAGGACCTGGATGGTCACGACTCGACACGCTCGAGGAAGATTACAGCAGTCATCTCGCCTGTGCTGTCCACATCATCAATACCACCACGGGTGCAATTCTGATTATATACTGACACAAAAATACAACATTATGTTCTGTACAGTCCAGAGCTGAGATGCAGCGTTGCTTTTTGCTGCACTTGCTGTAAAAACACCTGAAGACGTCTCACAGGAAAATAATCAACAATGAATTCTGGTTCACACCCTAAAGTTGATTATTTTCCTCGAACGGCACATCTTTTACTCCTCTTCATGTTACAGCAACTACAAATGTTATAGCAGCTATTAACGCACATTCCCTCATCAGCCTCTCGGAAAGTGTAGAAACGACGACGTATTAGAAGGAAGGCATTTCCGTAAACCTTCTGTTTTAATTACAGCCAGAAATACTGTCATAGAAAACTACTCAACGTCTTCTGCCCAGGGCGGCACAGTGGTGTAGTGGTTAGCATGTCCGCCTCACAGCGAGAAGGCCTGGGTTGTGTGAGTGTTAGCCCTGCAAAGGCCTGGCTAGCTGTCCAGGGTGTACCCCGCCCTTGCCCAGAGTCGGCTGAGATGGAATCCAGCCTCCCCACCAAAAATTATGATTAAGCGGTTCAGAAAATGAATGAATGAATCTTCTGACCAATCAGAGCAAAGTATTCCACAGTCAGAGGGGGGAAAAGTAAAAGAGAGAGATATAATAGGCATGTAAAGATTCATCCAAGGGTGGCACGGTGGTTAGCATATTCAGAGGGTTCTGGATTCGAATAGTGTTTGCCACACCATATGTGTTCTGTCTTATCCGTGAAGGCTGCAGTCAGGCCTAAATGTAAAACTCCTTCCATCTTTTTTAATCCTTCTTTTGGCGGTCTATAAACAGCAATTCTTGCAGAATACATCAGCAATCTCAACCATCACTTCAGATGGGGTTTTTTTTGTGTGCATGTTTCTGCAGCATTGAGCGCTGTTACCTCCACCTGCAGCGTACGCTCCCTCTCCTGTGTTACTGCGCCCCCTACTATCTAAAGAACACAATTACAACCAGGAAAAAGATTAATCTTATTCGAATGGCCATTAAGGTTTAATCAATGCACAATGTATCATTACATGCCTACTAAACAACGAACGGAACTAGAGGCTGGTCATTGCTTCGGACAGTCAATAAACAACATCTAAAGAATTAAATACTTTTCCCCCCAGGAACAGCTATATAATAACAGCAAAGGGTTTAAACTGTGACTGAATTAGAACGTCAGCCCAATCTGGCAACCCATTTGTCTTGTACTTTTTATGTGTTTGAGCTTAAAAAATGGGACAGAAAGGAGAAAATGCACTGCTTCTCTGGACTTTCACAGCTCCTATACCCTTTAAACGTCGTAATAATAATAATAACAATAACAATAATCATAATAATAATCCTTGTGTGTTAAATACATTCAGGAGGAAAATATACAGCCCGGTTTGGTCCGAGAGTGGAGAGGAAGTCTGTCCGGTTTTAAGGGTGGACTTTGAAGGACAGCAGCTCCTCCGAGTGCATGTTATTGAGGGAACGAAGCTCCGGGAGCTTCAGCAGCAGCTTGGTGAAGACGGCTGCCTCGTTCGAGTGGTTGTTCATGATCAGGTTCCTTAAAGCCCTGATCAGATTCTCCTGCAGAGCCTCCACCGAGCTTACGTCCTCGATCCCAGTGCGGTCTGGAAACAAGCAGCGTGGTGTTAACCTTTACAGAAAGGAAAATGTACCGAACCGGCGAATGAGAATATATGACGGTAAAGGAAGTCTTACCTGCAGAGACGAGCACGAGCGCCGTGAAGAGGCTTATCTCCTCGGGGCTCAGCTGCAGTGCCATCAGCTTCTCGCTGAAGTCGAACATGGACGAGAGCAGTTCTCCAGCACCCATGGAGCGCAGAGCTTCCACACTGTAGCTCCGCCCACTCAGGAAGCTCACCGTGCGCTGCTTTACGTCGAACAGCGAGGAGAAGCGCACCATCAGCACCTGTGAGAACGCCATCAGAGCCGAGTTACGGCGGTGAAGCGGTAAACAGTGACCCGTGTGTGGCGACGAAGACGGTGTAATCGTACCTCGAATGTTCCAGCCTTCAGCAGGCTGACCTGGTCGTGCTGCGAGAGCTCGCGAAAGCCGGGAATCTGCCTGGCAAACTCCACCACCTCTCGCACGGCAGGCGTGAAACTCATGGAGAACTCCTCCCATATCTCATGGCTGGATTTGGACGGGTCCACGATGGGTGAAGTGTTCATAGGACACACCTGGAACACATGCAGCCGTTTTCAGTGCTTGAACAGTCCGTGACGGATTCCTTGCTTCATTATAAACACAATCTCTACTGAGCAGCCAAGTGCGTCCACGGCTAATCCTCAGTATGATGCCATCGATACCTTGCTTGTACAAACTTCCAAAGGGGTGAATACTTAGTCATGGCAAGGTACCTACAGCATACAGCCACCGAATCCCCCACAGTAACTGTCTATGTCGCTACAAACATCAGTCTATACACTCACCAGGTGTCTTCGGTCGGTGGCTATTCCATCGAGCTCGTTCAGATTGGATCGGCTGTAGTTGCAGTACGTGGCGTTATCAGGCTGAGCGCTGCCGTGGTATCTGATAGTGATCTGCTGCCGGCTTTCACAGGGAGAGCTGTGGATGTTTGGAACATTGCGGTTGCTCAGACGTTCTGAGAGGCCTTGGGAAAGGGCGCCCCCTGTCATATGAAAGATGAACAAATTTACATTTTCTGGACCTCTGAAGCGTTGTTTTCTTTTGGGGGGGGGGCTTAAGCGTCAAACACCAGGAAGGGGCGAAAGCAACCATGCCCCCTCTATGACACGCTATGCTGCCCCTGCATCTTTACGAACTGCTGAGCCATGTGCACTCGGAGGCGACCAAACACACTCAGAGGTAAAGCTATATCCGCCCCTTTGTACGAATGAGCTCACAGAAGCCCTTGATTGGCTGGTGATTGCTGTAAGTGAGAGGGAGGTGAGAGTATGTCCCCCCTCCCTCCCTCCCTAATGACAGCCCGGCCACCTGTATTGGAACCTGCAATCTCCAGGTTGATAGTCACGCACTCTGAAGCCTGAATTGCTTTCTTGTACTAATTGTAGCTAGATTCATTATTACAGCAACATCTAAAATAAAATACTGATTAAATTCACGGATTAACAAACCTGACTGTTCGAGATGAAATCCATCAGGTCGAGGCGCCGAATCCTCCTCGCTACTGTCTGAGGAACAAGAGGAGGCCAGGCTCATAGCGTCCATTGGCACGAACGATTCAGAGTCCTGAGGGCACTGCGGTGAGGATGGGGGTGAGGGAGATGAAGAGGATGATGAGGGAGAGCAGGAGCTGGAGTCTCGGAGCACGTGGTGCAGCTGGGCGCCGGTCATCATGCTGTTCATGGCGTTCTGCATTTCTAGGAGCATGCGCTGCTTCTCTCGCTTCGGGATACGTCCGAACCGCACGGCTGTGTCAGGAGAGAAAAGTGTTAGCTACGATCATGAAATGAAATTTATATGGAACACGTCACTACTCAGAGTGTGTTTAATGAACAGTGCATTTCTTTTACACCGTCTCTGTGCAGAGGTGCAGAAGAAAAGCACTCACCGTCCCGTGACATCCCCACTGATAGGCACTTCTTGAATCGACACTGCTGGCAGCGATTTCGGTTTATGCGCATGATGGTGCAGTTCTCCGACTTCATGCACTTCTTATACTGGATATTCTGCTGAATGCTCCTCCGGAAGAAGCCCTGAGGATTTCAACAGGAACATTAAGAGGATTTGTTCAGAGATTGATATGACAAATGAGCAAATTAAAATTACTGCTTGATTTTATTAGGAGCGGGGTGGGGGCATCAAGCTTACCTTGCAACCTTCGCAAGCGTGAACGCCGTAATGAAATCCTGAAGCTACGTCACCACACACTTTACACAGCAGCACCATACCGTTCAGCTCTAAAAACACAAAACACAAATCCCTGGTGGAAACACTGCTACTGGATAGATTCACACAGGATCTCAACAATGGGTTCAAAAAAATAGGCAGGGAAGGCGGTGTGGTCTTTCTACATGTCAGTTAAAATGAACAAGGTGTGTTCTTTCTACATGTCAGATTGAAGGGGGGTGGTGTTGGTGCTTGTCAGCGATAGCATTGTAGGTGTGGCCTTGTCAGTCATAAAGAAAGCGGTGTTGCGTTTGCGCCTGTCGGCCACACTGAAGAAGGTGCGGCCTTTGTGTTTGTCAATCACACTGAAGGAGGTGTGGCCTTTTCTATATCCACCATCCAAGGGAGGTGTAGTCTTTGTGTTTGTCATTCACAATGAAGGAAGTGCGGCCTTTGTGCCTGCCAGTCACAGTAAAGGGGGTGTGGCCTGTGGGCAGGTTATCCACAGTTAAGGACATGTGGTCATCTTCCAACAATTTATGCTTAAACGTACCGAAAGGTGTAAATCGTTCCTCACTGAATTGTTCTTAAAATCTTTATTGCTATGTTTTATCTTTCTGGCAGTGTAAGTCTCTCCAAAAGGCTACAGCAGACCAATAATAAGCCAACCCTTTCAAAACCTTTTGTTACGGGAATTTCAGACTTACTTGTGATGCTGCTCTTGGTTGCACTCTTCTCCGATGTAGGCAGGCGAGAGTTGGCAGGTTTAGGGATGCTCAGAGGCCTGGTGCCGGACATTTCTATCTTCAGGCTCTGAGCGGTTGAAGGGGGCGGGGATGAGGGCTGTGATTGGACACTGGCACTGTCAATCAAACAGGATTTGGGACTGGAGGCAGAGCCGGAAGAGCAGATGTATGCAATCACGCCAGCTGGAAAAATATGAACAGGAGACGTGTTAAAGGATATCAATGCTATAATCAGAGATCTCTGTGGTGAAGAAATGTGGAATTAATCAGTTACTCCAGTGAAGGATGACATATTTATCATGTTTTTTTTTGTTTTTTTTGGGTCTTTTAGTAAGGTTTGAGCTCATGTAACGTAGTGAAAACTTCTCAGTGTACTGAGATAACAGTGGAGGATTGAGATGATATCAACACTAATCTCTAATCTGTTTCCTTTCTCGGGTAGGAACAGGTCAGTAGAAGGGCAGATTGTAGCCACAGTGCTTTGATCCTAGCAGTATTCTTATTAATATTCACGTCTAAGGATTAAACGTGGCTCCCTGGCTGGTTTCTCGCATTACCACGTCCAAAATAAGTGAACAATAAGGTAACATCATGAGCATCAATAGTGTAAGCTCTATAAAATAGAAAAAACATCCCATTTTAAACCTCTTCACCCACGAGAACCTGCAGTGACACACATCCATTCCTCAGTGGCTAAATTACACAGCTTTCAGATAGGTTTCACTGCAGTCGCTGAATAATTCATCGTGAATAATGCGTATTAGGGTCGAAATAAAGCTGTGAGGGAAGCGGACGAGGCTCACCACTTAGACATGGTTTCAGTCTGTGTTCGTAATTTTAATTTGTTTAGTGTCTTATGCTAATTTATCAGTCTGTTAAAGTCCTTTGCAGACACAACACATCCACCAACTCTCATATATTACAGATCTCAGATAACTGAAAATTCACTATAATGTATTATAAACATGATGTCAGGTCCATTACACTGCTACAAACCTGCTGCATAGAGCAATGCTTTAAGATAAATACCATCCACAGAGAGAATCCTAGCTTTTATTCTCTTTATCTCATTGAGTCACAGCTCATTTACATCAATGTCATTTCCCTATCTGTACCCATGATGCATTGGGTCACTTCCATCGTTTCTGTTGCAACGTACACGTCTAAAGCCACAGACACACAGGAAACGACGAGTGACCAAGCAAAGTCAGTTAAATGAGCGAAAAGTGAACACAAAGCTTAAACATCCTATTGATTGACAGACGCTGCCAAACAGAGTTTCCCAAAACCTTTTCCTATTCGCGTCGATAGACCATTGAAAATAGGCGATTTAGTGTGATGTTCAGCGTCAAAGCTACCCGCTCGTTGCCTCGTGGGTGGACGCAACTTAAGTGGTCATGAAAACTATAAATGTTTAAGGAAATGGAATTCCCATCTGGCCATTGCTGGTTTGTTTTTGGATTTGCTTGCTGTCAATCACTTTAAAGACAGTCTACAGGTAACCAGACATTCATTCAAATGCCAAACCCACGTAGATGTAGAGCACACATGTAAAACTGCTCGGGCGCTTTGACTCAGGCTACCTCATTCACCTTCAAGACGTTAGTTTGAATTTATAATATAATAGGAGTGCCGGAAAAAAATCGATTCACATCTGAATCGCGAATCTTATTTATTAACATTCTGAATCTATCCAAATTTTTAAGAATCGATTTTTAAGAACACGTTTTTTCGAACATTTCCAACCTTACTCACAGCGCGTATCATTTGTCCAGACACAGCCTCCGTCATGAATTGCTCCAGTGAGTGGTGGCTCCAGAACTAGCTTTTAGCCTAGCTTTGACTTCAATGAGGAAAAAGAAATACAGCTTGCACCGTCTTCGCTGAAGGCAAATGCTTGAACTTTGGCTTTTACAATTTCTGGTCAGGAAGGAGCTTGACATGACATATGCGGTGCGCAAAGTAAAATTCAAGTATTTGGGAAACACTTCAAATCCCAGAGCCCACATCTTACGCAATCACCCGGAGCTAAAAGAACCGGAGCAGCAGGCACGAATAACTCCTGACCAACGCACACTCCCGTCACTTCACTAAACTCCCAACCAAATCTGAACAAGCAAAGCGGATCAGTACATCTACAGAACCAGTCATCTAGTAATATAATTTCTTTCTTTAGTTGTCCCAAGCTTATAGAAGAATGTAGTTACTCGTGAAATTGCCTCCCTTTGTTTGTGATGGTTATGAATCATCGGTTTGAATTGGGAATCGCTTCTGAATGGAATCGTCACCCCAAAAATCGGAACGGAATTGAATCATGAGTTGTTGTTAGAGTCACATTACACTTATTTATAATATCTAATATGTGTATGGTGGGACAGGTGGCACTATAGCGGTAGTGGTTAAAACTCCACCTCACAGCAAGAAGGTCCTAGGTCCTTCAGCAAAGGCTTTTCTTCGTTTGCATGTTCTCTCCATGTCTGTGTGGGTTTCCTCTGGGTTCTGCAGTTTCCTCCCACAGTCTAAAGACATGCACATCAAGTTGACTGGCTGTTTTAAATTGCAAAAAAAGGTGTGCACGCGAGTGTGAATAGTTGTGCGTGTTGGCCCTGCAAATACATTTTTCATACAACACAGACAGTATCAGCTGCAAAAGACAAGAATAGGTTACCTAATCCTGCGTGACTGAGGATTCCCAGACCCACCCACACGTGTCTGTCGCGTATTCGCCAGGGCCGTATCCCAAACACTATCCAAGAGCCCTAAACAGGCTGCACAACCAAACGAATACTTTACCAACTGAGCACCTCCGTCTCAAATATGACGTCAATACAAAACGTCCTTTCTATAATAAACCCGATAATTCAGTCCGGGGAGTTAGATTATATGGATCATTTAAAACCCGAGAAAGTGCCCCCTACGTAGGGAGCCGCCATTGATTTGAGCTGGAGCCTAAGGGGAAATAAAGCAATCTAGGTCACCGCACCTGGCTCACATGCTGCTGCGGAGACACTCCGCTCTGAATTATGCAATGAGATACGTCACGGACAGTCCCGACCAATCAGAAGACAGAACGCCGGCTCGTGTACACACAGGCACATGGGCAGGCGGGACAAGCCATGTGAGCCGGAGGTAGAAGAGTACAACAGGCACATAAACACGGCCAGGCACTGTAATTGTGTACACACCAGCCAACTCACAAACAAAATACAAACCGGGCAAATATTTACACAATAAACACCAGAACCACATCGAAAAGGCTGTATAAACCAGTCCAGAACATCGGAACCTTGATTTTAGCCGTTGTATTTTATGCTACATGATGTTAGAGTATTGAAGTCAATTACCTTGTTTTGTTGAGCCCATTTTCGTTTAACAAGTCCAACCCGAAACTAATTTAAAGTGCTAACCCTTGTTTAATGGGTTAGCGTAGCAGGTAACTTGAGTCCAAACAATTCCCTCAGAGTGAAGAGAGACAGCTCATTGCTGCAAAGAATATCCAGGAATCTCCTCAGGAACCTCCTTATTTTTAGCAAATCATCCAGAATCGATGTAAACGTGTCGTATAAACGCGATATGGTTTGAAAATGTTGAAAATAAAACCTCGTTTTGCTGTCGAGTGGAGAAGCTGTAGGTTCTGCAGGTCGGTAAGTGACTGCTGCTAAGAACTGAATGTTCTGAGGTTTGTTGCTATGGGGCCATTTCTCCGCCCCCCCCCCGTCAACCCGACCGCGCGCGCTCTACAGTCACTTTAACCCAGTGACACAGTTTCCACAGAGCAAGGGGGGCGGGGCCACACCGCTCACATCAGCGACGTCACGGCTGGCGCGAGGTCGTAACATTCCTGAAGCTGTACTCAGAACAGCAGTTAAAGGTTCTGTATGTATTTAAATCCCTCACTGATACAATCAGAATGATGTATATGATTAAGCCGTAGCCTTGACAGGGCTTGCTTATGTTTGTGAGTCTCCTGTCAATCATTTTTTAGGAGTCTTCAGGGGGCGGAGCTTTGTGTCTCAACTGGTGGATATGAAGTGCACAGAAGACATATTCTCACTCACTCATTTGCTGTACCGCTTAATCCTACGGATAGGGCCGCGGGGAGGCTGGAGCCTACCTCAGCCGACTCTGGGTGAAGGTACAACCCGAACAGCTCACCACTCTATTGCAGGGCCGCCAACACACACACACAACCATTCACACTCACACCTTGGGGCAATTTCATTCATTCATTTTCTGAACCGCTTAATCGTAACTAGGATCAGGGGGGAGGTTGGCGCCCGTCTCAGCTGACTCTGGGTGAGGGCAGGGTACACCCTGGACAGCTCGCCAGGCCATCACAGGACCAACTCACACAACCGTCCACGTTCACACCTAGGGGCAATTTGGAGCAGGCAATTAACCCAGTGTACATGTCTTTGGACTGTTGAAAGAAACTGAAGTACCCAGATGAAACCCCAGGCAAGCACAGGGAGAACATGCAAACTCCACACAGAAACGCCCTCACCGAGCCTGGGACTCGAACCAAGGACCTTCTTGTCGTGAGCTGGACGCGCTAACCACTATGTACTATACAGATGTACTATACACACGGTACTATACAGATCAGGATCTCGTATTCATGAGAAAAGATTTCATCATTATGAGAAAATTTAAAATAAATCTAACTTGATTTGTGTTTAAATACCTAATCCTAAAACAACAACAACAACAACGCACTAATCATTCCTAATGCCCCCCTAAAGGAAACCTCTGCTCTGAACCACTCTGTTTATTTCGCCCTACAATCATACTGATTAGCATACGGTCATGTGATTAGCATCTCTGGCTTTAATTTGTTAGTTAGTGCTGTAAACACCTCTTATAAGTTCAGGGTTCTGTTTTATAACAGCTGGAGGATCTGGCACCATTTCTATCCACTCAGGTGGTTGATGGGATCCTTGTCATGTTGCCACTGGAGCACCGCGACTCGTTCCTGGCATGCTATCCGACCCTTGCAACTGATCCAATATGCGGCTGCCAGACGTTCTCAATCTTGCCGTGTTTTCCTACGCCGCCGTGCTGCTGTACTCCTTCTATCTGTAGCTGCATATTTAAACCGCTGACAATCGCCTGCAAAGCCAAAACCAGATCACTTGCCTTACTGAGCTTTCCCCTGAACAGATGGTAATTTTGGACTAGCACATGAATATGTTTCGGATAAAGCGTTCAAGGTGCTTCTGTAAATTATTCTGAATGAGGAGGAGACTATTTAACAGCTACGCAAGTCGTATATGATCTCATAGACTCGCAAAGTGTTAGCCGAGCATGTGATCAGGCGTATACGACGAGCAGGAGTGGAACATCTGTTTATTTTATCTTCTGGATTGTAAGAAATTTAGCCTTTTTTATTATTTTATTTGATATTCTTGAAATAAGATAATTTTCAGGAGAGGCTGTCGGACCGACGGGCTGAACATAGAACAGTTCCCGCTGGAGCTAGCATTGAGCTAGCTAGTTAGTTGAAGGCCTGGTCCTTTTTGTTGTCCAAAAAACTGTTGTGTGATGGAGAAACATGTCTAAAAAACATTCTTACATTCTTTAATTCCATATTTTCTTGTGCACAAGTCCATATTTTCTATATTTTCCTTGTACAAGTCTAGACTGAAGAAATCGGCATTAGTGGCACTTACGGTTAGCTAGCGGAACGATCCCGCTTGCACAAGCCGGGTAGGACTTGCTGTCATCTGGTCACCGGCATTAGGCCATACCAAAGACTGGAGCATAAAAGTAGTAAATTATTTACTCATGAAAAAAAGTGCAATTAAACTTTCAAAAATAGCATAAATAATAATAATAATACTAGTCTAGGGCAGCACATTGGTGTAGCGTACTGGGTTCGAGGGCAAGTGCGTTTCTGTGTGGGATTTGCATGTCCCTCCCATGCCTGCGTGGGTTTTCTCCAGGCACTCCGGTTTCCTCCCACAGTCCAAAGACATGCACATCAGTTGCCCCTAGGTGTAAGTGTGAGTGGTTGTGTGTGTTGGTCCTACAATAGACTGGCGTGCTGTTCATGGTGCACCCCGGCTTCATCCGGAGTCGTCCTTTTTTCTTTTTTTTTTTCTTTCCTCGTTCTTTCTGGGAGTTCATTCTCAATAAAGTTGGAAAGAAATTTTAATCTGAGTTCTAGAGGAAGAGAAAATGCACACACAGACCCAAACAGAACACGTGTACATTTCAGCCAGTGTTTTATTGGATGTTCGTCTGTAAAGCAAGTGTACAACAAACCTCACTGTGTCACACACTATATACAAACCTGTGATTTCCCATCAATCCACTAGCCAGACTTTGCCGATGGCTGCTTTCTGACGGTGTGTTTAAAAAATATGGTACAAACGGAGCGGAGTTGAATCCTGTTAACATGCACATACCATGACTCAAAAACAAACGTGGGGTGTGTGTGTGTGTGTGTGGGGTCAGGGTGGTGGTGGGGTGCTCTTATAGTCTGTATTTGTTCCTGATGCCACTTACATATATGAGGTTGAGCAACATTATTAATAATAATAATAATAATAATAATAATAATACCAACAACAATAACAACAACAACAATATTTTCCTCCTAGGATAATTCAAACATTCAGATAATTGGAAAATAAAATCCCAGTCTACTCTTTGTATAAAAAAGAAGCTTTCAAGTCAACGCAGAACAAAAAAAAAAAGGACAGTTCTTGTTCACCGAAAGCGGCCAGGGCGCTCGGGGGGGAGGGGTGGAGATTATAATTGGCGAGTGTGCTCTGAGAGGACGAGGAGAGAGGTAGACAGGTACGGAGGGGACGGAAAGAGGGACGATTTCTAGCAGGAGGCTTCGAGGGACGACTTCTGTTTATGTGGCGTATCTCTTCGTCCACTGTTTGGCTATCCTGTCGTGTTCGGTTCTGTTGGTCAGGTATTGCGTGGCGATGCTCCCGACGAGAGGGTCAGCTGTGGGACAAACACAAGATTGAAAAAGAGCATGAAACGGTTCAAAGTAACCTAGGGGTGATTTGGAACAGCCAATTAGCCTACTGTGCATGTCTTTGGACTGTGGGAGGAAACCGGAGTTCCCGGAGGAAACCCACGCAAGCAAGAGGAGAACATGCAAACTCTACACAGAAACGCCCCGAGCCTCCTGGGACTCGAACCCGGGACCTTCTTGCTGTGAAGTGGACATGCTAACCACTACGCCACCGTGGCAGCCAATTTTTCAGGGTTTTTCTGTGGGCTTAGAACATCAAGTCTCACTCATGACATCACACAGCGCACACGGGAAAATGTTATCCTTTAGCTCCAGCTTTAAATAACTGCGTGGCTGTGTAACTTCAGTCGTGGCGGCAGTTCTGCGCTCTATCTTGAACAGAACTGTGGATTAATCAGGACTCGAAGGTCGAGTCGCCGTACCTGGGTTGCAGTCGGTGAGCAGCGAGCAGATGGACAGCAGCACTTTGGAGATGGTGAGCGCAGGACTCCAGTTGTCCTTCAGGATGTCCAGACAGATCACGCCCTGACTGTTAATGTTGCAGTGATAGATCCGCGTCCGAAACGTCACCTTGGAGAAACAGGACAGATCGAATTCACCTTAATGCAGATAAGCGTTCCCGAATGCGCTGCATGCTAACGTGAGATGCTAATGTAATATATGAGCTTCAAAGAGATGATTGACGTTTCTCCGCCTCTGATTGGTGCGATCTGACAGATGCATGACGGAAAGGTCGGATTTGCGCTGTGTCACTATGTTTCACCGACGCGCCAGAGGTCCAGCTGAGCTTTGCGATCGATAGAAACGTGCCGACGTGCTGCGCGGTGTGCTTTTTATGGAGGCTCGTTGGAACTGTCGGGGGAAATTGATGGCGTCCATTACGGCGCACGCTTGGAAACAGACGAGAGGGGACTTCTCCATGGAAAGACAAGCCTAAGGTCCTCACATAAAATTCTTCAGCGCTGACATAGCAGAGTGCAAACAAACGCAGCAGAGCAGCTTTACCTTGAGCTCTGTTTTAAAACGAATTATTACAATAAAGTATTGTAGTACGGGTTCGTTCAGCACTTTTATACGGATGTGTGATATTCCTCTCAGCCTCAAGATCTGCCTGATGCATCTTAACGCTCTATTTCAGCACTTGTGACTCACTTGTTGCAAGTCATCCCACAAGGAAACGAGTTCCAAGGTTCAGGAAGTTTCCGCCTGACACTCATCAGCATCACGCGTCGGTTTTTCCAGTAAATGTGTTCCGAGTCTTTTTGTGACCGAATCAAGACCTAAACCCCTTTCTTTAGCTTCACGTGTCTTCACAGGCTAAGCACGCTCAGGCTGTCGGATACGAATATTAAGTTCTGCGACGAAAGTCCGAATAAATGTCGAATAACACTCTTTGTTGCGTTTGGAGTTTCGGCGGCGGTATTGAGTTTGCTTGTCCGTCCGTCTGCTTGATTGTGAACAAAACCCTGACCGTTCCCGTGAACGGATCCTCACCGGGTTTGGTGGGGACACTACGCTACCTGAGTCCCAAAGATGATTTGAGTTTGAAGTCTCAAGATCAAAGGAAAAGGTAAGATCAAGGTCACAAAGTTTTGGCGGCAAAGCACTTAGAAATTCGAAACAAGTGCCTTTAGACATGCCGTTACTATGGAACACTAATAGGATACTACACGTGGAATTGCAAATGAGACAATTTCATCGGACCTCGAAAGGTCAAACCACAGCCGTCTTGAAAAAAACCTTCAATCAGCCCTCCCGAAAAGTAATAAAGTAATACCTATTACTCTATGAGTGCCCCTCTATTTAAATAACGGAGTTGTGGACATTGCATCGCGCGAGTGTCACTTAGAAGATCACTGGTTCGAATCCAGGTCGATGCCGCAGCCACCCACGACCGACAGTCCGTGCGAGCTAACTGGCTGAGCTCTCACGGGAGGGATGGCATATGCTCACCTCCCTGTCACTCACAACGCTCGCCAGCCAATCACGCAAGTCTGTGAGCTCATTCTTATGACGGGGTGAACAGTGCTTGCCCTACAGTTTCCCTCACCTTGGGCGGTTTGAACGGATAATCAGGCGTGAAGGCAATGTCGAGAAAAAAGACTCCTCCTTCGTACACGGAGCCTGGTGGTCCCAAGATCGTGGACCTCCACTCGTAGATGTTGTCTCCTTTAGGGCCGGCGCTGTGGACAAAAACAGGACACGGCTTGTTAAAAGCTATATTTTCGCTCAATCGCTGACACGTAAAGCACTCGGTGTTATGTAAGGTTTGGAACAAAGCCAAGGCTGATCTGTACGGCCACTGTAGGAAGATGCAGCACCGGGCAAGAGGAAGACAATTAGCGGAGGATTAAAGTAAACAACACGACAGCTTCAGTTACTGGTACTATTGTTACTTCTATCACCACCACTACCACTATTTATTCATTCATTCATTTTCCAAACCGCTTATTCCTAATTAGGGTCGCCGGGGAGGTTGGCGCCCATCTCTGCCGACTCTGGGCGAGGGCGGGGTACACCCTGGACAGCTTGCCAGGCCATCGCAGGGCCATCAGTCACACAACCATT
>JBCNYG010000004.1:3330819-3354178 GCA_039654305.1 Porochilus rendahli | reverse complement strand
AAGAAAAAAAACACACAAACACACACACATACACACACACACACACACACACACACACACACACACATACATAAGCACACTCCATTAAAGTGAAAAAAAAAGCAGTTAATAGTGGTTCAAGAAGACAAGAATGATATATCCTCAAACTAAATTGAGTCAAGAGGCTATCACACTTAATGTTTATGTCTACTATCAAGAAAAAAAATTTTATTTGACATATACTGTATACATTTCAGCACATACTTTTTAAAATTCCTGCTTATTAGCATAATGTGTAAGGTTATTCATGAAGCAGCGCCCCTGGAGCAGCCAGAGTTAAAGGCTTTGCTCAAGAGCCTATCACTGGCAGCTTGACAGTGCTTCGGGTTTGAACCCTTAACCCAGACCTACTGATAACTTAAACCAGATCTGAACACCTGTGATACAGAGGTTGTTGACAACGTACAGTCTAGCAGGTTGTTTTTGAGCTGTTTTAGTGGCATCTAGTATGTAAATGTTGGAAAAACCTTCCTAATAGCAGGTTCAGTAAGAACCAATTCTCCAAAGTAATTTGGTTCTTGAGAACTTTGGTTCGTGTTGTATACCTCCATTACAAGTTACTACACATTACATATACAGGGAAGTATGTTACAGTTCATATTACGGATATAGCAGCATGTCTCCTACATATATGCTGGATTAAGGTTTGGCCGAGGAAGTACTCAATGGTCGTTCTTGTGGTCATGCAGGACTTTGAGTTGAATAGAGAGTTGAAGATGGGTGTGATGAACCTTCTGGAAGAGGTGCTGAGAGATCCTGACCTGCTCCCTCAGGAGAGAAAAGCCACTGCAAATATACTGAAGTAGGTCCTGTTTACGTTATACAGCATCTTTATAAGGCTGATAATATACCCATTTTTAGACCTTAGTTTTCCTATGTCGGACTCTAGTGTAGCACCAAAATACAATTCCTTATCCAAAAAACTCCACAGTTCTTCAGGAAGCTGCTTCTCCATTTCCTGTGAAATGCCGATTTTGTTTGCTAGATGGCCTGTTTTGCTTCCTCCCAGTTTTCGGGAACATCTATCTGTTCTTTGTGTCTGCTCTGATTGGTCGCCTTAATGCTCCATGCTCTTTGCGGGTGGCAGATGTGTGCGCGAGGCACACAGGCGAGTCTAACGACTGGCTAATTAGAAGGCCCAGCAGTGGTTCCGCTCCGAGCTCCTCATGGATAACCAAACTTTTTCATCCTATCTCTAAGGGAGAGCCCCGCCACCCTGCCAAAGAAGCTCATTTCAGCCACTCGTAGTCGTGATCTTGTTCTTTCGCTCACTACCCAAAGCTTGTGAGGTGAGGTGAGGGTAGGAACGTAAATCGACTGTTAAATGAAGAGCTTTGCCTTCCTGCTCAGCTCCCTCTTCACCACAACGGACAACAGTTACAACAGTTATGGGTCAAAAAGTAAAAAAAGAATAATATGTGTAAAAATACAGTATGTATTTTATAACATTTTATCAAAAGCCATATTTATAAAATACAACAGAACTCTTGTCACTTGACTGCAGCTCAGCTTGATCTCTCTAGATATCCACGATGCCTTTATTCACCCCAGTCTGACGTTTGAGAAGACAGAAGCTCTCAGTTTGGGTGGATTACACTAAAACATGAGGTCACGCCCTTGATTGTGTATTGTTACTTCCATCACACGGGTTTCTCTGAGTGTGATAAAGTAGTGTCGATCAATTTAAACCCAATTCATGACACAGGCTGATTACACACCGCCTGCAGCATGCAGCATGTGAACAGGGTTACCAAGCAACAACACCGTTCTGAATATAGTACAGCCGTAGTGACCATTCTAACTCATGTATATTGGATTGTGACACCGATCACACAGCATGACGCCCAATTAAATTTTCTGACTTGTCAGAATTTGTTTGTGAACTTAGACAGGCTGGTGGAGATCATCGATCAGACATGTAACCTTTCACACTGTATGAGTCACACACTGTGAGGTACTTACGCAGTGAGGGAATTTTCTGACCTAAATTGTTCTAAAACTGAGCAGTCTAAACCTGCGTTAAGTTTAAACTTGGACCTTAATGTTTGTTTTCACAGTGCCATTTCACAAGATGACCAGGACGATGCTCAGCTGAAGATAGAGGACATTCTACAGATGGTGATTTTTTTTTATCTGCATTGTTGGTTAATGTTTCTTTCCTCAACCTGGTGACACAGTCGCTGCTTACATAAATAAATAAATAAATAAAATACATTAAATAATAATAATAATAATAATAGTTTACTCATTCTCTTACTCATTTACCAAACCGCTTTATCCTGTTAGGGTTGTAGAAAGGCTGGAGCCTATCTCAGCCAACACTGCTTGTAGGTGGGGTATACCCTAAACTGCTCGTCAGATCATCAGAGGGCCAACACGCACACAACCGTTCACAGTCACACCCACACCTAGGGGTGATTTGGAACAGCCAATCAGCCTACTGTGCATGTTTTTGGACTGTGGGAGGAAACTGGAGTACCTGGAGGAAACCTACGCAAGCACGGGGAGAACATGCAAACTCCACACAGAAACGCCCGAACTGGGAATCGAACCCAGGACCTTCTTGCCCAAGAGCTACATAATACAAAAATAAATAGAATTTATAAAGAAATTTACTAGGCTAGTATTGTATAGAACCTAGAAGTATTAGGCTAGTATTGCTGGACCAAGGTCCCCTGATCGGACGGTCAAGAGGTCCTTCCGATGAACTACAAAGAAATAGTGGAACGGTGGAATTTGTAAGACCTTGAAGGTGCAACATTTCCTTTGCCCAGTGTCTGCTTCCATTTCAGCTGCTCAATTGATTAGTCAGCTGACTGTTTATGGGTAAGAACGGCTAGCCAATTCTAGCACCTTTGCTTAACTACGGAATACGTAAAAGAAAAACCACTGAAGAGTTCAGCTCTTCCTCTTTGAGTTAATAAAAGTTCATTGCTGGTTGATGCTTTAGGTGTACGCTTCTCCGGGTGCTATAAGCTACTTATTACCCGAGCGCGAGGTCTGTACAGAGAAATCTCAACCTCGAGTCTTTAGAATAGACCCAGCAAGCAGGGTTAATAGGTACTTTATTATATGGCATTTGAAAATGGTGGCCTATTTAAAATTCAATTCGGGTGCTGGTACTTGAATACTGAACAAGGCAGTTTCAAGAAAACGATGAAGGCTTCTCTGGAAGATGTTAGGATCATAAAGCACAGTGAAGCTAGCTAACAGCTAAATTGCTGCTTGGATTCGCTCCCCATGCAATTCATCGCTTCAACCAATCAGATTTCATGTGCTGTCATTGCCGTTCAATAAAGAGTATTATTTTTTTCTGGCATTGGTATCCTTGGCTTTCCAAATGTTGGGAAAGGTTGACCTGATCTGCTGATCTGTCTTGCAAGCAAAGCGGTGTCTGGCGATTTTAGCATGCGCATTGACTTTTCCTTAAAAAATATCTCAAATCATTTGAGAAGACATTATGCAAAGGGAAGTATGGCCTTTTTCTTGCCTTGACCCAAGTGGGTTTTAAAGATTTTAAAGATTACATACTCACCAACCACACCCATGACCTCATTAAGTAATAATGAGCTGAATGGCTGACAATTTCAGAACCGAATACCTTCTGGTCTTATGGCTTAAACCGAACTGATGACTCTGTAAAAGTACAGCACCTTTACTTCCAACGTTCCGAAAATGCTGAATTAAGCGAAAGTTTCTAAAGGTGTTGTTGACGCGGTTTCTTTCAACCTGCCTTTTGACAACTTAATACCAAGCCTCTATACCGCATGCCTATCAACAACGAGTATAGTAATAGGGCTGCACTCGATCCTGTAACCCCATCGTAGCATAGCTGAGCTTGCAGTGTTCTGTGAGAGTATGCTTGTTTTATCTGCATCCCCTGGCATTGATGAAAGAAATCCATCAGCTTTTCCCAATCAAGTCTTACTCTCTACCAGGAAACAAAGCCACAGAGCCTATAGATGGGAAATTAAGGGTTTTTTTTTACGGAGATCGCTGAAGCTTCCTGGAGTCCATGTGACTCTTAGTCACTATGTATTACAAGGTTGGAATGAGCACATGGTGCCCACTAGTCAGTGGGGAGGCACTAGAACACCTGTGTTTTTTATAGTCTGAGTCAATGATGTGCTTTAACAGCAGACCAGAAGTCCCAGTTACAGCTAACAAATTGTCCAGCTAATCACCTGTGGCTAGGATAGGGCTAGTAACCGGGCAGTGGGAATACTCAAGATTAGTGATGCATTGTTTGAGATTGATTTGACCTTGTTAGAATTACTCATTTGGGTGAACCATTGGTGCATGGTTTGACATGGACAAGGACAATATCCTTTATTGGTTTGTACAAATATTACATGATTTTTGTCCTTCCCTCAAGCAAGGGATTTTAGTCATCCCAAGCTCTTTAGCTTTACACTTAAGCAAAGAAGATAAAAAAAAGTGCTTGTGCCCCAATTTGTGACATCGGCACAGAGTGTGTACGTCATGTGACACACCGGCAGGTCATCGTAACAAGAGAATGAGAAAGAGAAAGAGAAAGAGAAAGAGAAAGGGAAAGAGGGACACCATTGCAAGACTCTGCTATTTGTTAATCTCTCATCTATTCATATACAAATGCAATTCTTTTCCTTTTTCCAGTTATTATGAAGAGTAAGGATGAGCACTCGTGCACTGCTTCTGTTCAAGATCACACAGCTGAACCGTGCTGAAAGATAAATAAGAAAGCCACTTAATGGCTTGCCAAAATAGAAAGACATAATTCAGTATCGATTGAGATCTGAGATGGAGAGAGGGGATGCTGCCTCGGCGTTATGTACTGTGCACAAAAAGCACAGGGTCTCATGGGATATCGATCACTGCTCATTCAGAGAGAAAGGAACCAATGGCAGTTTGTCTTGGCTGTAATTAATTCCGCTGTCAGCCTCATTAGGTTATATTGACGGCCGACGCCATCGAGCTTGACGTTTGACACGAGCGTTTTCAGAGCGGTGGCTCTGTGACCGATTATCTCACGATCGAGAATAGGGCACACGGAGAGAAGTGGAAAGATGTAACTTGAAACGATAACATAGGAAGCATGACTCTATCCTTAGACCGAGACAAAGTCTTTAAGGTGGCGATTTTGGGGATCTGCAGACCTCTAAGCTTCCTTTATTCAGTTGCCAAACCACTTAAGGGGTTCCTACTAGGGTCACAGGAAGGTGGGAGCCTAAACACTAAACGCCCTCGCTGAGTCGCTGACTCGAACCCAGGACCTTCTTGCTGCGAGGCCAGTGTGCTAACCGTTACGCCGCTGCGCCGCCTTTCTCTAAGGGTTCACCCCGATTAATAATCTTATCTGTTTATGTATTTGCTTCTAAACCCCTATTATGGAAACAAGGCCATTAACTGTTCCATGTGTAATAAACCTTATGCACTCTGTAATATGAAATCTGTTGTCTGCGGTTGAACAGTTTCTGCGTTGTTGAAGAGGTCAGATGACTGTGTGTCCCAGCGTGAGTTAAAGGCTTTTGTAATTTGCAGTAGCCAGAGGCAGCAATCTCAGACACATTATGCAAAAAAAAAAAAAAAACTCCCTCGACATTCGCTGTGTCAGAGGTTTACTTTCAGTTAAAATCAGCCATATTAACATTTGGTTAATTTCCTGAGTTCAGCGTTTAGCCTGAAGATTTCCAGCGCGAATGGGATTGTAACACTCCAAGTGTGGAAAAGAAGCCTATTCTCGAAAATCTGAGAGAATTTCCATCAAAATCTGCCTAGTCTTTATTATGATCTTTAATGACATCATAGAGCTACATGAGCTCATTTTTAGCCCTATACTGTAATATAGTGCAGTACGTTATTTATGTACTCTATTACTCTCTGCATAGCTTCCAGCTTTTCCGTATAATTCGGTCTTCAGTCTCGGAGATCCGGTGCAAAAAGAAATTGAGTGGATGATAGTCACAATCAATCGCTATAGTCGATATAGGTGTAGCGGTTAGCACGTCCGGTTCCCGGCAAGAAGGTCCTGGGTTCTCGTCCTGGGCTCGGCCGGGGTTTTTCTGTATCGAGTTTTCATGTTCTTGTGTGGGTTCCCTCCAAGTAGTTCGGTTTCCTCCGAAAGTCCAAAGACTGATTAAGTTAGATTAACTTACTGGCTGTTCCAGAGTGGCCCTGGGTGTGATAGTGAGTGTGAATGGTTGTGTGTGTTGCTCTGCAATGGACTGTTCAGGGTGTACCCCGAATTCACCCCAGAGTTGGCTGAGATAGGCTCCAGCGTCCACGTGATCCTAGGAGGATTAAGTGGTTCGGCCAATGAATGAATAAAGAACATGGTAATGTAAAAAGATGCAAATGCAGAAGTATCCAGAACATAGCGCATAGCAATTATTAAACACTTCATAAATAATTTATGTGCCTTGACCAGTTTGAGTCCATACGAAGGTATACGAAGATGAGGGATCACGTTTGCAGTCGAGCTCATGGGTCAGTACTGCGCAATATTTCCTGAGTTTCGCTAAACGAACCTGAATGTATCTGGTCGCATTTCGTGAGGCGGATGATATGTGACTTGGAAAGATGCTAAAACAACAAAATAACAAATGTAGGGTTTTACCCAGTCTCGTGGGACGTGGTTCTGCTCGCACGCCCAGCTATGCACAGCTGTGTTCCCGCTGTGACCATGTGCTAATATCCCAATGGTTTCAGGGTTGTAAACAATAATGAGAACAGTTCAGGACAGCTCGTGTTCAGTGAAACGAATACTTGCACCACTGCGCAAATGGGTCTAAGACTTTTTAGCAACTCAGCAACAGCAGTATAGCAGTTCTTAGTCGAGAAGAGGTAGTGACGCAGCAACAATAGCACAACAGACCACCACACCACACAACCATTGATTATTTTCCTATTATGAGACGCCCCGTAAGTGTTTTATTCCTTACTTAGTTTCCTGTAACACTTAAAGAGTTCACACTCGATTTGTTCATTCATTTGCTAAACCGATTAATCCTACTAGGGTCACAGGGAGGCTGGAGCCTGTCTCGGCTGACACTGGGCGAAGGCGGGGTACACCCAGAACAGCTAGGCAGACCATCACAGGGCAACACAACCGTTCACACTCAATCTGCGGGCAATTTGGAACAGCCGTTTAGCTCAATTTGCATGTCTTCGGACTGTGGGACGAAACTGGAGTACCCGGAGGAAACCCACGCAAGCACGGGGACGACATGCAAACTCCGCACAGAAACACCGGGAGAGGCCGGGAATACAACCGTTCACACTCACAACCTGGGGGCCAGAACAGCTAGGCAGACCATCACAGGGCAACAAAACCGTTCACACTCAATCTGCGGGCAATTTGGAACAGCCTGTTAGCCTAATCTGGATGTCTTTGGACTGTGGGATGAAACTAGAGTACCCAGAGAAAACCCGGGCAAGCACGGGTAGAATATGCAAACTCACAGAAATGCCCGAGGCAGGAAATCGAAACCAGGACCTCCTTGCAGTGGGGACGTGCCAACAACCACTATGCCACCTTGGCACCTTGTGTTATGTTATGTTATATGATCAGTCGCATTCAGAATAAAAAATGTAATGGAATGGAAAGTCCTTAATGTTCAATAGGGTCACCCAGAGCTTTCTGTCTGTCCAACTTTTAGAAGCCATTCCTGACCCATTATACCCGGAAGTTCCTCCATCTCCAGCCAAGTGCGGCTCCAGCGTCGCCTCCCCAGAGGCCGAGTTTACCTCAGCAGGAGGACAAAGTCCGGATGTCCCTCCTGGAGCGGCCCAGGACCCCCAAACGGAGAAAGAGACGGAAGAGGAGAAAGCTTTGCGTCTTCTTTACTGCTCGCTCTGCAAAGTCGCTGTCAACTCGGCATCCCAGCTCGAAGCTCACAACAGCGGTAAGACAGGAAGAGAGCTTTCAACACTTTCTCTCGCTCTGTATGGTGATTCGTACCTAATCGAGTTGGGTTTCCCAAAAAAATAAAATAAAAAAAAACTCTTGGATGTAAACAGAAAATGGTTTAAGAGTGATGCAGATGTGTAAGACATGCCGAAGTGGAGGATATTTTTAATGTGTTTCGAAAACTTCCCTGAATCGTTTTTGTCTGAAGGGCATCTGATTTCTTGAGGTTAAACGTGGTGAAATGCTTTCCTCAGTGCATTATGACGTGAAGACAGCGATCTTAAAAGCAAAGCACAAAACATCTTCCATCTCAATCCTCTCCAGACTATTGCAAAGACGATCAGCAGGATACTCGGTAAAGACTATCAGCTCCAATCTGTGCTAGAGTCATCTAGGAGAAATATTTGTCCATAACATAAGCGCTTAGCAGCTGTCTTTGCTTCGTGCATCTTTATAGCATTCAATCACCAGTCAGATTTCACTACCTCACAGAAGCGTCTGAGCACAACCGCCCTCCAGCACTCCTGATCGATCCACAAGGCGGCAAAATAGTCAACGTCGCAATATGTCGTAAATATCCTTCCTGAAATTACGAGATGATTTTTTTTTTTTTACTGTTTCCTTTATGATGCCGTGGTGTTCCACCGAACAAACCAGAGCTGTTTGTGTTGGATTCGTTCCTCAGGCACCAAGCACAAGACCATGCTGGAAGCGCGGAACGGTAACGGCTCTATCAAATCCTTCCCCAGGCCAGGGGTGAGAAACAAGCCACCCTCACCGAGTGCTGCATCGACCGGCCTGCAGAACAAGACATTCCACTGTGAAACATGTGACGTCCACGTCAACTCAGAGACGCAACTCAAACAGGTACGAAGAGGAGTGGAATAGCAATGGATGAGAAAATCAAAAAAAAAAAAAAAAGGTATGCATGCATTTATAAAGTGGCAGAACCGAGCATATTCACTTTCACTCACTTACTCATTTGCCAAAACGCTTATTCGTACTATGGTCGTGGAGATTCCGGCGCCGATCTTAACCGACACTGGGATAAGGCAGGGTACACCCTCAACACTTTGCCAGACCATTACAGGGTCAACACACAACTGTTCACACCTAGGGCGCAGTTGGAACGTCCAATTAGTCTAATGTGCATGTCTTGTATGCACTGTGGGAGGACACTGGAGTACCCGGAGGAAAGCCCAGGTAGGACGTGCAAACCACCCACAGAAACTCCCCGAGCCCAGGACTTAAACCCGGGACGGACGTGCTTATTACATACCAACTTGGTTACACTGCATGGTACAGCATGGTAGCTTCAGGGCAAATGGAATGCAGTTCACCCACCAACGCCTTGACTGATTGACCAAACTTGTGTTTATTTCTCTTCAGGTTGAAGCTTGTAACCCAGTCACCATCTGTATCTCTTCTTTCAGCACATCAGCAGCCGGCGCCATAAAGACAGAGCAGCAGGAAAACCAGCCAAGCCCAAGTACAGCCCATACACCAAGACCCCAAAAGGACAGAGCAAACAGCAAACAGGAAACACAGTAAGGGCATCCGAGAGCTACACATGAGGAGAAGACAACGAATGATCAACAGAAAATGTTTTTATCTTACAATGAGTCATATTCGCCTCCACCAAGGAGGTTCTGTTTTAACCTTGGGTCGTGGGTTTGATTGTTAGCAGGATTATAGCACTTGTTAGCAGGATTCATAACATTTCCGCTGGAGGAAGATTTAATTTTGAATCCGAAAGGATTTTTGATTAACATTGTGAGATATGACGACATTTTTGAAAGTGCCATATTACAGCGTGTCCAACAGGGGGAGCTGTGTACTTATGTGCATGCAATTTCTACCAGAGGCGGGGCTTGGGACAAGGAAGACTCCTTTAGAGTTCCAGGAATTTTTTACGGATTCTCTATCAACGTTTGAGCTTTGACGATTTTTGTCATTTAGGCTCACGTGAGGAATTGCTGAGTTTGTCAGAGCGTCACTGCAAATCATGTTTTGGTTTCTGGGACAAAGATCATCATATCAATAAATAAGATCAAAATAGAGGTCAGTGTTTAGGTCTTGAGAATACAAATGGGTGACAAGTTCAGTGTGTGTCAAAGTGGAAGCGCTGTAATTCAGTAGGCAACTTATTGGCATTTCTATCCTGATGGGTGGGGCCTCTTCAGGATGGCTCCTCCCCCATTCAAAATTATGTAAATCCTATGGCTATCGCTAAAGCTCTTGCACATTTCCAGAGAGGTGTAAAAACATGGCCAAGGCACAGCTGTTCTGGTTCTTGATGGCCTACCACCTTACTAACCCAATTCATGTTGGATTTACTTTTAATTGCTCATACTTCAGCATCTTTGTAGTCCAGGTTTCTTTTTCGGAAACTACCGAGTTGAGAGTACTGGAAAGAATGAACGGTTCTGATTTATCAACGCTGAATTTAGATAGTGACCCTTAAGAGATTTTGTTATTTTTGGCCAACACGTGGCTAGCGACACAGGCACACTTTACAAAGAGTCATAATTTATACTTAACAACTGATGGAACTACTTTGCCAACACATCGCCTGCCAAGTCACATTAATATGAATTTATTAGAAGAAATTAAACGTGAGTTGGAGCCCCAAACCAAAACGAATGCTCGTCCATCCGTTGCTTTCTGGCCCCCGGTTCTTTCCAGCAAAATGTGTTCTCAGCTGCTAACCCTGACTGCCACACCGACTCTATTTCTACACTGAGTTTAGAAAACATACAGTTCCCAGATTACCAGGATGTGCATAATGAAATTAACTATGGAAATTTCTTTTCCTGCATAGTTTCCAAAAGGACTCAGATTTCACCTAATCCTACCAGAAGGAGCGATCCAAAACTCCCAATAACAAACACTGTGGCTATAATAAATGGAAGTGCCTGTTTATTTGCTGGCAGGGAGACATGCACAAAAACAGCACTTGGGTTAATAAACAGGTTTAAAGTTTCGCTGGCCATGTGTTTCTTAGGTGGGATGCACCTGTATTTATTAGTATATAATCATTTGTTTTAGTCCCACATAACAAATAGTCGTCGACATGGCTAGGAATTATTGCCTCATCTTAGTAAATATGGACTTCGCGTACCGTATTATAGCATGGAAGCATTTCCTATTTAAAACAAAATGTGATCTTGCATGCTGACATTTGTACTGCCAACTTTGCAGGGTCAATATATTAAACTAAAACTAAAACGAGCACAGAGTACAAACCTCTGCCAAGCTAAGCAGAAAGGACACCGCACCCCCTGCTGGGCCTGATGCGTAACACTAACTAGAACAATATAGAATTTGTTTTTACTGCGCTTGCTAGCCCACTTTGATGAGACAGTGACTCACCAGGAAGGAATTAAAACATGCAGGAACTAAAAAGCACTGAAAAAGTAAAAACTTGCTTTTAAAAACTAAAAAGCAACACTTAAACTAAATAAAAACTGACCGTGTTTCCCAATGACCGCTCATTAATTAACAGTGTTCCTAATGACCAATCAGTGATCATCATTCCTAACGTGCAATCACTGATAAAGATAAAGAAATCTTTATTGTCAACTGTTGCATGAACAAAGAAAATCAGTTTAGCAGCTCTCTGTTTAGCAGCAATAAAAAAAAAAAGTGCGCAATAGAGAATTAAGGTAACTACAGTTGTCTATTGTGCACTTTTTTTGATACCATGTTTCCCAATGACCAATCACTAATCAGCATTGTTTCCCAGCAACCAATGATAGTATCACCATTGTTCGTAATGACCAATCACTGATCAACACTATTGCCAATGACCAATCATCATTTTCACACAATTGCATTATTGAGAGAAATGTATTTTTGTAAGTACATACATAGTTTGTGTCTTCTTTCAGCTAGAAATATATATATATATATAAATTTTTTTTTTTTTTTTTTTTTTTGATAAAATACTGTTTTGTTCTGAAAGTCTTCCTTAAATCTTCCTTGTAACATGTCTTGCTATGCACAACATCAGGACAACTCATTGAATATGCAAATTTGATGATGACATTTTAAGCATGCATAATGTCTTTTATTTAATTAGCTGTTACTTACAAGTATAGCTAATCGTTTTCAGGAAAGTTGATGGTGTGCCACAAGGGTCAATTATGGAACCGTTTAAATTTGTCCTTTTTTTCCTACACACACTATTTCGAAGTTCTTTTAAACCCAAATGCAAGGCTGACCTCAAATTAACTGCCGTAAGTAGTGTATTTTTATCCTGACACTCTCCCTTCATCTCTGTTTTTCTACCCAGCCTGTGAAGCTGCCTCTGAGTAAAGACATGAGCCAGCCGCTGACTCCCACAGTAGTGCCCTCTCACTTGGCAGCCGTTGCCGCAGCAGCTGCCGCCTTCCCACTTCACTCCAGCCATAACCCATCCCTTTTCCAGACTCAGCCTATCCCCACAACACTTCTTCGCCCAGCACCCGGACCTATTAGGACCAGCCATGCGCCGGTATTATTTGCTCCCTACTGACCTCCCAACTGTGACTTCAAATGAAGTCTGACGCACCATCGCGGCACCAATTTGTGGTCCAGTCGTGTGGATTATTGCCATTTTTCTGTTGTTGTCCATCATTGCACAACAATCCTGTATGGATCTGATGTGTGATACTATTGCGCAATAATTAAAAAGACAAACCAGGTAACTATGCATTAACACCATATGACACACAGACTCTAAGCTCCAAGTGGATCTAGGGAGATATTGTTGGGTTTTTTTTTGGTCTGGATCATGTCATTGCTTCTGAAAAAAATGAAAATAAAAAAGATTTTTATGTATAAAAAGAGAGAGTATGGAAAAATTAGTTCTACTACTCAGCTGTTTGCACTTTAAGCCCTTCCTTCTGTGGACGTCTTCAGTGCTTTAGATCAGTAGAACGTGGTTTAGTAATACCTGTATTTGTTTTTGTTCGGTGTTGTGTGAATGGAAAACGGGATTGATAGAGGGGAAGAGAATCACTGCTGATTTATTACCTGCTAAGCAAAGCGCACGTGTGTGTGTGTGTGTATGTGTGTGTACATGTTCGTACAGCCCTTGAAGCTACCCATGCAAAAATCTACACAGATCACAAGGATGGTAAAGAGTAAAGCTCGTCAATCTCATCTAAGAATGTGAAAAAAAAAAGATTTCAAATAAAGTCTTACTTTGCTAACTTGTTTATATCGAAGTTAATACTTCTACAACTTCACACACACTCACACACACACACACACATCATGTTTCGAATCATCTTTTTGAAGAACGATAGGTGGGAAGTATCCCGTGTCCTGTTTCCATATCGGAGTCTCTGTTGATTCTGGTGCATGATCCACTGTTACTGAAAATAAAAAGCCTAGTTTTGAACCCTGACAGAACAATAAACATGGATTTTACTCCAAAAACAACGCCAAACACATCCTCTATAAAATAATAATAAAAGCTGCCGCTCCTCTCGGTCCCGGGAGTTTCACTGAGTGTGAGCTTCATTTGTCAAAATCCCACAAGTCACCAGGTGTTGAATGAACTCAGCCGTTCCCTCCATGGACCTACACTTGAACTCCCTCCCTTGTCTTGAGTTAATTTCCCACTGTGACTTATCCCTGCCTGAACGAGACCGAGGCGGAAAGTCTCGCTAGTACACGTACCCGAGCCGAGACGTCAGTCTGGTGAACAGATAGCAGGAGTTGCTGAATGGGATTGCTGGCGCCGTCATGCGGCCATAACTTATTTATGAACTAATAATGACCAACATCTGTATGAGGGACGGCCTCTTTTTTTTCCCTCCTCGATCTGCTGTTCCAGGAAGCTGTCAGTTTTCACATACACATACGCACACGTTGCTGGCTGCGTCTTAGCCAGCTGAGAAAGCAGCGTTTTCGGTAGACCAAATCAAGCTGAGCGCTCCGACCTCTCGGCTTCTTAAGGGATAACGAGCCCGTGTACTGCTTTCTTAAAAATTGATGCAATTGTCCATCCAAATTGATGCAATTGTCCATCTTCCTGCAGATACACTGGGAAAGCCATGTGCTAGCGACAGCACCTTTATTGTTGATCTGAAAGAAAAAGCTTCTCACATGACGTGCACACCTAACCATAACAATGCTACCGCTTCACATGTACAACCTAACCAGAAATATTTTGGTGGAGATATTACAATCACTGGCATGCATTTGTTTGTTTGTTTGTTTGTTTGTCTGTCAGTTGCATCTATGCAAGGAATCTCGCCAAACGTGGTGGGCCCACTACCCTACCCAAGTCCTGGGAATTATCTAATTTTGGAAAGTCAAGGCCAAATGTGAAGGTCAGAGCAAGGTCACAGCATTTTGGTAATAAACATTTCCCATAATAAAATTGAAACTGCTTATATATAAGAAGCCAAGACTTACATAGACTTATAGATACAGTGAGGTACAGGGAGGAAACCACATACATTGCTTTTAAATGGCACAATCCCTTTTGGTCTTGAGTGACCTTGAAAGGTCAAAATCAAGGTCATAGGATTTGAAGCGCGAATAACTTCAAAACATATGCTGTTAGACCTACCGTTAAAGTTAGGTATCCATACACAGGCTCTCAGGCTGATACTTTTGACCCTGAGTGACCTTGAAAGGTCAAAATCAAGGTCATAGGATTTGGAGCACAAATAACTTCAAAACGAGTGCTGATAGACCCACCGTTACTGTTAGGTATCCATATACGGACTCTGAGACAGATACTTTTGACCCTGAGTGACCTTGAAGGGTCAAAATCAAGGTCATAGTCATAACCCTAAAAGAAGTGAAACTGTTATCCCTAATGCTTAAATTTGATTTCCCCCCTTGCTATTAAACACCGTTCCAAAAACCTCCCTAGCAATATCAATATCCACTCGTGATGTTAACGCCAACCGAGAAATTAACACCAGAATGACTTAATGTCACAGACATTTCAGTGCATGTCCATGTTAAATGTGTTTCACTGTGGATTTTTGGTTAACATGCGAATAAAGCGTGAAAAGCTCATTATGTCTGCTATGTTTCATTGTAAACTTGTACGCTCCGAATTATTTCGAACACGTAGCTGCTAATTTGTAAGTAAAACAAATAAACAAATGGAAAATTCCTTGTCGCTTACTTGAAAAGCTTTCAACGAGTCGCCATTTCAAGCTCAGCATTGCATAATGATACACTCAAGCACAGAGAATTCCATCTGTAAGACTACATCGCAGTGCGTTTCCCCACCACGCCGTACAACATAGTGGCTCGAATCGCTGCTCTTTCTTTTCAAGTGCCTTAGAGAGGATGGGGTAGGGGGTTAAGAGGGTGTTGGCTAATACAGTATTCATTATTCTTATAAAGTTTAACTACACAGGATGGCAGAAATTCCTCCCAGTGAGAGGACGAACGGCGAATTTACACCTTCAGTCATTCTTAAGCTTCCGATTCCGAGGAATGTAGTTCGTAATTAGCATTCTGTCACAGGAGGATTGGGGTTTCGTTCATATTGCACTCTCTGTGCTAGATAGCCTGGAGCTGTGAAAGCCTGCAGCGTGCGATGCATCACACAAATCTCCTGCAGGAAATGGAGCAATTTCATGGATCATGCTGACAGAGGGGCGCAGTCTCAATTTGACCTCCCCGCTTCTCTTGGGAGTGAGTTACTATCTGCTGAAGGAATGTGGATGACCTGATTATAAAGGTGACTCGATAGACCGCAACACTTTAACACTTCTATATCCTTTTAGGAAAACTTCTGACATCTGACGTTAAAGGAATACATGCAAAACGTCCATAGAATAAAAATTCAACTAATGGGAACCCATATTGTCCAATGTCCAATATACCGAAGAATTGGTTTGGTCGAACCATCGTACAGTATGTAATAGGATGCACCTGCCATTACACGATGAATCTTTCAGTTTCAAGGGCTCTTCAACCTTTCTTTGTCTGGTGTCACTTTGGTAGAACCCTCAAAGAACCATTGTAGGACCCCTTAAGTTTGGGATATACCATAACCAGGTAAGAGGCAGGTTTTGGCAGTGGAAGGTGGAATGTCCTAAACTAGAGGAACCACACGTAAAAAAGTTACTGAAGAGTTACAGCATTGTTGGCTAATTAAAGGTTCTTCGCTCCCTAAGTGTTCTACTTGGAAACCTTTCTAACTTGTTCAGTGGTGCTATCTAGAATATAGCCGACATGTCGAAATAACCTTGAGAGGAACCAGACTCAAAAGGCAAACCCATTCTCATTTGGGTGAAACCGAATAAAAATACAGACCAGGTAGCAGAAACATCACTAAAGTTTAAAACATTTAACAAGTGTAGCTGGTTATCTTATGACTGCAATGGTAATTGTAGTCTGAAATCATTTTATTAAAAGTTTATATCACCAGGATCGCTGATATCTCAGAAGTAGCATGTGTACCTCAACAAAAACACACAAGGATAAATATATATATATATATATATATATATATATATATATATATATGTCAGTCCAATGTTTCAGACACTTTTGTTCCGATATGTACTGATGTTCTGATTTTTACCCAATGTCATTCGGATCTATTCCAGTGTCACTTCGATTTGGACTGATGTTGATTGGTACAAAAAAAACACAAGAATTTACCAGAAATGCTACCGGAATGTCTCCCCAATGTTGCACTGATCACTACAGATGTGTACCTGTGTAATTCCATTTTTTTCCTATGGTTCCCAGATGTACTCTGAACACGTGCGCGCACACACACACACACACACACACACACTCACACACAAACACACACACACACAAAAACCACGCACAAAAACATTCCCCAGAGTTTTCCTGGATGTCCTAATGTTTTCCAATGTAATTCTTTCATTTATTTTCTTTCAAAGAAGTGGGTTTGTAGCTGCCTGAAATGGTTTTACTTTAGAGGTCTTAAGAGATTCTTTAGAGGTTCCTTACGTTAAAGACCTGGAAAATTTGACACAAAATTTTCAGCCCATCCATCAAAAGGTTTTTTTTTTTTTTTTTGTCCATCTGAGCTCACAAGAAGATCCCTATAGAAGAGTGTAAGCATTTGAAGCGTTTGAGTGTAAGCGTTTTGAATTAGAACAATTACCCATTTAAACCTGACCGCAGGACTTTCCGATTGCTCTTCATCAGCACTTGAAATATTGCCACTCTCCTAATGGCTGCTATTATTCAGTGAATGACACACGGTGTATGACGTGCGCAAAGACAATTATGCGACCTAATACAGGAGACCAAGTTTACTTTTAAGCAAGAAAAATCGTGATGATCGATTGGGTTGACCCAGAGGAGCCACGGATCGAGTCTGGCGAGAATTGACTATACGCTCAGTGGAAGGTAATTAATAACAGCGCAAAAGGATTTTATTTCAGGTTGACTTGAAGGTAATGTAGCATACACTCAGCAAACTGGAGTCGGGCTTCGTTATTATTAAGACCACTCATATCAATTACCTGTGAAAAACGAGCCTCGGTGAGAATTAATTCAGGGTTTGGGAGTGCAGTTCAGAGAAAGAAACTAATTCTCGTCCACCTGTTGAAGGTTCGGAGTGTACATGTTGTGTAGGCTGTTCTCAGTGCAAACACATATTCAACATTTCCTTGCAATGGGATTGCCAATGGTATGCTTTATATCTTTAATTTAACACTGTGTCACTTCACAAGGTAAGATGCATCCTTGACCGTACCTCCCGAGCAACTCCGGAAAGTTTGGTACCTTAATTTTTGTACTTGGACACAAATTTGCAGACACAACACCACCCCACTGAATGGGGTCACGGGGTTGAGCCCATTCCAGCAAAATCTGGTGGAAAGACAGCCTGCACAGCTCGCCAGACCTCAACAAAGAAACAGCTATTCAACAACTAGTAAGAACATCCAATCAGCCTAATATGCATGACCTAGGACTCTAGAAGGAAATTGGAGTACCCAGAGGAAACCCGCATAAGCAAACTTAAAAAACTTGCTGGTTGCTTGGGTGGTACATTCAGGAGTACGTCTTTCTTCCACAGCACTGTTAGTGATGTCAAGCATTGATGAGGGTGAGGAAGCCTGGGGCACTCTTGGTGTTTCTATAAATCCCAGAAGTTTTCAGTTACCTGAATCCACAGGTATAAGACTATCTCAGAGACCGTGGAAGAGCCCGTGCTGTACGAGGCATGCATGAAACTTCCATAATTTTCAAATCTTGCCCTTTACCGCAAATGTAGTCGAGCAATCTAAGACGTATCTGGTGTCTGACAGTTACGTCTTTACTTTTGGAGCTGCGACAGATAACTGAAGGCTCTCGCCAAAATCTGTTCCATAAACTTCTTTTCCATGAAGTACATCCAGTTCTTCAGCAACAAAACACAAGGCTGCGTTACATCAGTGTGGTTTAGTGCGCTGTGGGACTTAATAACATAATCTCATAGAATCTATAAACATGAATGAACGTGAACTTTAACATACACTGTTGAATGTTGAAAAGCTACTCGACAGCCATCTTGGACATAACAGGTACTTTCTGTTTCGGGAAACTTGAAAGATTTTTACTAAACAAATTAAAATGCCCATTTGGGTGAATGTTTGGCCAAACCTCCGTCCTTTTCGCCTTTATCTGCATGAATAAACATGCACAACTAAATCTGTATCGGTACAAAGACGTCAGTCAATAGATATGACTTGAAACTGCACTTTTTCGGTCAGTCGGCAGCGTGACTAATGATTAAGATCTTGGTGCATTAACTCAAACTCTCATTTTGCCCCCATTTGTCCCCCTTCGTCAGCAAGAAGGTTCTGGGTTCAAGGTGAGGCCGTTCCCATGTGGACTTTGCATGTTCTTCCCTTGCTTGCCTGGGTTCCCTCTGGGTACTCCGGTTTCCTCCCACAGTCCAAAGACATGCATTTTAAGCTAATCGGCCGTTCCAATTTGCCCCTACATGTGAGGGTGAATGTTTGCGTACGTTAGCCCTGCGATGGACCTGTCCATGGTGTGTCCCGCCTTCACCCGGAGTGGGTTTTGTAGGCTCCAGCCTATGTAGGTGCATGCATGTAAGTGCATTCCAGCTTTGTGCCCACTGTTTCCCACGAAAGGCTCTGGATCCACCACAGCCGTGATCAGTATCAAAATAATCTCAATACCATTACTCTGGTAACACTGATTGCAGTATTAGCATGAAAGCTAAAGCGTCGGAAGCTGTTTCTAGCAGCATGTACAGGATCCAGACTAGAGACGACCGCCAGTTATTATCTTAATGGGACTGTCAGTGGCATGTCATCTTGGTGCAACCAGGTGACAGGTGGGACGAGTGAAGCATCCTGGGGCGTCATCAGATCTAGGCAGCTGACAGGACACGATCTGAGCGGTCACATTGTTGTTTTGGATATTAAAAAAATTGTAAGATGCACATTAGGAGAATTTGAAGGATGGGTTGATAGAGGGATATGCTGTATCAAGCCCAAAAGACTCAGCGATTCATCAAAATATGCTGGTTCTGGCTGCTAGGACGTAATTATATCTTTCTTGATCTGGTTTGGCATCATGCATGGTACCGTCTCCAAAAAATAAAAAAATTTAAATAATAATAACCCTCTCCTAAAACTGTTTATTTATTGAGCCAATGTGCAAATATCATCTGAATATCTAGTGTGCAAAATATCCACATAAAGTACAGTGCTGCTATCTAGTGGTTAGCTGAATGAAACTACAGCATGTCCTATTCTTTTTCTTATATCTTCCAGGAAATTGGTTGATTTTCTTTGATTTAATATGCGATCTAATTAACTGAAATTCAACAGATTGAAATACACTGCTTTTCATACTTCGTCAGGGCTTAAAGCATTCAAAGGGTTAAATCTGTCAGCCATGGCTAGATTTTGGCCAGCCTTGATTAGCCAGCTGCAGAGCTCTTGTCACAGTTCCCATATTTCTCATAGTTGCTAAGGAGACCAGTTGCTAAGGGGAGGTGAGTAAACAGCCAACATCCATCCAAGTGGCACTTGACGACTTCAAAAGCAGAAGGAAAACATGGTACGCACTAACCACAGGCCTGTTGAAGTCTGACATGAATGGTGGCTTTGCTGAAGGATGATAGCAGCCTCTTTGTTTTGCTGAACCAGTTCTTGGCTTGGACTTGATTTCTGGAGTATTTCTAATGTACTTCAGCTTGGAAAACAAAGTGGGGATTGTGTCACTCGCTTTGATGAAGCATTCACTTCTGCCATCCTTGAATTCCTATTAAATATGATATACAAGGATCTAGAGGTCGCAGAGATCTCTGGTGACACAGTTGCTTTGCTCTCGCTGCGTTCAAACGAGAAGGTTTTAATTCGCAGTGACAAGGGAAACCTCTTCACGGTCTTGATGAACTGAAAAGGAACCGTCTTCTGGCCTATGTATGCTTCCCCTTCTCCGGAGGAGTCACCTGGAAAAGATTGACTTCATCTCTTGGCAATTGGCTCTGCAAGGTTTGCTCGAGAACATAGATGCTTCAGCATTTGCCTCCGGTGTGAAAAAGGGGGATAAAAAAAAACAATGAAGTAATAGAGGTTATCCAAAGTAAAATAAATTCACCAATCTTCAGTCACGCAAGTGCAAAACTCATTGATCGCATGTCAGAGAAGTGAAAAAAGATAATGGAAAATGCCTCGGTCAAGACTAAGTACCACAAAAAGCGGAAAGAAGAGTCCAGATTCTTTTAAAACGGTTCTGTTTCCTGGTAGGTTTTCTACAGAAACCGTGACTGGTGAACTTCCTGTTCAGCAACCATGCAGAACTCTGAGAACTTAGATGACCATGAAGAAAATGCCAGGTGGGATGAATAAACTGTTGGACGCCTTGCTAAGGACCACACTGGGGCATGTTTCCTGTGCCACCCGACCAAGTGAGAAATGATCTCTCCAGAGACAGGCCTCTCTAGTGACCTGTGACCCCTGACATCCAATAGCCAGTGACCCCTGTGCCCTATAACAGCATATCCAAGTAAGAAATCATCCCTCCAGAGCCTGGCCACCAGTGGTCTGAGACTGGAGTCCCCATAAATGGCATCTTCAAATGTGAAACAATCAATCTAAATCCTGGCCTCCGATGGCCTGTGATCCCTGTGTCCTACAGTAACATCTCAGTGAGAAGTCATCCCTCTGGAGCCTGACCACCTGTGGTGTGACACTGTAGTGGCCTAAAATGACATCTCCAAGTGAGAAGGAATCCCTTTAGAGCCTGGACTCCAAGGGCCTGTGATCCCTGTGTCCTATATTGGCATCTTCAAATCAGAGATCATTCCTCAAGAGCCTGGCGATCAGTGTTCTAAAATTGTAGAGCCCTACAACGGCATCCCCAAGTGACAAACCATCCCTCCAGAGCCTGGCCACCAATGGTCTGACACTGTAGTGGCCTAAAATGACATTTACAAGTGAGAAACCATCCTTTCAAAGCCTGGCCTCCATTAGCCTGCGATCATAGCGCCATACAACAGCATCCCCAAGAGACAAACCATCCCTATGGAGCTCTGACCCAAGTAGCAGTGTAGTTGTATTGCACAAGAGTGGCAGCTCCGAGCAAGAAACTATCCGTCCAGAGTTATGTCTTCAGAACCCTGTGAGAAACCCTTAGCTGGTGGAAAGAACTAGAAACCTGTCAAGGGTTCACAAGGTCTCTAGGCTGGCAGGACAAGAAAACAAAGGTCTGCGGGATGTTGTGGAAAAGGTAGAACCAGATTACAAAAAAACCTGACCTTGTAAAGGGCATCTATCAAGTGCTTGCTTTACCAGCTATGGGTGTCTGCATCAAGGAGAGCATTGTTCTGATTTGTGTGTTGTCCATTTCTACTAACAAATAATCATACAAACTAAGTCAGGGGTACCCAATTCTGTTCCTGGTGATCTACATTCTTTAAGATTTTAACTCCAGCCTTAATGGGACCCATCTGATGAATCCATTCATCGTTTTAAGTCTTCATTTTCAAGTATTGGGTCTTGATTAGATGAATGGATGGTCAGGTGGGCATAATGAGGGTTGGGGTGAACGTCTTCAGGAAGGTAGATCGCCAGGAACAGGATTGGGCGCCCTTGAACTAAGTGATAATTAAATAGCCACACCATGTAAACTGTATACAATTCACCCCCTTTATTGGAAATTAACTAGTACCTGGACATGTAAAAAAAAGAACAACAATCAGTCCCTCAGTGTTAATGCTGTTACATCACTCAATCGTTTTTCGGCTTACGGATGGCTGCTAATTAATTACCTAGGCTACAGGTGGCAATTTGGCAGCACCACTAAATCAAGCCCACTGTGGTCCATTTCAGCTTGATCACACTGCAGAGACACCAGGCAGGCATCGTCGTCGTCATCATCATCACCACCATCATAATGACTTATTTAAAAATACAACTCATTTTGTGCAACTCGATAGTATCTCAATAGAAAAAAAAAATTAGCATCTCAGAAAAAGCACTAGACAGACCGGGGTTAAATGTCAAGTTGATTTGTTAATAACACTACATACAAGAGGAAAAAATAGACATCCATCAAAACATTATTTGGCCAATTTGTGAAAAAAAAATCCTATTTAAAGAGAACTGTACAAAAAAAAAAGAAAAAGAAAAAGAGTGCATACGTACGGTCCATCGTGGGAAACAGTCCATAAAGATTTAAAATGGAGACAGCAAGATTTTCTGGGTTTCTACCAAGACATTAAATGTTTTTCTACCATGGGGCATTCACACCTTCAATGACCGGAATATACCCGAGATGAATTAATAGTCTTCAAAGCTTTAGTTTCTCATCACTGTCCTGTCCTATGAAAAATGATTTGTAATTTCATGAGATTGTAGCTGAAAGGACTGAGGGAATGGCGTTTTTTATCTACTATTCATTAACATATACAACGCCCACACCTAACTCTACCAACTATTCTGTACAGCAGGATGGAACGTGTTCACAGCCGCCGCCAGCTGTTTATTTATTTCCCTCAGAAGGCACAGCCATTGGTTGAATCAGTTCTGATCAGACCGGCCAGGACCAGATTCGCTGAGGCTGCGAGCCACCAATACTTTAATGATTTCCAAAAACGGCACTAGGAGAGCGTGACTCAAGCAGGAACGCGCAGGTGGAATGATGAGGGTTAATCCGGCCCTCGTTCTGCATCCGCTGGATTCTTTTACACGACTGAAATCTGAGTAAACGTCAACAAGACGGCAGAGAAAGACTTACTTCCCATTGAGAAACTACACTTGGACACCAAAAATGCCCAAAATCCTGGAAGCTTTACTAGTTAGAAGTGATTCTTTTTTTTTCCCCCAACTTTGGAACAATTTTACCAGATTAACAATCAATACATGCAAAAAAAAAAAAAAAAAAAAATAAAGAAAGGAGAGAGGGGGGGGGGGGGGGGGGGGGGGGGGGGGGGGGGGGGGGGGGGGGGGGGAGGGGGGG
>JBCNYG010000004.1:3205076-3220764 GCA_039654305.1 Porochilus rendahli | reverse complement strand
ACTGTGCATGTTTTTGGACTGTGGGAGGAAACCGGAGTACCCGGAGGAAACCCACGCAAGCACGGGGAGAACATGCGTAAACAATTTGAAGCTGAAATGTGATTTAATACATAAAGATCCATATTTCAAGTTAGTATTGATTGTATGTTTGCCCGACTGAATCTGGGTAAAAATCATGGCACCGCTCCTTTAATATAAAAAAAAAACATAGCATATAGAACAGTATTTTGCTACTTACGTATGAATTATCGCTGAAGTTATTATTGAAGACTAATTTATACTTTTTCATGAAGCCGTAATCACTGCAATCTGATTAAACCGTCATTTATTCATTCGTTTTCTGAGCCGCTTAATCCTAATCAGGGTCGCGGGGAGGCTGGCGCCCATCTCAGCCGGCTCTGGGCGAAAGCGAGGTACACCCTGGACAGCTCACCAGACCATTGCAAGGCAACAAATATACAACCGTTCACACTCACTCTCACACCCAGGGGCGATTTTGGAACAGCCAGTCAGCCCACCGTGCACAGAAACGACCCGAGTCCGGGAATCGAACCTGGGACCGTCATGCCGTGAGGCAGATGTGCTAACCACTGCGCCACCGTGCCGCCAGTGGCAGTGGCAGTTCGGCCGGTCGTGACGTTTGTACTCATGACCTTCCGGGCACTAAAACAGACCCACAAAGGACACACTTAGACACTTTTTTTTTCCATTTTGGGATCGATTGTGACTTAAAAACGCTGCACCGAGTTGGGTTTTTCCCCGAGGAGAATATAAAACCATTGCATTGTTGACGGCGTTAAGCGACGGTTACCCCTTCAATACCCGCGGCCTAAAAACAATGCTGCATTTCAGAGCCACTGTGTCATGTCTGTCACTCCGACGTGCGACTTTCCAACCACACACACACACACACACACACACACGCACACACGCGATGTCAACCCCTCCCAGGCAGCCATGTGATTGAATCTTTGCAGATCTGGCCCTTTTTTCCCCTCTTGTTGTGTGAAGGCCCAGTTTTTCTGAATAGTGCTTGATAAGCAATCAACAGCCACGCAGAATTCGCTCTGAACATAGTTTGCATGAAAAAGAGGCTTCGTGTTAATGGGCTTCGCATAACAGATAAAGGTAAAAGAAAAATTCCTAGATCTGATTACATTGACAGAAGGGTTGTGTCGCCGCGTTCCGACCCGCTCAGAACAATACGCCGCATGACGAGCCGACTCCAAACCCAGCGCTTATACATTTCCCTACTTATTTATTTATTTATTTATTTATTTATGTTTTTAAATGCAGGGCTAGTTGGAATGATTATAATGCGAACAGAAGCACGTGACAAACAACCAGGTTGATTCATTCATTCATTCGCCGAAGCCCTTAATCGTACTAGGGTCGCAGGGAGATTGGTTTCCTATCTCAGCCGACTCTGGGCGAACCCGGGCTGCACCTCGAACGGCTCGCCAGACCATCACAGAGCAACGCAGACACACAGGCATTTACACACTCACACCGAGGGGCAATTTGGAACAGCCAGTTACCCTAATGTGCATGTTTTTGGACTGTGGGAGGAAACCGGATGTCCCGGAGGAAACCCACTCACGCACTGGGAGAACGTGGAAACTCCACACGTTCTCGCCGAGCCTGGTACTCGAACCCAGGACCGTTTTGCTGTGAGTTGAGCGCCTGTCGTCTATTTGGTTCCACTTCAGTTAAACTTTTAAGGTTTTCCCCGTGCTTGCATGGGTTTCCTCGGGGTACTCCGGTTTCCTTCCACAGCTCAAAGACTTGGACTTTAGGCTAATTGGCTGTTCAAGATTGCCCCTAGATGTGAATGTGAGTGGGAATGGTTGTGTGTCTGCGTTGTCCCGTGTTGCCAGAGACGCTGTCATGTCGTACAGATGTCACTGATGGCTGAGTAAATGATTATCCACACAATGTGACTTGTATGTAGGTACAACTGCTCGTCTGAACGGCGAGTGTAGCGCCGATGTAAGAAATCTGCGCAAGTCTAATAGTTACTGAGGTTATTTATGTCTGATTTCAGCCCCAGGCTCACCCTCCACCTGCATCCCAGCTCCAGCCTGGCCTGGCGCTGCCCCACCCATCGCAGCCACTCATCTCCCAGCAGCCTCAACCCCAGCAGCAAACAGGGCCCCGCCTCCCACCTCGGCAGCCCTCCACCGCGGCGCCTGCCGAAGCCGAGGACGAGTCCCGTCAGGCAAAGTGTCGCACCGGTGCCCGCATCTCCTTGGACGCACTTGGAATCCTGCAGAGCTTCGTACAGGACGTAGGGCCGTACCCGGACGACGAGGCCGTGCACACGCTCTCGGCCCAGCTCGATCTGCCCCGGCATACAATCATCAAGTTCTTCCAGAACCAGCGTTTCAGCGTGCGGCCCAAAGAGGCGGCGACGGGGATCGCCCTACCTGCCGGCAGCGAGCAGGACGAGGTGTGCATGACGGACTTCAAAGAAGGCGAGCTGCTCAAAGAGCTGGACGAGGGCACGCAGACTACTAGCATCTTCACCATCAAGATCGAGGAGCACGCGGGTGCTGAGGGACAGTGTCAGGCCGAGCAGGAAGTGAAAGAGTAAACCTCTGATCAGCCTCAGCACAGTAGAACTGAAAGACTCTTAACCCAGGACTGCGTAATACCGAAGTATTACTGTCTTTTTTTTTTTTTTTTTTTGTAAAAGCCCTGTATTATTATTCCACTGTAAAGATTTCACGCATCATTAAATAACCTGCACAATGAACGAAAATCAAAAAAATACAAAACAAACAAAAAAAAACGATGTTGCTGTGGATGTTTGCTGACTGCACTTGATGTATGTTGTTTTTACACTGAACTTCCAAACTACTGATTTTAAAAGAAAAAAAAAACGACTCAGTCGAAGTTTGATAGACTTTCATAGATGTTTACGTACCGTGGTGTTAACTGGATTTTTTTTTTTTTAATACAACTGACAATAAAATAAAAATGGGGGCCTTAACGGTGACGAACTGCTGAACGACACGGCGCTTTCTTTATGATCACGCAGGATCACGCCCCCTAAGACCTGCAGGTAGACTGGAGGAGATTAGTTCACTCTTTCAATCGTTACTTATTATTTGTTTGGAAGAAATATAAATATATAAATATATATATATAAATAGATAGACATATATCAATTGTAAAAAAAAAAAAAATATACAGTCTTAAAGAAACTATGCCAACAAATGCCTTGTACTATATGGCACTGCCGATGTTAGATTATTTTGCGATAACTTCACTGTACCTTTCAGGATTTTCACACGGTTTCTGAAATGTGAATCACACTTTATTCCTCATCATCCCACATTATTTATTTGCAGCTCATGCACTTGTTCTGATGTAATTACGTAATTTCTGTCACGGCACCTTTTTTTTTTTTTTTTTTTTTTTCACTATTTATAAATTAAATGTAAGTTTAAATGGGCAGTAAAAATCAAAAAGTGTCTTAAACGTTTTAACTGGAAAAAAATGTGTTAAAAAAAACAAGAAAAAAAAAAAACACAAAAGCAAGTGCTGTATGTCAAGCAACTCATGCTACAAGCTTCACGATTAATGTTGTATGCAAATTTTTCCTCTCATGCAAATAAGCTTAGGAGAACGACTAACCTATAGACCACCTTAGAGAAAAAGAAAAAAGAACATTATGCAATTTGTGTGGAATTCGATGTTTGCGATGTGTCTTCCTTTGGTTAACAATACAACTCCAAGCTATTCCTGTATAAAATATTGTGTATAAAAAAAGGAGCGTTTGTTTTTTTATGAGTTTATCGCAAGGAGAACGCCGGTTATTTTGTTACGACTGACTGTTTTATAAGTGTTTCTCGGTTTTTTCCTCGAGCGAAAACTGTTCTAACTAGGAGTGGTTACTGATTGTTAATGACACAATTAAACTGTTTGTATTGCACCCCAGGATCTTTGCATTAATGACACCAATACATAAATATCAAATACGGCAACATATATATATATAAATTCCCATGATTAGTGGGCAACCACGAAACAGGTCTGTAGGGATCAAATTGTAATTTTTTTCCCTTATACCGTATATATATATATATATATATATATATATGTATATATATATGGTTTCCCTTTCTTTCCATTTTTTCTAAATAGTAATTTTTTATTACTTTTATTATCTTTTAAAAATAAATACAACATGCTAGGGTTTTATTGTAACTGCTACAAAATGGAAAAATAGCAATGACACTTATAAAATGGTAAAGAAAAAACAAAGAAAGAAAAAAAAAATTTAAAAATCAGGCACCCAGAGAGTGTAAACCTCTGCCAAATCATAAGAAATAAGTACATAACACCCCCTGCTGGGCTTGCTATACTACTACACTTCCAAAAAATGGGATTTTTTATCTTCAATTAAAATAGGCGCCAAATCTCGCAGTCTGGATCTGATTTTTTATCAAATTTGGTCCGGCATTGGATTTTCTATTCCTGAATATATAGAGCAAATGTCGTACAGCTCAGATGCATTCTGACTGGGTTATTATTATTATTATTATAATTTGTTGTTTCATTTTTAACTTTAATTATTATTATTATTATTATTATTATTATTATTATTATTATTATTATTATGATTATGATTATTATCATTATTATTATTATTATTATTATTATTATTATTATTATTATTATTATTATTATCATTATTATTATTAGTATATATTTATGACACCACTAGTGCATGGATTCATACCAAAATCGAATGGCAACATCCTGCAGTTATCACCTACCCATCATAAAAAAAATCATATTGTTCTGTCTAAAACTGGAGAAGCCATCAAATTAAATCTATCCTGATTACCATAACCTCGCTGGCAGAATTCAAAGTATCCCAGTGTTACACATCATGGCACTTTAAGCAAATTTAGGTTTGTGGATGTCTTTGTCAGCCCTAATATCAGGTCTTATCATATAGTAAAATATCGAGGTTTTTGTTCACACTGTTCCATATGACACCCCCTCCAACCCCACCTCACCTCACCTCACCTCCATTTCATTCTCTCTCTGTTTGTTTCCAATTGCGAGCACGTGACAGGATAAATAAGCGTCTGGCGTTAATGCCGTGTTAATGAGCCCATCTTTGGGGAGAGGAGGTGTAAAGAGATGCAGGTGCTGTGACCTCTCGCTGAACCCCGGCTGAACGATGCAGCTGGGAGGCGAACGCACAACACTGTTCACCTGCTTACACCTGTGCCGAGGTGTTACCCGGGTCGCTCTTTAAAGAACCCTTAAATTACATGGTTGGGGGGGGGGGGGGTGGTTTAAAAGGGAACCAGAACGCAGCAAGACATCAAGGAAGAGGTACATGAAGAAATTTACACTGACACGTTACACACGCTAGTACAGAGTATCTCACTGACCCAAAGAATACACAAGAACACAATCAGACCTGGGAACTTACTGATGAACGGGAACACACACGGATGAACACACTATCACACAATGATGCTAACACACCGGGGTAAAAAAAGGGAACATGAAATCCCTGACAGAGGAGAAAACACCGTACAATACCATTACACCATGAAGCAAAGTAATAGACAATACCCTTTCCATTAAACAGGAACAAACTGACATACAGAAGCTCACTGACACGCAGTAACACACTGACGCACAGTAACACACTGACACGCAGTAACACACTGACACACAGTAACACACTGACACGCAGTAACACACTGACACACAGTAATACACTGACACACAGGGACTCACAGGAACACTGACACACAGTAACACACTGACCCATAATAACACTGACACACAGTAACACACTGACCCATAATAACACTGACACACAGTAACACACTGACTTATAATAACACTGACACACAGTAACACACTGACACACAGTAACACACTGACCCATAATAACACTGACACACAGTAACACACTGACACACAGTAACACACTGACACACAGTAACGTACTGATACCTGGGAACACGGATACATAAAAATACTGGGGACAGGAACACTGACATAGGAACATAAATACACAGTGTCACACTGACACATGAAAACACTAACACACAGTAACACACTGACCCATACCAACACTGAGACACACAGTAACACACTAACACAGTAACACACTGACACACAGTAACACAGTGACACACAGTTACACACTGACCCATAATAACACTGACACACAGTAACACACTGACACACAGTAACACACTGACACACAGTTACACACTGACCCATAATAACACTGACACACAGTAACACACTGTGTGTATTTTTTATGTCTTTAGATCTGACCAAAACCCGATCCAGGTATTGCTATCATTTCCTTATGCTGCATGAATTCCCAAAGGCTGCTTCCTTACCCATTATCTAAAACTTTAAAAAACACTTATAGATTTTTTTCAGTCTGTAATTAACTCGGGCTCTTAATGTGTACAGGTGTGCATTATGTGAAATGTATTATGTTAATGTGTGCAGTACGAAGACAGACTTTAAATATTTTTTACCCTCAAATATTTCAAATGTCAAATAAAATTGCTCAAAAATCCATAACATGGAAAAATAATTTACGACTGAGAATCAAGATGAGCCTGGTGCGTTCCTCTATTTGAGGGGAAAGACTGCTTTTCATTTGTTTGCTTTTTTCCCTTTTAAAAAGGTTTAAATTAAAAAAAAAAATAAAATCAAACAACATGAAATGAAGCTCCACCAAATCCAAGTCTAGAGGTAATGAAACTGGAAGGTCCCACTTTATTTATTTTAATGAACACGTACCCAATTAAGGTCTAGTTATTTGGTTAATTAAGCTCCAATTAGAGATTTGTAAAAGGTTTATTCTTTTCCTACCTTTTTTTTTCCCCCGAATATATCTGTATTGGTTGTGTGAAAAAGAGTAATAATTCTAATAAGTCTACGGCAAACTTATTACGAATTATTTTCATAACTTATCCAAATTATTATTCCTAATTGTCCTTTAGAATCATTATATGTGTTTCTTAAAATAAAGTTCTTCTTTTGTTTATTGAGAACCCAGACACCGTTTCATCCTACAAGGGATGCAGGGAGGCTGGAGCCTACGTATCACAGTTAAGACTGAGCAAAAGCAGGGCTCACCCTGCACAGCTCACCAGACCAGTGCACACACACCAGTTAGCTTAATGTGCATGTTTTGGTAGTGTAGGAGAAAACCTGAGTACCCAGAGGAAATCCATGCAAGCACGAGGAGTATTAGTATAGTACTAACTCATCTCAGAAACACCCGTGACCAGGGCTCGAATTCAGGACCAGGTATTCAGGAGAGTGCCAACCTCCACCAAGTCTAGTAATCCTCCATAAATTTGAACCATAATTTCAAAAAGCCATCCTATTACACAATATTAAAGAATTCTTTAAAAGATTCCTGAAGCCAGAATTGGATCCAGATCATATCCAAAAGCCCCACCCCTTTTATAAAATTCATTAACACTTAATATTGATTATTAATTATAGATAATATTTTAAAACTTAAAAATAAGAAAAATTGCACAGCACCCCCTGCTGGGCTTGCTGTAATACAACACTTCCAAAAAATATATATATAAAAAAATCATCCCATCTCAAAATGCTGAAGAATACTTTTTTTTTTTTTAAATTCCCAGACCTTGAATGTGATCTGGATCATCTCTAAAATATAATTCGGTTTTCCTTGTCCAAAGCCCGACCTCTGGTAGAAATTCAATGAAAATCCATATATTACTTTTTGTGATCCTACAAAAACAATTTAAAGAAAAAAAAGAAAAGAAAAGAAAGAAAGAAAAAAAGAAAAAAAAGAAAAGGGAAAAAAACCTGAGGAAAAAACATAACCTCCGTGACGGTAATAAATAAATCATTCAGTATTTGCCATGGCGCATTACCTAAGTGTCGGTTTATCGTACTTAAGCCCATGCTTTATAAGCTACTGCATGCAAGTCTAATCCAATTAAAAAATTACAAACAATAAAGGAACGGCAAGAGCACTATCAGTGAAACGCGATACGTAGGAGGAAATTGAGATGAGAAACGGAATATTTGAAATAAAATACTTTTCATCGTATAGTGCATGTGCGTCGTGGGAATACTTGGCAGATGCCGTACCTGAATATTAGCAAAACACATCATTAGAACATGGAGAGCAAAACCGCTCCACGTTCCTCAGTGTATCTGCCCGTGTGCTCAGAGTGTGGTAAATCAAGCATGTGCTGGCTGCCAGCCATCATGTGCATGACTCTCGCATGCAAGATTGAGTGTGTGCTACAGGATTTTATCAGGGCGCTATTGCTAGCAGTGTCAGAAAAAAAAGAGAGAAATAGTGGCGTGTTGGGGTTTTTTTCCCCAGTGTTTATAGTTTTATGTGTTTTTAATGAGAGTATTGCTTTTACTTGGGAATATTTTTAGGTGAGATATTTTGCTTGTTTGTTTCGCCCTCGCATCGCTGTGAGCTAACCTGTTTAGCTGTAATTAGCTCTCATTAGGGGTGTGACAGTAAACCAGTCTGGTGGTATGTGGTGATAAGGGAATCGGAGAGAGCTAGAACATTAATGTGAGGCTACAATGGTATGTGATGATGTCACAAAATTTCATCAGACAAAATGGCTAAAGGCTACGGAAGCTAGGATTTAATATATATATATATAGTGGGTATATACATGTAATATACCTAAAAGTATTGAGTTGAGTGGTTTATAAAGTAGTTATTGAAGCTAACCTCTAATCTGAATCTTCCCACGCTACTTAACACTTTATAGATTTCCGCTGTTCCAAGACGAATTTAGCTATTGCTATGAACGGTCATGTCAAAGGTCAGGTAGGATGGCGACGGAGTATGTCGGAGTTTTGGGCTTGCTAGTAATTTGCTTTCTCATGGAACGTTCTACAGGACATTCTGAGTGTTCCAATGCAGCCGGATGCTCATGAATTCACATACACAGACATAGTGAAGGTAACCACTACCAGAAGTACACTTATTTTTGTTTAAACATGTCCCACATCCTTCCTCCTTCAGCAAATTGGTTAAAGCAGAAAAGTGTATTTAAAGTGTCTCCGGTACCCAATTGCAAGAAGTCCAAACTAATAAACGCTACAGCTGAACTGTAAATATTGGCACCCCATGAATCATTGTTTAGATTACTTTTCATGATAATAAATGCAAATCTTGGCACTGTAGAAGAAAGTAAAAAATATTTGATTGTTATAAAACCCGAAACCACCTGAATCTTCTCTATTTTCATCATTATTCATTCATCTTTATTGCTTTAACCTGATCAGAGTTGCGACGGCTCCAGAGAAAGAATGCTAGGCTTGAGGTGGAAATACACTGGATAGGATTAATGTTTGTTCTTACAAAAAGGGTGAGTCATAGATTCTTGGGGGGGTGAAATAGACTGTTGATATTTGAGTTATACAACAAAATTAATAAATACATACCACCCTTCATTGCTCCGTTAGAAGCTCCGCCCCCTCAACAAAAAGCACACATGTGCACCTTCAAGGTAATGACACTAACAACAACACCCCTACCTGCCCTCCAGCCAAACAGGAACAATTTGTGTTTTTGCTCTGTATGAGAACAAACACCCTCTTTCCTGATTGGCTGGAATTGTGTTGGGTGGCCCACTCTGAACCACGTTGTTTGTTTCTTTACATACACCAGATTTTTCCAGCAGACTCGCGTAACAGTCCGCTAATGGGCCGTAAGGACAAATCCACTGAGGTCAACAACAACAACAACAACAACAACAACAACAACAACAACAAAAGGTATGTAGGCACAGAATCAGTGACTGCATCTTTAAATTAATTTGTGTATGAGTAGGCGGGCATTTCTTTGCACCCATGTGGACTTTCTGGAAAGCGTCATAACTGTCACTTCCTGTTTAGTGCAGCTTTCACTTTTGGTTCCACTCCTAGTGAAAAAAAAAAAAAAAAAAACCTCGATTTGTTTAACACATGAGTGCATTATCTGCCTTATCTGACAAAGCACTCAAGTCTGGCTCCTGCTGGGAGTCTTCTGCAATTACCCATCAGCCCTTGGGGTTGCACAGGAAATCAAGCAGGAAATGCAGCAGAAATGAGAAAGTCCCAACACATACTCTGTATGATTTAGTTATGCTTCCAAAAGCCTGGAGAGTTCTGACTAAGGCTATTGATGAATGATTATGAAGAATAATGTTAATTATAATCAAAGTGAAGATTAATAGCTAATACGGTGCCCTTTCTGTAGCAACAACTTACAGCGGGACTTTTACAGCACATGCTAATCGTTGACTATTTAGCATTTTCTGCTATTCAGTGTCAGTACTTTGTATCAGTCGATCTTTTTCCAGGAGAGAAAGGGGGAAAGAGAAGTCTGAAGAGAACATTTAACAGCTATAATATAAATTATTACACACCACACAAGAATCTGATTGGCTCGCAATCTGGGGGTTAACTGACTTTATCTTGACTGGATAATTCTCACGGTTTCCACGATCACTGATCCTGAATTTAACAGAATTCACAAAATAAATCACAAAATGCAATCCCAAAACCTTTTTTATTTCATCCTGACATGTACCCCAGTCCCCGCCACACACAAACTCCCCCACATCAGAATGCTACCACCTGCATGCTTTACTGTAGGTATGGTGTCCTCTGGATGGCAGGCTGTATTGGCTTTCTACCAGATATACAGTTAAGACTCTCTGACCAGTTTCCTCCTTCTTCCATCCACTTTGGAGGGATGGCCTCATTCGAGAGGGGTACTAGTAGTACCAAACACTTGTTGATAACGGACTTGTGCCTGTTCACAATTTTATTCCTGAAATCTTTTGACAGTGCCTTGCCACCCATAGTTGATTGCTTTCAGTTTCACTTCCAAGCACAGAAACCCTTGGTTCTTAAGCAAAACTTATCAGAATAAATAAAGTTGATCACATGTGGAAGCCAATTGGTTTGTTATGTAATGGATAACATGATTAGTTACACCTGATTGAGTTTGCAAATATTTCTGGGAGGAGGTGATTCTTTACTCCGGTACTCTGGTACTCTGGTTTCCTCCCACAGTCTGAAACCATAGACAGTTGACTAATTGTCTTCCCACCCCTAGGTGTTAGAGTGAGTGTGATTGGTTGTATTTGTGTTGCCTTGCGATTGCCTGGGGAGCTGTTCAGGGTGTACCCCGCCCTCGCCCAGAGTCGGCTGAGATGGGCGCTAGCCTCCCTGCGACCCTTATAAATAAATGCCAAATTTATTGACATTGCTGAATATGTTGTTCCTAATGATGCAGAGAAATTTTATGGTAATACTTTTTGTTGATGAGCATCATTAAATTAATTTTTTAAAAACTAGCTCCATACTGGCCTCTTTGGCCAATCCTATAAAAAAATCATGTATTTACAAAGCCAATTCTATCCAATACTTCAGTCCAATTATTTTCTCTTTGGCCTCAAATGTTCAGGACGAATATGGAGAAATGTTTTTGATAAGAATAGATAAGACTGATCAAAAGTGCAGCTGAAAGTTTCAAAAATGTTCCCATTTACTGTACTACATGTCATGCAAACAATCAGGCAGATAAACGGCATGCCTGAGGTTTCTACTACAGTTATTACCATAACGCTCAAATGCAGCTTTTGATTTGATCTGAAAAACAGTTTTGGAACAATTCATTTCATTTCACAGTGCGTTCCCTGACATGCTTGAGCGCCGTTTCCTGTTTGTTTGTTGTGCTGCTTCTTCTTTCTTTCCTTTCCTTTCCTTTTTTTTTTTTAATTTGATTACATGCTTTAGGCTTTGCTACTGTACAACGATTCTAAGTACAGATAGCTGAATATAAAAGTGTTATCAGAAAGAGCTACACTGCTCTGAGACAAACAAAACGATGCCAAATAGCGAAGAAAAGGAGACATAACAAGTAAATAAGTCACAACGGTGACATAACACTGGGCTTGTAAAGTCTCCTCTCATATCCTAGTATAATGAGGATATTATGTCGGTTTATTAGATATATATATCGATCTTGTACTTAACAAACAGGCTTTTCAGTATGAAGTCACTGCTCTCGCGCTTGTATTGAGCAACTGTAAAGCAGGGCATCAAATAAAGATGTTTAATGAATTTGGCCACTGAAACACTGTTAATTATGAGACTAAGTGTTATGCAAGGCTATCCTTTACAGCTTGTCATTAATATCTGTCTTCCATATGTTCCTTCAGATAAACTGATCGAGTCCTGCGATTATTTTAAATAATAAAAAAAATGTAAAAATCAACCGCATGGGGTCATGTGACCTGATGTTCAGCAACATTACTGTTTCCATCCGTCTGTCCATCTATCCATTCATTTGCAGAACTGTTTAATCCTAATAATCTCAGCATATCTTCATGTACGGGTGAAGGTGGGGTACATCCTGGATAACTTGCCAGGACCAACACACACCCAACCATTCACCCTCACATCTAGGGGCAATTTGGAACAGCCAGTTAGCCTAATGGTCATATCTTTGGTCTGTGGGAGGAAACCAGAGTATCCAAAGGAAACCTACACGAGCACATGGAGAATATGCAGACCACACGCCGAAAACATCCTCACCGAGCCCGTGACCCGAACTCAGAACCTTCCTGCTCTGAGGTGGACATGCTAGTCGCTATGTTACTGTTACCATCCCATAATAATATATTTTCCAATAACAGTAAATCGCCAAGTGCTGTCTTGCTCTTATACTACAGCAATTACAATTTTTTTGTTTACAAATAAATAACTGTACTGTTTAATACTTCTTTAGTTAAGTTCAGTGCAGTAAATACCCGCCTTTAAATCACTTTTTCCTTCATATTCATTTCTTTTTTCTTTCTTTTAAAAATACAGAGACAAAAAAAATGCTTGTTGTGTTGCAGTTAAATCAGAAAAGGCAAAGTTCTCCGAAGATTTATTTATGGTTCTGACTGGTACAAAGTGCTGTGCTAAGAGTTTAAACGGAATGCAACTGGAGCAACCTCTACGTAGAACACTGGTAGAGAACAACAAGAAAGTCAATGAACACAACACTGGAACATGTTCCATGTCCACTCAAGAGGTTCTCGAGGATTCTTTGAAACATTTTCCTTATGGGGTACACTTTTTTTCTAAAAATGGTGGGTCTCATAATGCTTTTCACTGTCCTTTTTAATTTTTAATAAAAAATAAATACAATTTTTACCTCCCCCCGAAAACCTGTCGGCATTGGTGAGTCAGCTTGTCGGTTTGGTTGTGAACAAAATTCCGTCCACACCCGAGCACAAAATTACACCAATCTTGGTGGGGACACAACTATATCCGAGTCCCAGAGATGATTTGATTTTGGAATGTAAAGATCAAAGGTGAAGGTCAGAACAAGGCTACAATTTTTTATAGATAGCGCACTTTTAACTTCGAAAGGAGTGCTGATAGATATGCCGCGCCTCACAATGGTTAAAAAACACTGCCGTAGAGTCTCCTTAAAACGATCTTATATACATTTTTAAAACGTCAGAAAGTTGATTCTCTGGAGGTTTTGGCCAGTTATTGGTTCTGGGGTTTGAAAAGCAGCGAGGTCACAATCTTCTAGGGCCGAGTACTAATAGCTCTAAATATTCCCCTAATTAGCAGGGGTTCAAACTAGAACCTTTACTTTTACTCTTGAAAACTGGATAGTGTGGTGATAGCATAAAACACAGACTATAGATACCATGTACACACACACACACACACACACGAACACTTGTCGCTGTGATCATACACACCTCCACTCTGAAGCTAAATTGAGATGTTGCCAAGCAACTACATAGCACTGTCAGAATCTGCTGTACACAGTTTACATGATGTTGTTTACCTGACAGGAGCACAAAAAACAGTTTCTAAATAACATCACAATGTTTAGTCCAGATTATATCGACTGTACAGAAGGCTGAATGCAATCTGCCAATAATTTTTTTGCAATCATTTTGTAGCGAAACTTGTCAAAGTGCATTTAAGTAGCAAGACATCAGATGGATGCAGTGTGTGTCAGCGTTCACCGAAAAAAATGAGTATTGGTTAGATCTTTTTTTTTTTTTTTTTAACATAGAAATGGAACCAAGCTCCCAATTTTCCTCCTAATGCTTGATAAGAGCTCTAATGCTCCAGTCGAGGTGTAGCTGCAACTTATGATTCCTCGCCTACGACTGGAGGATAGCACAGCGATAATGTGAATGGGGCAGAATGCTAGGAACCCGGGTTTGGACCTCAGCTCAGGAGAGCATGTGGAGTCAGGATGGATGGTGTATTGAGGGCTTGTTGGTCAAGAGATTTAACTTCTGACTGGAAATCCGAGCGTTTAAATCCTAGCACTGCAAAGCTGTCCCTGCTGGGGTCTCATCCAAAGACTTTTTTTTTTTATTTCCCCTCATTTTCTCCCAAAATTTTTTTAGTTGTATCCTATCCTACCCTATCACATGACCACCACCAACAAGGGAGGGGCATATGCATGCCCCCTCCGTGACATGCAGTGCTGCCTTGAAATCTTGAAAAAGAATAAAAGCCTTATTGTGTAGCTGTCATAATATTTTTTTCAGACGAAATTTTGTTGAATTTCTAGGATTTTACAATGTTTGTGGATAAGAGGTGGATAATATGCGAATATTAAGTAAGGTAAACTATGATTCTTAAATGAGGAAGTGGAGGGATTCGGTTATCTGCTGAGGCGTAATACTCTCTCAGACCGGATATTTCTTAATATCATACACAAGCCAAAGTCTATAATTCTTTTATTTATTTATTCTAAATATTCTGAAAGTAGACAGTCACATCATTGTGTTGCAAGTCAAAATCGTTCAATAATCATTCAACTTATCCAGTGGTAACAATACAATAACTCAGTTATCCCATAGCAGTGATGCAATACCAAAAATTATTTAATGGCTTTCCACCAATCAGAATTGAGGAAATCTCTTGAACGAATAATACTCTCTATTATTATTATTACAAGGTAGCAAACCAGTCAGATTGTGTTGTTTGCTATCTTGCTATTTCTTTAAATTAATTTTGTCTTGTGATTATTATGAGGGTCCTTGGACTGTTTTTATTTATGTATTTATTTATTTTTGTCTGCTTGTTTACTGCCTTACTTACTCACGTATCTACTGGTAACTCTTAACGGTGTTTTCGAATGTTAAAACGTTTCAGACTGTAAGAAAAAGTTTTTCTTTGGACTGTAAGAAAAAGTTATGAGAGGAAGATGTGGAGAGCATTATGGAGTTTTGCTTTTATTTTTAAAAACGACAAAGTGCAAGAGCTTTTAATACTCTAACGCACATGTAGAATGGTGCAGGGGTGTAAGGGTACACTTTTTTAGATTTGCTCTCAGTAAGTCAGAAATAGAGGTGGTGACAAGAACCCTGTGCTTTTTGTGCTTGTATGGGTTTCCTCCAGGTACTCCAGTTTCCTCCAAAAGGCCAAAGACGTACACATTAAATCAACTAGTAATTGTTCCTAGGTGTACATGTGAGTGTCATTGATTGTTTGTGTCTGTGTTAGTCCTGGGATAGATTGGTGACCTAGATGGGAGAGTGTAACCCCGCCTCACGCTCAGAGTCAGCTGGGATTGGCTCCAGCTTCCCCCTGTGACTCTAAACAGGAAGTATAAAGAAAATTGATGAATGGGTAAACCGGT
>JBCNYG010000004.1:3192703-3203358 GCA_039654305.1 Porochilus rendahli | reverse complement strand
TAATATAATATAATATAATATAATATAATATAATATAATATAATATAATATAATATAATATAATATAATATAATAAAATGTTATCAACCTAACTGAACTAATTTAATCAGAAAAAAGCTTTTGTTAGTTTTACATTGCACAGCAGACATACTGTATATTAAACACATGTAATTCTTATAATCTGGCATCTTTTTTATTCTAATAATAGCTTTTTAATATTTCAAGCAAATGAACAGTTGAAGATAATTGGCTTCATTTTAATAATAATAAACACAATTTTCCCTGATGGTCAACGATATTACACAGGAGTGTGTACACCAAGATAGTTTAGTTCTGTTTTTATGTTCAGCTTAAAAACACTGAACGCTAATGCCGTCTTTCAGTATAGGGATACGGTGCTACACAGGACGTGCCGACATGGTACGCATTTGATATGCACAGTTTCGTGATGCATCACACTCGACAAAAAGATTTCAATCATTTTAAATAAATAAATAAATATTTTCGTCGATTGCCTTGTTATTGCCTTCAATTTCATTGCAAGCTATAATATTGTGCTCAATTTTAATGGGTTTTAATAACATTTTTATGCACATTTTCATCTTTTAGTGGCTCAGTACAGTGTGTATGAGTGTGGAAAGCACAGAATTACAAAACTACATTATTATTATTATTTTTATTATTATTATTATTATTATTATTATTATTATTATTATTATTATTATTGTCAGTGGCATGGTAGCACAGGGATTAGTACGTTTGCCACACACCAAGAGGGCCTGGGTACGATTCCCGGGCTCGGAGCGTTTCTGTGTGGAGTTTGCTTGTTCTCCGTGTGCTTGCGATTGTTTCCTCCGGGTACTCTGGTTTCCTCCCGCAGCCCAAAAACATGCACAGCAGGCTGAAGGGCTGTTCCAAATCACCCCTAGGTGCATGTGTCTTGGCCCTGAAATCGCCTGGTGAGCTGTTCAGGGTGTACCCTGCCAGAGTGGGCTGCGATGGGAGCCAGCCTTCCCCCGACCCTAATTAGGATTAAACAGCTTAGAAAATGAATAAATGAATTATCATAATCTTGACTTTCCTACTGCCAAGCGTTTCCATTTTATCGTTATGCTATCGAATACATTTTGGGTTATCACGACTCCGCCGTGGCGTAGTGGGCAACATGTCCAACTCAAGACTCAAGAATACCAACTCAAGAAGGTCCTGGGGCCGATTCCCAGGCTTGGCAAGGGTTTTCTGTGTGAAGCATTCATGTTTTTTCTTCCTAATTTGCTGTTTAAAATTGCCCCATAGGTGTGAGTGATTTGTTGTGCGTGTGTCGGCCTGCAGTGGATTAGCGGGATGTTCAGGGTGTGCCCCGCCTCTGCCCAAAATTTGGCTGAGATAGGCTCCAGCCTCCTCTATCCTACCCTAGGATAAAGTGGTTGAGCAAAATTTTCAGATGTTCGAGCATGCTGAAGGAAACATTCGTTAGAAATATTTCACTAGAAACTTTTTTTAAAGGAATATTTATTAAAGTTCATAAGAGGATCATTTCTCTCTTAATGTATTGTAACAGAACAGTGTCGGAGTATCTTTTTCTCTTGACGTCATGGTAAGAAAGAAAGTTTTATGTGATGCCATTATTTATACTTAAGACTATTATACACCTATTACGGAATATACACAGCGTACAGCATAATGCTAATGTTATTGCTGTTTCAGATGATGAAATATGATTCATTGTGTTATGGGGGGGAAAAAAGTCACAGATATAGTTAAGAGTGACTGTACGTATCTTCTATGAGATGCATGAACAAGTTGCAAGAAACTGGCAAGTGACTCATGGAGGAACCAGTTCAAACCAGTTCCGTCCTGTATTAATGCTACCTGATTGAAAAATCTGATATTTAGGGCGTATATACCATGGTCGTTCTCTTGTTTTTATTGCCGAGCAAAACAGAAATATGACAAAGACAGAGGATACCTGTCAATATAACAACGTTGACAGCGATATTGCAACAACAGCGAGATGATGAAATTATATGAAACTATAGGAGGCCGTTGTTTCTCTGCGCTACGTGTTCTCTGAAACAATCACTCCAAACATTATCCAACACTATTTACTCACTGCATGCCCACTTGTTCATTTTCTAGAAATTTCAGCTGAAGTAGCCTCTTATTATCTGAAGCACTAGTTGAACCTGTTTTACTTTTTTTTCGCAAAATGTCGCTGTGCGTCCATTTTAAAGCAATAACTCATCGATGTGCAACGCCACTCGATGGGCGAGCACTCACTCTGATGGCTCCTCTTGCGAACGAAACAGGTGCACGACAGGCGCATCAAACATTCAGCAGCACGGCTGTTTAGATCTGCCGCATGGCCTTGGTAGAAAAGTGCTGGAGTTTAAGTGTAGCACTATGTATCGCTATTTACGGCATTTCTGATTCGTCAAAAAGTGGTGAAGCAGTATCTGTGGAAGCGGCTCGAAAAATAATGGCTGCTGTGAGGCGAATTACAGATTTATGTAAGTGATATGTATGTATGGATGTGTATATATATATATATATATATATATATATATATTGTGGGCGGATTGGAGGTGTAGCGGTTAGCATGTCTGCCTCACAGCGAAAAGGTCCTGGGTTCGAGTGTTGGGCTCTGCGAGGCCGTTTCTGTTTCAATGCTGCTGATGCTACATCACAGAGCAGAGAACCACATTAGTAGGGAAGTGCTGTCTACCCTCTTCTGCATACACGAGCTCACAGAAGCTTGTGATTGGTTGCTGGACAGGGGAAAATAAACTGCTGATTTGCACTTTTGCATACCCACCTATGAGGAGCTGTGGCATCATAAGGTAATCACCACCGATTGTGTATTACAAGGATCATTACATCAGTATCAGTACAGCATTTGTCTATGAATCAGTATCTATTACCGCCACCCAAAATGGGGTTTGTCATCTTGTCTCTGCGGAATTTCGTCACAACACCCATACATTGATTTTCATTGGTGGGGACGCTACCCTACCTGATCCCAAGAGATTATTCAAATTTATTCCCCAGGCGTTATTTGAATTTAGAATATCAAGGTCAACAGTGAAGGTCGGGACGTTTTTTTAGGAAACCATATATGGACTTTCAATTAATTAAACAATTACCTTTGACCTTTGGTGACCTTGATTTTATAAATCCTTCAAATGAGAGAGTGTTTTTACTTATTTTGTCAAGTCCACATGGTATAGGACATATCGTAATTAAAATCAGTACCCATATAAAGCCTGTTTAATACATGCTGCATGGTGGCGGTAGCGTGCTCTCGCTCTGAGTGCCCTGCTTGTTATTATTATTATTGTGCTATGAGACTACAGCTCAGCTTCTTCAAGAACATCTATGATTCCTCATGAAGTATTTCACCACTAAAGTTCAGCATTATTTATCACTAATTGACCACGAAAATCCATTTCCACCCGCTAAGAGAGTACATTACTTTACACTCCGTATCATTATTATTTTCTCTTTTGCTGCCGAGGCATTGATTACACTGAAGATCTGCTCTTACACATTTTTCCTGCTCCTCGCATTAAATTAGGACTATTAATACACTACCAAAGGTTTTTGCCTGGGACATAAAGAAGAATTAGTGCTGTCTTGTTTTTAATAATTCTCATAAGTCAGTTTATATGAAGAGTTAGAAATGGATAAGATTACCACAGGTTGTTCTTCATGGCTTCATTAATATAAAACATTACAAACAAAACATCACTTTTGCTTATAACAATATTTATCATTTATTATTTTTCCTAGGCTCGGAAACTGAAGGTCAGATGCGGTGCAGTTATTAGAAATAACCAGAGTAAATGTTTTGCTCTCAACATTAGCGGCGGTTTCAGCCAACTGATGTCATGTTGTCGTTCTACTCGCGGCTGCTTGCTTAGCTTGTAGCTGCCAGGTTGCTAGCTAGCTAATAAATGGTATAAAATACTAAAGCTATGACTCTTCTAGAAACTTCAGTTTTTTTTAAGCTTTGAGAAACATTGAGATAATCATGCAAACATTTCATGCTCTCAGTGTAAATTGGTTTAACAAAACATTGCTATAAGTCAAGTAATTTATATATATATATATAGCTAACTGCTAATTCTTCTGTTAGCTGACAGGCCTGTAGCTTGCTAATAAAAAGGCTAAAACAGTAAATTTACAGCATGTTTATTATTTGTATTTTTTTATAGCTATACTAAAACTTTTTTTTAATTTATGTTGTTGTTTTTTTGTTTCACTATGAATCTCTGATTCTTGTGTGTTAGCTGACAGGCTAATAAATAGCCTTATTTTTAGTGTTTTTTCTTGAAGCTTGTAGACTGTTGACGCACCATGTTATTTTACACATTTATATGAAGTTATGCACTTGATTGTTTTATTACCTGCTAACTTTTGTGTTAGCAGACATGCTAGTAGCTAGCTAATTAAAGGACACAAGAGCTAATTTGCGACTTTATTTTTAGGTTCTTGTGTTCTTCTTGTTAAATGTATATATATATATATATATATATATATATATATATATATATATAAAATTTGAATGAGAATATTTCTATCAAAATCCTGATATTTAGGAACCACAAAGAGCTTTGCCGATTTTACCACTCCACCCTACTTCTCCAACAATATTTCTGCAATATGACAAACAAAGTAACAGTCTAATTTCTGAGATATCACACCTGCTCTTTTAAACTATCAATGAATCTAATTTCCTCAGATCTGCTTCATGTTCAGAAGCACAGAGCCTTCCCACATTACAAAGGTGCGAGAAAAAAAAAAGACAGAAAAAAAAATGCAGACTGCACATACAACAACCCAGTTAGCCACGCAGACTAAAAATACAGGAAGAAATAAATAAAGCAGGGAGAAAGAAAGAGGTTTGAAGTGTTTAAGTGGAACCAACAGCTGCAGAGGGAGGAATAACTTGTTAGCTCTGTGCGTCTTAAGTCATTATGAAGCCCACCTCGTCACCTACCCCTCATTTGCAAAGGGGACAGGATTGAGGTGCTAATTAACGTGATAAAGAGTTGAACAAATCTGATGCCAGCGCTGGATTTAGGGAGGGGAAGGGGGGAAAAAATAGAAAATCATCTGCTACATCTGTATTCGCGAACACCCTGAAAAGGTGTGACTTTCATGTTTAATTAATTACGCTTTTGCTTTAACTGTAGCTTGATAAATAAATGCCAATTAGAAATAAAAAGTAACAGTTTATGTCGAACTAATGGTCAATTTTAAGGGCGGACGGTGGAAGAAGTAGGTCTGAAGATTTCTTAAATTCAGGCTGCAGTGGCACACCTGCTTTTCACAATGCTAAATGCTTATTAGCAGAGAAATGAGCTGTGATTACTTTGCGAATAATTGGCTTGGGTTGGGAAACTGTGCTAGACCATAAAAGAAAGAAAGAACAAAAAATGCAATTAGTAAAGAAAACTTCCATAGAACAGATGTGAACATAGACAAAGGCTTGAGTTCATCTGTATAAAGGTGTACATATTGAGGTCATAGCTGAAGGAAATTAAATTATTTTGATTTATTCACCTAGCAAGATATTTTTATGTATTCAATATGGCTAACTACTGAGGAAAGTTTATTCTGATTGACGCTAAAGTGGAACAAGAGACTTTTCTGGGAATGGTAGCTGTGAGGTGGGAATACGCCAGTCCATCACAGAGAACCGTTCATACCCATTTACACCAACCGCCTAAACCACCAAACTTCTGTACATGTTTCTGGAAGGACATCAGAGAACCCTGAGGAAACCCCAAACATTTTACTAACTAGCATAGACCTGGTCGATGCTATCATTATTGCTATCATTGAAGGAATGCTATGCTACACTAACCTAATACACTTATTTAAAACCCTCACCCCTGCAGTATTCAGGAAAGCTCCTTGAGCAAAGAAAGAAGACCGCAGAAATACACACTCAAACTGTTATTTATTTCTACATAAACCTTTTGCACAAACTAAACAACGTTTTATTTTATTTATTTATTTATTAATTTATTTATTTTATTTATTTATTTTTTTTTATTTATTTATTTTTTTTATTTATTTTTTTATTTTTTTTATTTTTATTTTTTTTATTTTTTTTTATTTTATTTTATTTTTTTTATTTTTTTTTTAACTAAACAACGTTTTAGTGTGTAAGCACCCACTTTCCAACTCTTTTTAATAGATGTAATGATTTGGTTCAGGAAGAAATGGCCCAGACACAACCCAGAATCACTTCCTGTGTAAAGATCTGAGGGGTCATAAAGAGCGAGTGGTTTTGGTCCTACTTTTCTGAACTTTAAAAGAGGAGCTCTGGAAATTCCCTTCACTGGAACTAACAGGACCAAAAATTGTTCCAATCATCCAACAATCCTGTAGACAACGTGAACTCCATGATGACATGGTTTGCCAAGAAAGATTGGAAGACCTCAGAACTGTTGCCATAGTTTACCAAGATTGGTGTATATTTGGAGAAGGTCCATGAAGATTGGTTCATTGTCAGACATGTTTTGCCAAGTTTGAAAAAAGTGCCTTCAGACAAGTTCCATAAAGACATAGTTAGCCACGACTGGTGTGGAAAGACCCTTGTAAAGAGCCTTCACCCCAAGCTTGTGATATGGTTTGCCATGATTGTAGTATAAAAACTCTTGGAAAAAGCCATGACCACAAGCCTGAAGACACACTTTCCCAAGACTAGCGCTCTCCAAACAAGCTTGATGAAGACATTGTTTGGCAAAATTGGTGTGGAGATCCCTGACCTCAATCCCATTAAACACCTTTGGGATGAACTAGAACTAAAGCCTCCTCGCTCAACATTGTCATTGCCTGCCCTCACCAATGATCTTATGGCTGAAATCCATGAAGCCATACTCCAGAATCCAGGGCCAATAGTGCCTCAGTAGTTAAAGCTGTGGATCACTGATCTGAAGGCCAGGGGTTCAAGCCCCACCTGCAACAAGCTGCTACTCTTGGACCCTTGATCAAAGCCCTCAACCTTCAACTGTACAGCTGTATAAAAATAATAAATGTAAGTTGCTCTGGATAAGGGCATCTGCAAAATGTCGTAAATATAGAGTCCATTGGAAAGCCTTCCCAGAATAGTGGAGCTTTTTATAACAGTAAAATGGGACTAAATCTGACAGGAGAATTTGAACCAGAAACAAACTTGAGGTCATATAAAAGCTTAGAATGGAATGGAGCAGAATGCCATTTTAGCATTTGCCATCAGAGGCCCTAAAAGAATCGTCAAATCATCATCTTCCTGTCTCGCCTGACTGATAAATGACTCAATGGCATCTTGCTATCTCATTTCCGTATCCAGGCCGCACTATGATTTAACACTCAATCAGGCTGCTAACGCTTATCTCCATAGTTTTAACTCACGTCATTTCCTAGCAATTCACACATCTGCTGAACCCCAAATCCAAATACATGAATAGCTCGAGCCTCATCTGAAGCAGGATACGCTCCAATAATATCGCGCTCTCTCAGGCCCAATTCACAGCACTGAGTCCATAACAAGCCTTTTTTTGTGTGTGTGTGTGTGAGCATGTATATGGTTATAAAACTGCCTTTTGTGGCCCACCATTTCCTCGGATTGTGTCCCAGTAAAATTATCGTTCTCCCTGGAATCAGACCACTCTTGGGTTTTCCATCACCTTTCCCGACAAAATGTACAAGTTTCCAAAATACACACAGCTGTGTATGTTTCAACATCTTTCAGAGCTTAACAATGGCGCCATTGGGTTCCGTACACACCAACACAGACAAACACGTTCTTTTCAAAAGTTCTCATTTGGCTTTTTTTTGTTGTTGTTGTTGTTGTTGTTGAGAACTTTAGAGCTGGTCAGGCACGTCGCGATAATGAATCTACATTGTCAAGGGCCTGTTTGGTCGAGTGTGTTACCTTGATGGTTCCACATTTTTAAAATGCTACGTGTTTAATTCATTGTCTGCGGCTTCTTAATTGCGCCTCTTGCACGACGAGTCCTTTTCGGAAGTAATCAGAAATTTAGAAGCCTCTGTCGTGACGGCATGAACGGAACGGAGGACGAGGACGGAGCCATGCGAATTTTAATTGTAGCCACACACTCACTCACACACAGACACCCACGCGCACGTGCAGTTGGCGTCCCACGAGGTATAAAAGATTTAAAAACCGAACTAAGTAAATAGGAAAGTTCCTGTGAATGGTGTTGATGGAACGGGGAGGGAAAGAGGGGGACAACATGGAGGTGGCATAGTGTGTGTGTAGGGGGAGGTAGCGGGTGCTTAATTCCCCAAAGATGGTTTATAATTCTATGCTAAAACCAAGTGAGGAGCAAGGAATGGCAGGCAGCGAAGCGTCAGAGTCGCTCTTGGAAGACATTAAAAAGCTGAACGCACAACAAAGACCAGATGTTTCGCCATGCTTTATTTATGCTCCCATCAGCCGTATTCCGATGGCCGGGAACACACAAGCACATTTCATATGATGAACCCCCCCACCCCACCCCCCAACCCCCTTCTGTCACTCTGTCTTGTAACTGCCACGTCTTCTTTACCGTCATACATGCTACGAAAACGGCCGTTACCGTGGCTGCCCACCGTCAAGTTAGCGGTGTGTTCAAGCTCAAGCTTAAGCTCAAAGCCCACTTAACAGAATTCCTGCAATTCCCAATTACGGATGAGGTCAGCGCATACGAAACAGACGTCTCGCTGTGTATCAACGAGCGTACGGGAAAGTTAGTCTTGCGTATGGAACTGCATGATTTCCTTTCGATCACATGCATTTGTTCTGATTCGGAGCGAGAAAAAGACATCAAGTCGAGATTGACAGCTCCACGCATGCATGATGTCCCTTCCCCACCCATCAAAAAGCAAAAAAACCCACCCCTACATGAAAAACCCCTCAAAAAACATAAAACACACAAAGCAACACATGCAGGGTTCGATAACACCAACAAATACTTGGTTTTCCTTTATCAAAGTACATTGCAAATGTGATTATTTAGGTCAGGGTGCACCCTGCCTTCGCCCAGGTTGAGAGAGAGAGAGAGAGAGAGAGAGAGAGATAAAGAGAAAGAGTATATATTTTATTTTTTTTAATGTTTGCTGCACTTTATTCACCGCTATTATTGTATGTTGTTCACTTTGAAATTGGAAAAAAAAATTCTTTCTGGCTTGTTTGCTGTTTGGTTTGGTCTGATTTCACACCGCACAACATTAAATAAATAATAAATAAGCTAAAATATGCTGGTTCAGACAAAACCGAGCTGAGACCAAATAAACAAACAAACAATTAAAAAAAAAGTTAATAAATCAATAAATGATTTAAGAGTTTTTATATATTTGTATTATCTCTCTCTCTTTATCTCTTTTACTCTGTCACTCTTTCTCTCTATTACTCTGTTGCTCTCTTTTCGCTCGCTATTACTCTGTCACTCTCTCTCTTTCTCTCTCTATTTCTGTCTTTTTCTCTGTTGCTCTGTCTTTTTCTCTCGCCCTCTCTCTCTCTGTCACTCTCTCACTGTCGTTTTCTCTCTCTGTCTCTTTCTTTTTTCTCATACTGTTCTCTTTCTCTCTCTCTCTCTTTCTGTCACTCTCTTTATATCTCTCTCTGTCTCTCTACCTCTCTCTGTCTCGCTCTCTTTTTCTGTCACTCTCTTTCTCTCTTTTTTTACTCCAGAAAATACTTATAGAGTGCTAAAAGAAAAAGAAGAAGAAAAGCTGCAACCCAAAAACACATGGCATATTTGGTTCACTTCCTGAATCAGGTTAATTCAGAGTTGAATCACTTTCTTACTGTAGTCAAGTTCACTTGGAAGCGAACCAAGACCACAAGACCTGCGCTGAAAAGGAAATGCACTCTTGAAGCCGTAGTAGTGTCGTACAGGCTGTTTTTTCTTCCTGTACCATCACCAAGGTGCTAATGCTCCTCAAGATCAGAAACGGAAAACTTTTTGGTTTCATCAAAGTTTTGTTTTAGTTAATCTTTAGGATTTATTTGATTTTGCAGCTCATTACCATAAGCCCCAGGAGGGTCAAGGTTACTCGGTTGTGTTTTACCGTAAATACCCTAAAAAAGGTGATATTATAATATAAAAGTGTAACTTTGTGGTATAATTCTCAGTACCTATGAAAGAGAAAAGTTACCAGGTTACGGAGAAGAAACAGAATCGGTTAACGTGGAGAGAAGCTAAAACTCGGTTTAGATGAATGACAATGAGATGCACAAATCCGCGCTGTGTTTCTCTGGCAGCTTTTGCGGAAATGGTCCAAGAGGTTTTGGAACATGTGGCTGCCGTAGCTATCGTTATCGTTATTCCATATCGAAATGCCGAAAATTAGGGGAGAGAGCTCCTCGAACAAAGCCGTTTAGTTCAATTAAAAGAGGAAATATCTCTTCCTAAATGAGGGCTCCATCGCAAAACAAAGAGTGTTAAATTGATGGCGCCACAATCAAACTATTAGCAAGGAAGTAGACAGATGCTGATGTGCCGGTCCTCTTTCCAGGAATTATTATTTATTTACACTTCTCAATCACGGCATCCCAGATGCCACCCGGACGCCACCGCCACAGTGGATGTGCCGAGGGGGTGGGGAAGGGTGTGTGGGATAGATAGATAGATAGATAGATAGATAGATAGATAGAT
>JBCNYG010000004.1:3179766-3189985 GCA_039654305.1 Porochilus rendahli | reverse complement strand
GGATAGAGAGAGTGAGAGGGAGCGAGAGATAAAGAGAGAGAGAGAGAGAGATAGAGAGAGAGAGGCATTCTTAATACCGAATGGTGTAACACGAAACTCATAATGTTTAGCACCATCCAGTTGAGTTGTGAATGATAGCATAATGAATGTAAAGTAAAGGAGGTTGTAGCAAATCTTTAATCTTGTTTCATGTGTAATTTTTGTAGGCATTTTTTTCATAGGATGTTTCTAAACAAAGGATTTAATCCTGCCTAAACTTGTCTTGACATTATAGAGGAGCTCCCGCATGTCGCGGAGCACGATTGATACAGAAGAAGCATCAAACCGTTGAGTTGCATTTGGAACATCAAGATGCTTTCACAATTTTTTCCTGTACTCGCCAAGCCAAACAAATACGGCTTTGAACTAATATCTCCCCATTCATGAATGTCCCCAAGTTGGTTGCAGTAGGTGATTCATTTCTGAGATATGAATTTGATTTGTTTGTTCTTAATATATCTTAAAGCGTACATCCCTTTGTCCTTCGTCCCTCCATCCTTCCGGCATATGTGTATACATGGGAACCCTGTGTTATTCTTTGACAAGTTTATATTTTCAAAAAGGAAAAATATAAGAAGATTTTTCTGGGAGAAAGTTATATAGGAACAGGAGGCGTTGATGATACTCGGGACACATGATGTGATGATGTCAGCATTAATGACATGAAATAAATAAACCCCCACAAATTGTTGTGTTTTTGAAAAGTTCTTTAAAGTGACAGTTCCTAAACTGTATCCTTTACATGTCGATACTATGATTGTGTGTTTGATTTCCTCATTTTTATTCCCTTCTAAAAACAAGTTATTAAAAATTAATTAAACTTGATATACATAGGATACGTGTATGAGGTTTGAGAGTTCCCACCCAAAACTTATTAAGTAAAGGGAATCATATGGGAGTTCTGCTTTTAGGCAGTGCATAAATATCTAGATTACCTTAATGCTTTGGAACAAGGACGGCATGCTTGTGTAGTGATTATTACGTCCACCTCACAGCAAGAAGGTCCTGGGTTTGAGTCCCAGGTTTGACAAGAATGTTTCTGTGTGGAGTTTGTATGTTTTTCCCACACTTGTGCAAAAACATGCATGTTAGGCTAATTTGCTGTTTTAAATTTCCTCTGGGTGTAAATATGAATATTTGGGTTGAGGGTGTAGTCAACCGAGTCAGTTAAGATAGGTTTCAGTCTCCCTGTGACCTTAGCAGGATTTAGTGGTTCAGCAAATGAATGAATGAATAAATGAATATGATTTGGATAAATTTATATGTAATAAATTCATTTCTATTTACGAAAAATAAACCCCAGTCATTCACAATTTTTATTTTAGTAAGTTATTAGGCTTCACCCTTCATTAGCCCCACTAGTACTGCAAACAATCCTCACAAAACTCCATAATGATTTAGAAATCAAATTTGGTCAGGAAGTATCTGTACCTAGCAACTCTTAAAAGCCAATCAAGTTGGGCTATTTTGGTCATGTGACCAGTATACAATATTTCAGCTTCCATGAAAGAATAGCCCTTTGTGACTGTCATTCTATAGCTGTATGTTAACCTCAGAAATTGCAGTTATCACATGACTTACTCTGGGTTTATGTGGTGGTCACTTACATTATTATCACTGATCCACTCATTTGCCGAACCACTCAATCCTATTAGGGCCGTGGGGAGGCTGGATCCCATCTCAGTCGATACAGCGAAGGTGGGGTACACCTCAAACAGCTCGCCAGACCATCACAGGTCCAGCACAGACACAACCATTTACACTCACATCCTCAGCTAGGGGCAATCTGGAACAACCAATTAGTCCAAGGTGCATGTCCTCGGACCGTGGACACCTAATATTTTCCAATCACAGCACAAATTTAAAACAAGTGTTTGAACTGAGATATTAAATATGGTGTAACATTTTCTGATCTGTGTGAGAATCTCCCTGCTTGCCTGGCACACGTTAATTCCTTTTTGATCATAAATCGTTTTCAGCATGCAAGCTCTGCATCTCCCGGAGCACCTTTGCCTTATCAAATGTTTCGCTGGTGTCAGATAGGCATGCAAGACAACATTTCTCAGACTTTCTTCCTGCGGAAGGACAAAAAAAGAAAAGGAGTTCAACCAATAGTTGAGTTTGTAATTTATTACTTGTAACTCTCCCATCATGCCCACACACTGCACTACACCATATGTTGTTTATGAATACAGCAATAATTGTAGAAGAAATTAAAGCAAATTACACGCAAAAAAAAGCCCTACACACTGAGCTCAGAGAATAATGGGCTGCATATGAAATAATGCGGCATGTAGTGTATGAAAGATTATAATGAACTTGCTGCAGTTTAAAGCGCAGGTCAAGAGATGCTCGTCTGACTGTGCTACGCTCACTTTAAAAGTTCACAGGGACGAAAGCGATGAGATCAGAATCAAAACCACATGCAGGTATGAGAATTACATAAAGTTAGCATAGCGCTATTATAGGGGCTAATTCACTTCCCAGGTATATTAAATAAACATGAAATGCAGTGTTATCTCCTGGAAATAAAGGGGAATCAGCCACAAGATCTTTCTGAAAGCATTTGTTTACTCCTGTACACAAATGTCAGAGACTCCTGCACCAGGCGAGGTACATGATAATAGCATGAAAATGGACTGAGTTACATCACTTTGTATGTCGCTAACCAGAAAATGCTACTTTTTTTTAGAAAATAGCAATTACAGTTACAGAACCAGTTTCTGAACGTCCACATCTGAAACTCCTGGACATCCATACACTGAATGAATCTGACTCTTGACCAATTAGCAACATTGTACTACTAACTACTTGTTATTGTTTTTGTAAACACAGAACCAAAACAAGATGTTAAAGAAGTGAATAAGTAATACCTCACCCAAAGGCCGGGGAGGTTCCACCATGAAAACCTTTGTAGTAACTAAAATGTGCTGATATAAAAAAGATAAAACACATCGGCCCTTCAGTAGTGAATGGGCCCCGTTAATTCACATCACATACATTTTAATCACTGGGGTTGTTGTTTAGAAAGCTTGTGATGACTCAATTGTTCTGATTAACCACAAAGTATAAATTCAAAGACTGTCTATAGTGACTGCTTTATACATTTGATTTCTCATGAAGCTGACAGTATTAGCTTCAGATATAATCTCTTAACATGTTTCTGCTGACACCAGCCATGTTTTTTCCCCTTAATATCATTTCAAACTGCATTAATCTATGTATAATTTTATTGCCACCTGATATTCCTATCCCAATTTATTCCCAACTTATTATTTCCACTTAAAAAAAATAAATAAATACTGTTTGTACCCCGCAGTGTGGTTTCACACATTAAATGAAACAGCATGAATTAGAACTAGATGGGAACGATTGGAAGAATAGATGAGATTTCTGGACATACACTAAAATATGACTAAACTTTTAAACACGTGCTTATTTCACCCATATATGGTTCTTTACTGAACTGTTTCCACAAATTTTAAGACACACAATAGGATACATAGAATGTCTTTGTTTGCTCTTGTATTTTAAACTTCCTTCAGTGGAAGTGGGAAGCATGTTGCAGTTTGACAGTACCCCTGTACTCAAAGTTCGCTCCGTGAATGTATACTCCTGCAAATAGCCCTGACCTCTACCCTCACTGAACACAATTAGGAATAACTATGAAGGGTATTTTAACAGGAAAGGGGAATTCTGTCTGAAATATAACGTAAAAAAAAAACAAAAAACAAAAAGAAAACCACACACATATGGGTATAATGGACAGGTGCCCACCAACTTTTTTCAGTATAGTTAAACTAATGTAAATTATGAAAGCAGTGTCATTTTAATCAATTTGCACCATGTATGCCAATGTTTTATATGTATTTCATGCTACATACAGTACAGTACACCTTATTTCATTATTACAATTAGATAGTTCTGCTTTTTCTTATAACTGTGTGTTGTACGTCACATAACTATAACATTTCTGCAGCTGATTTTGTGCTAAAAGTTCTTTAATATACAAACTCCATTTCCATAAAAGGTAGGATTTTTACCATAACTGTATTTTGTAACTATATACAAACTTATAATTTGACGCCTTCCACACATTGAACAAAAGCTGAAACCTGAGCATGTTTCCTTATTTGGTATGTCATCTTTCCTTTTAATTACACTTTTACATCATTTGGGAAATTATGATACTAATTATTGGAGTTTGGCAATTAGATCTTTTAGACAATACTTGAGGCGTTTATCAGTCTGTGTCCTCTTTTCCTTTTATGATGTGCCGTAGGTTTTCAACTGGAGATGGACAGCACATAACAAATCTAGAAGAAGACCTGCTGAAATAAGCATGGACTTCCTGTGAAGGGATATTGTCTTGGTGGCGACGTGTGACTCTAAAATACTGCTATATGCCTTTGTGTCAGTGAAAATTTTACACACATAAAACTCACCCATGCCATGGGCACTGATGCACCCCATACCATCACAGATGCTAGCATTAGAAGATAACAAATTGGATAGCCACTTTCATCTTTGGCACAGAGTATTTTGTTTTGCCTAAAAGCAAGTGAAATAGGAAACTTGTTTGGATGATCAGCAACAAACCAGGAACCCCCAAGGAACCAACCTGACATCAACTGGTATCTCCTGGGAATCATTGTCACGGTCTACAGTCAAGTGCATTTTATATCTTGAAGGACTAACCGTCTGCCTCGAAACATGAAATCCCTACTCCAAAACTACTTTTGAACTTGACTAAAGCTTCCTGCTGACCACATGGACCAAGAAAAAGCAATTTGAAGGACATTTTCATGGTTTGGTAAACTGAAGACTGAGCGTTTCCACCACACTGTACTGAAAATTTAGGTATGGTTTAACAAAGGGAATGAAATAATGGAGAAACAGAAATACCTCAGAGTTCTTCAGTTCAACCTCAGCCTATCAACTGGATGGTTGCTCCAAGACTACCATGACCTCAAAGACATCAAAGTTGCTTGTGGAACATAAAAAGCAGGTTAACATTACACTTTTGAAGTGGCTCTCCCAAAGTCTTGACCTTCTCTCCATTCCAGGAAACCAATAAATTTTACTGAGCTCTAGTTTCTCTGCCAAGAAACATGAATTTCCAACCAGAACTCTTCCAGAAGCTTGTTAATGGTTACCAAAAGCATTCGGTCAAGTTAAAACGTTGGAACGTTTGTATATGAAGGGAAATTTAACCAAATATTAGAAGTATGTATGTATACTTCTGTTTACTTCTGAAGTAAAACTTTCACCAAATTATTTTTTTTTCTATGTATGTCCATGTTGGACGGTAATTCTTCTCCAGAATTATAACCATTTAAAGAACCCAATACTGCCATGACCAAAAAATAAAAATGCTTGTCATGGATGTAGCGTATAGGTCTATGCATGTATCTTGTTAAGATTCACAATTCCAAATGAAAGATACATATTAAAAGAACATACGGCCACCATTCCGGCAACAAGCATCCGAGATGTTTTAAAACATTAAAAATGTTGTCTTGGCTCTAACCTGGAACCACTTTATCTTAGTCAGGTGAATTGGAAGCTTTGACAGGAGCACATGGTGTAAAATGGGAATGCACCCTTTAAGGCGATGCCAGGCCTTTACAGGGCTCCATGCATAAACACATTCTAACACTTATTCATGCCTTGATACAACCGATAGTAGCTGATCAACCTACTGGCTTGTGTTTTGGGAAGTGGGAGGAAACTGAAGAATCCGACAGGAACCCACACATATATATGGACAACCATATTTGTATCTTTTGAAATCATTGCTTTGATATGTGAATAGCGTTTGGCCGAGTCGGATTTCTCGGTATTTCATGTCTTGTTTCACTGTTTTTATCTCCAGACAAACCTCACTGTGGCTCCCCAGTGTGCGCTTAATTAGTCTTCAGGACTTAACTGTTACTTCTCTATCTGCTAACTCAAAATAGAGAGGAGGGTTTCTGAGCAGACGCAGTTTCTAAACCTAGAAAATGAGCATCTGTGTGTGTGTGTGTGTGTGTGTGTGTGTGTGTGTGTGTGTGTTTGTGTGTGGCCAGACCACTGTTTCTGCTCCAATGCTGTCCCCATGCTGTGGGAATTCAAACAGCAGCAGCATGGGCCTATTTTATTCATAATTTTATTTATTTATTTTACTTTCTTCATGTTTTATTGAACTTCTTTTCTCTCCACTGGCTTCCTGCTGTGAGTAAAGTTCAAGTCCTTGAAGGATGCGTACCGAGTAGCCAAAAGAAGTTGATACCATCATGTCGTCCTGGTGATGATTTGAATATCAGTCTCTCTTCGCCATGCCACTTAAATGAGCCCTCATGAAACCTTTTAATTAATGAGTTGAGTGTTCTTCTGTGTTCATCATAATTATTTAATGCAATCCTTGACAGCATGACATGCAACATCTAAACGAGTTAACGTAAATCTGTTGGGCTTTTTACACCTGAAACTACTGGCTCATCAGGCCGGAGCCTGAAGCGACCGAGTTCAACTCCTCGTCCATTGCCGGTTACCTTGCCAGTATTTTTCACTGGTACCTATTTATACCGCTGGGTGGACAGAGGCACACTTGTGGTTAAGACCTTGCCCAGGGGTCTTAGCACGGTAAGGTCTAACGGGGATTCGAACCCACGACCTCTAGATCATGAGTCCAGCACCCTACCCAATATATCACAACATCTAAATGAACAACTGCACAATTCCGGGGAGGCCGTTATAGGAGCTGACAAATTGTTTTAAAAGACAAATGTTAAACCCAAACTTTTGATTCAGGCATTATCCACTTGAGATTCATTTTTTTATTCCACTGCAGCAGAGGCAGTGGCGGCCGGTGGTAGCGTGCTGGATCACTGAACCCAAGTTCGGGCGTTGAATCCCCACTATCACCGGTTTGTCACTGCTGTCCCCCCAGTGCAGCTAACCGGGTTATCGAATGCCAGCAATGTCTCTCACTGTCTGTGGTGAGAGGAATGTAAAAGAACCATCGCTGACTTTTTAAAGAGTAGCTGCAAAGCCGTCAGCGTGTTTCTGCCCTGCGATGGCCTGGCGAGCTGTCCAGGGTGTACTCCGCCCTCACCCATAGTCAGCTGAGACGAGTTTAACATTTGTCTCTTAAAACAATTTGTCAGCTCCTATAACGCTCATACATGTAATATAATCCAGTACACAGTGTTTGTACCACTGAGCACCACATTTACTGATTATCCCAAACCAAAAAAAAAACGAAAAACTAAATTCTTTTAACAACTCAGATTTCAGTCTGCAGCTACGTGATCTGTTTTTGTTTATTTTTAATCATCCGAACAACGCCAAAAACCATATAATTTGACATTACTTAATAACGCAATGTAGTTTCAGGCAAGTACGTGATAATTTTGGCACACAGTGTTCATCATGATAATTGGTGCCCAAAAGCTTCCATTTCTTATTTGCAAAGAAGCAGAATTTGGAAACCAAATACATCTTGGCAGATCGACCAGTGAGGTAAATGGGAACGAGGGGGATTATTTATTTATTTGTTTGTTTGTTTGTTTGTTTGTTTGTTTATTTGTTTATGTATGTATGCATTTCTTTCTCAATCTCAGCCCATTAAGAGCAGTCAGAAAAAAGAGAAAAGAGAAAAAAGTAAATATTAAAACTCATGCTTGTTAAGGGTTCTGACCACTGTAATTTATAAATTAATAAAAAAGCTATCTTCTGATAGTATATGCAACTAATGGCCAACTAGACCCAGGTGAACCCAATGATTAGGAGGTGTGGCCAGGGCAGATCTGAACCTGGAAGTAGGTAGGAAGTGTTCATGCTGCCTATAAAAGAACTTGCATTGGCAAAGGGAAGCCTTTTATAAAATCTCCTTGCTAGCAGGGTTCTTGCTAGTAGCTTTGCCCCTCAGGTGCCATGGTAAAAGAAGCTTGTTTTATGTTGGAGGCTATTGCTAGCTAGCTAGCTAGCAGATTCAGCTAATACTTTTTTTTAAGGACATGGAGAGCAATTTTCACATTAGGATTTGCTTGTAGTGAATTTGAAAGATCTGATGTCTTTCTTACACCTTATTTTATACTGATGTGTCAAATTCAGCTGAGAAATGTAGCTTGATTTAATTCTATAAATATGAAAATATTCATTTTCAAGGATGAATGTAAATTTCGGATATTTATTTATCAATGTATTTGTGATATTTAGAATTTGGAACTAAAGCTGGGTGGTTGGATTCTCAGAATTAGGGCACTTACCTACACGCTAATATCGTACTTTTATTCTGAATACGATATTTAAGTCCTGGGTTTGAGTCCCTGGACCACTTGTGTCAGGTTTGAATGTTTCCTCAAGTCTATGTGGGTTTCCTCTGGTACTCCAGGTTCCTTCCTTCCACAGTCCAAAGAAATGCGTGTTAAGCTACTTGGATATTCTCGATTGCTTTGGGTATGAGTGTTTAATGGTGGTGTGTGTTGGCCCTGTGATGGACTGGCACGCTGCGGCGAACTTGCCGTCACCCAGAATCAACTGTTATGGGCTCCAGTCTCCTCACGACCGTAATAAATGACAAGAAGTAAAATTGTGGGGGTTTATGTATTTATGTTTTCATTGGGTATGTAAACAGATTTGTTTGATGTTGTCGTTTTCTGAATATTTTCTTCATGTAAATGTAGTGAATGTCCAGGAAAAACAAACACTCTGAAGTTGAAAGTGTGTGAAAACCTAAAAGCAAACTACGGATGAGCGACGTCAGCAAAAAGAAATCCAAGAAAATACTTATTGTAGCACTTATGATCATATGAATCAACTGACTAAAGCAAAAACAAAAAAAAAAGAATCAATTAAGTGTAAAGGGACCAAGTAGCTTTTTAAAAAAAGGTGGGGGGATGGAGGGTTCGGGCCGAGAGATTCAGGGCTTTTTAATCTTTTCTCCATTACAAAACAAGATATGCAGTAGAAATGCACTAAGATTCTTGCTGCAGTGGCTAAATACTGCAGAATGGCTTATTAGCTAGGCTATTAGCATGCTAATGCCAACTTGAACAAACTCTCTCCCCCCCAAAAAAAACTTCTTACTGCAATATTTAATGACACGCTCTCATCAACGGAAAAACATCAGGTAGAATTATTTACGCCGCACCCCATGGAACGTGTTACCGAACCATTAATATTGATTCACGGCAATATCAACATTGACAGGATTGTAGTGATGCGTCCTCTTTTCTTCAATCTGTTTTTGGAAGGGGGGGAGGGGGGGTGGTGGATCATTCTAATTGTTAAGAGATTTCACACTGCGGGGCTTTAAAATCTCTCACAGGGCCTGGGTTTCTGCACTCGAAGTGCAAGACTCTGGGATATTAGCTGTTGTAGTAGTATTTTGGAGCTCAGATGGGCCTCATTAAAAGTGTTATGACTAACTCAGCAGAATTAATGCCATAGACCGATTGCGAACACCACTTAATTAAACAACATGGAGATTTTTACTGTGCTGAGAAAAAAAATAAATAAATAAAAAGAAAAACCTTAAGCATATATTTTTGACATTAGCATTAGGTGTGTAAATTAAATGCTTTGATGACATATACATATGAAATCCCTGCATGGTATAATTCAGACATCAGAGTTAATGTTCACCGGATGGGTGCAGGAAAATGTGTAATCATACTCCTTAATCTATCAGGAGCCGCAGCGTTTCTTGAGCCGAGATCCGTGAACGCTGCCTCGGTGTGTGTCTTGCTGAGTTCTGTGCCCTTGCTCCCAGCACAATGAAATTACATGTTTGCGATGTTCATCTCACAGAGACGTATTCAAGGCCCATTTATTTGGAATTGCTTTTAGTGTAATCCAATAAAGGCATTTTTTCATTTATTTCCATGGTGAAATTTCTGCCGGGGCGATGTGGGCCGGCATTTCCTTCATTAGCAGTAATAATAACAGTAATAGCAATAACCGCATTAAAGGCAATTATTACAGTGGTCCTCATCATCATCAACATCAATAATGTCAGAGCGTAGAGTGTACTGGGCATTAGTCATTTATAGAGCAGATTAAATCAGGTCCGTGTTTTTTTTTTTTTTTTTTTTTTTTTTTTTTTTTTTGCTCTCTTTTTTTTTTTTTTTTTTTTTTGGGGGGGAAAAATAGGTCCAAACCCAAAGGAAACAAGGATGTCTCAAACAAAAAGATG
>JBCNYG010000004.1:2990668-3014407 GCA_039654305.1 Porochilus rendahli | reverse complement strand
CGCCCGAGCTGGGAATCGAACCCAGGACCTTCTTGCTGTGAAGCGGACGTGCTAACCACTACGCCACCGTGCCGCCAGGTTTGTAATTGAAGTGTTTAAACTTCACCCCAAGCGCTCAAGGATGGCGATGTTTGCTGCTCCATTTTAACAAGTGTATCCGGTGAGGTCAGCCTTGTTTGGGGTCGACCAAAATGGTAGCATTTACAGCAACTGGAAGCAAACAGAGCTCCGTTGTCCAGCAAAGGGAAGCTGTGGAACGCTTGAGGCTTCGGCGCAAAATGAAAGCCGTAATGTTGACTGATTCCAAAAACAAGAGGGCATTGTGTTTTTGGCTAAGAAATACTGTTAGTTCTTCTATGATTCTGTTAGACCAAAACATCCGTCTTGCTACATTCCCAGGACAGGCTTTTTTTATTTATTTATTTTTTAAATGTATTTACTTATATATATTTTAAAGAGGGTTAATTTGATGTCTCAAAGTCAAAGAGTTTGCTGATTTTCGCTGGAATTCCTGCAGCTAATTAGCTTAGCGATGATTAGCCCAACGATGATTCTCCACATCATGCACTGAAGCTGGCATCGGGACCCATGACTTATCGAGCTATAAACTCGACCACGGAGTCAGATGCCCCTGCTTCTTTCTTATCGGGCCTCAGATGACTTTTTGACCCTCGTGGGAAAATGGACAGGAAAGGGTATTTCCAACCACGTTGTACGCTGTTTTGTGTTTTTTTTTCCCAGCCCTGAATGCCAGCGTTTACAATCTTTACCCAGTTAAATTTGCAGTTTGAACACGGCGCACACACAAGAATGTCGCACCGCGGGCATCCGATTCCTGAACCAGATGCTTCTTGGCTGGCGGGGGTCACAAGTTTAAGTTTGAAACACAGTTGATACATGATGTCTCTTAGGATAGCTCGTTGCTAAAAGTAGAAAATGGATGTTTGCACACACTGGTGTCAAGAGATCTGTGCCACCTTTAGGCCTTTTATGAAGCGACTAGCATAAGCAGAAGCTCTGTTATGTTTAAAGGAAACCAGGCATACACTTAAGGCGCTTCTCGGATATTTTTAACCGAGCTGTAAGGGCAAAGAAATGGTTGCCGAAGAAGTGTTTTGTGTAGGAATGAAAAGGGATACAAACCACCCCATTAGCTGGTTATCAGTGTCTATATGGAGGCATTCACGGAGGCTGTTTGGTGGCTGTCTGTGTTCCAAGCCGGCCATCGGTGACAGACAGGGTGACTAAGAGAGGTCAGTTAGCAGCAAGCTAAGCGTGAAATACTCATACACTGTATGGATTGTGTTTGACTCCAGGGCTGTAAACTGTAAACACAGAGAATGACGTTACAGGGGCTTCTCTTCGATCAAAGCGGATGGAAAAAGGCACAAGGAAAGCGATGATGATAATTGAGGGGCAGCGAGGGCAGAGTAGGGGGGGGGGGGGAGCGCATACACGAATGGATCCACACGCAAACAGAGGGCAGGCTGTTAAAGAAGGGCACTGCAATTTATGGAATTGGTTGGCTGACTGGAACAAAGCTTGGGTTTACAAGGGAATCAACCCCATCAGCCAGAGAATAAAAGGTCCGACAATTGGACGCCAATTTGGATGTGAAAGGGTGCCGTGTGAACTCGGTGGCGCACTTTAAAATGAATGCATTGTGAGGAAAAGATCAACGATGATGCGACAAAGCCGGGCAAGCTTAGGATTTTATGTGCCTTGACCTGACTGATACCGGTGGTGTGGGCCTGCGAGCGTGCACACACACACACACACACACACACACACGCTTCAGAAGAGCGGCCTAAGTATCAGGATCAGACGTGAAACTACTGAGATGTACTCAGTTATGCCGGCAGCCACACGCTTCCAGCCGGACGCACACACACGTGAAAACTCAGACGTGCTTCTGGCGGAGCGACAATCTGGCACGCCTGGTGTTTGGATAAGATTTCGGGTTGCCAGCAATCGTTGGCCGGTTCTGTTACTGTCCTGCTCGCTCAACCGTTGTTGATCCAATGCAGAACCCAAACCCGCAGACAGGAACCACGTCCGCTTGCTAATGTAGACCACGCTCGAACAACACTGACAACTAGCCGGCTTGAACGGTTCCTCACAGTCATCTTTATAATCCTTACAGTCTTAGGTTTGTAAAAACATTTACAGAGAACAGAGCCATTTATCACAAAGAAAGCACATAACACGCTGACGGCCGATTCTGGAGCCTCTTCCATCGGCCTAAAGCAATGTTCCAAATAATGACTTAAATCTGACACTGCCAGTTAGCCATAAAACAAGCTTCTGCTCAAACCTTTTCTTTGGCTTGCATTCATTCCCAGTTGTAGAAACTGGGTGTCAGTATAAGGTTTTCGGCTCAGTCTAGTTTACCTTTTACTATATAGTGGGCATGGAGGCATCTGGTCCGGGATTTTGCACGTTATCATCATGGGTTTCCTCGGGGGACTCAAGTTTTCTTCTACAGTCCAAAGGCATGCACATTAGGTTAATTGCCTATTTCAAATTGCCCCTAGATACAAAACGGTTCTGCCGTTAACGACTGCGGCAACAAGAGAGCGAACATGGTACAGCACATTCTTGCATATGGTAATTAATACACATTTTACATAAGTATGTACTAAACAGGAACGCTGCAGTCTGATTGGCTGGCCATCTGCTAGAACCAGCAGGTAACATGTTGATGAATTTCACCTGTGTGTAATTACCAGCACTTATTTACGTGTGTTCTTATGGGAGTTAATGGAGAAAGGGTAGTGACTAGAGAAAGCAAGACAGAGCGAGCACGCCGCAGGCAGTCAATCATGGCCCCACAGGTGCATGCGGGTTGGTTCCAAGCTCAGTAAATGGGAGGGTTTGGGAATCACCTGGCAACCTAATATGTTAAAAACAATCAAAAAATCTTATTCTACTGAAGAACTACAATGTAGGATCTTTATTAAAGCCATATTTGGAGTGCTTGTTAAATATTAGATTTGAAGTTTGTAGTAAATTGGCAATCACATGACTTATGTGAACACTGAAACATTTCTAAAAAGAGTGCAATGATGACTGAGCCCCTTTAACGCCTCCCCTTTTAATGCTTAATTGTCTCCGCCACGAAGGTCATGTTTTCATCAGTGGGCGTTGATTTGTTTTTGAATTTAAGATGGGAAATCCCATTTGTTGCAAGTGTGGGACTCCAGCTGGCCCAGCAGGGGGTCTCGAGTACATAACTGTTATAACTTGGTGCAGGTTTGCGATCTGTAAGTGCTCTTGTCTTGTAACGTGAACTTTTTTTGTGGAGTGAAATACTTTCTTTATATGTTTCTGATCAAAAGACCAAAAATAAATTAAATTCTGAAGTTTTATCCAGAAACACCTCTGCAAGGGTCAAAATTCTCAAAAAATACATTCTATCCATGTAGCTGCATGAGAAAATTACAAAAGAGGGGTCGTGCCTTTACTTGTCCACCATGCTGATTTCCGAACTATCCCAAAAGTTATTTGATTGATACATCTCCTTCTTACGTGTTCCAGCGCATGACTGAGTAATGTCGGCGGATAGCCGGCGGCTTGCATGATAATTAAGCGCAAGGATAACATCCTCAAACAGTCGGCACCGTAATGCAACCGGCGTCCGTCCGCTCATTCCCTTTCCTCTCAGCGTACTGTTCAGATGTTTGTGCTGATAGTTTAATTTGTACAAAACATTAAATAAGAAGCGAAACAATTCTTGAAAAAGTGGCTTCTGGAATTTTCCATCCCAGTGGCTCGTGCCTATCTAACCAGAGCAACACGGCACTCGGCAGCGCACAAGGACAGACGACAGGAGACAGCGGCGTGCGATTCCATTCACAGTGACGCCAAACCACATCCATACATCCTTAGGCTTTTTTTTTTTTCTACTGCCTATCACGAGCAGCCCAATAGCAGCGTGTTTGTCCTGCCAAATAATGCTCTGATCATTGGGCGATGGCTGTAGATCTCCAGGAGCTCTCCTGAGACCTGCTCGAGACTTTCGTTACGTCTACTATTTATTACGGCAGTTTTGCGAGCTCGGATGTACGCGCCAAGTATCACTGTGCTGATTATCTTGAGGTTAAGTCAGGTGAAGTGTGTGGGCCTTATTTCTCAAAGGTGTCATCTCTGAGTGCTTAACAACATCAAATCCGCTGACAGAACAAGCCAGAGTTCGTGTTTTATCTTCCAGTCGTTTTTTTATTTCCACGTAAGATATCATACCATTTAAAAAAAAAAAAAAAATTGCTAAGGGTATTCTGCTGTAAAAATTACATTAAACGCGACAGCATTTCTGATCTCTCTCCTTTACAGGTAGTAAAAAAGGTGTTTATCTTCTGCACCCGATGCCGATCTTTACCTTGAGGCTGATCTATGCCTCCACGTAGCAGGCGTATTTTATTAAAGTACATAAATAAAAGTCGTGCCGCATATTTGCTACTTCACAGCGCATGTAGTCACAAGTTCAGTAGGCCTGTGTTCCAGGAGTGGATGCCAAACAGAGAGCTCTGTATCTTACAGTGCTTTCACATATGCAGAGTTCCGAGTCAGGCTCGCATCGTTGAAAGCACGGTGTGTTCCCCCCTCCCCCCTCCGTGTGCTTCTTTATGCAGGTGAGAATGCAGCAATAGCACTCGGGTGTGGTACGAACATCCGGTCTGAGAGTGACTGAACAAGGTGCTAAGTTCTCATGACTGCAGTGTAAAACTGATTCAAATCCGAGGCGAACGCATAAACTGAACGCTGAGACCACAAAAAAAAAAAATCCAAGCGTTAGTTTACTCTATACCAGATAATTACCTTTAAAACAAAAGAACCCGGAGAGCGCAAACCTCTGCCAAGCCCAGCAACCCCCCCCCTCTCCCCATATGAACCAAAATGTCTAAAATCATCCTGCCTTACAATGTTAAACAATTCTTTAAAAAAATTACCGGATATTAAACTGGATTCGGTTCGTCTCTGAACTCTTTTGTACTCTTTGTCCAAAATACCGGGTTGTGTTTGTTAAAAAGCCTTTCAACTTGCAAATTAGGAGAAGTTTAAAGATTTCGAACCAGACATGGAGGAAACAGGAATGGACTGCAACAAGGACTTTTTTAAATCTTAAAGTCCCTCGGCAGGATGGAATTTTTTTGAAAAGTTTTTTAATATTGAGATTTCATTGCAAACCCCTACCAATGTTGTTGTACAAACCTGTTTCATGTCTACCCATCTCTTTAATTAATTAAGCTTTCTTTTCATAACCTTAACTTTAAAATAGTCCTGGATCCAGAGTTTGATTTGGATCATCTCTAAAATCTAAAGGTGTGGTATTTGGGCTGTATCGACACCCACTGAGAAAAAAAATTAAAAGTAAAAAATCACCAAAATCTGTTTATAATTTTTGCATTAAGTTGCTAATAAACAAACCAACACCGACATACACAAGTTGCTTCGCGGAGATAAAAAACAAACAAAACAAAAGTGAAAGCGTCCTTACCTCTCTTTTATCGTTTGATGTATGATTTGCAGAGTAACACACAGGAGAAGTGCATTTATTCAACACGATTTATTTCAGAGCTTTCAGGAGGTCACGGGGTGAAAACAAAACTGTTATTTTCTTTCAAAACTCACCCACTTCCTTCCTCCTGTCGGTATAAATGATTGGACTACATTTAAAAAGACACCGATTTTGTTTTTTACAGCACTGAAACGTATCAAACGACAACGTTTTCCGTTTCGCGATGTTCTTGTAAGATGCTCGAACTTGGCACGGGAGCGGTTCAGTGGGTGCGACGGTAGATAGAGAAAGAACGAGGCGAGACGAGGCGGAGATGAACACCCTTGGCAGGCGACAGGCTTGTGGGCTGACGTTAGGCAGGCTTAGCTGAGGCAGAACACAAGGAAACGATCTTTTTCCTTTAGCGAACTGGTATGCAAATCATTCCCAGGAACTGTAACCAATGGCGACTGGGGATTGATATATTCATGTACCCGTAACACACATTTCTTCGTCCGGTTGCGTCTGAAGTTACCATGCGTGGCGTTCGCTTCTTCTTTTCCACTCGCCTGTTACACGTGTTCGCACAAATAAAATAATTCTCTTTAAAACAGCTGTTTATCTTAACAAAATAAATCTCCTCCGTTAAAATGGCACACATAGCTTAAAAAAAAGTAACAGATCTCTATATATTTATATTTTATATACATACACATACTGTTTTGGCAGACAGAATACGAATTAGTTTGTTATTGTAAACAGCTCGACTCGTTCGTTTATTCGCTTTCTTTCACTCTTCTCCCGTTTCAGATCCTCTACGTCCGTTAGATTTGTGCTTCGAGGCGGCCGCGGAGCGAGGCTCTGTAAGTGCGTGTCTGAATTCAACACTGCAGTGAATCACAACACTGTGCCAGCGCACTAGCGAGGCCATCAGCAGGCTCTGGAAATGAAAGCAGTCCTGTTCGACTACCCTGAGTTGGGTGGAGAGGATTGAGGGTTCAGGGGGGTGGGGTGGAGGGGGGGGGGGTATTGTTGAGGCACAACCTCGGCCCAACGAGTATGGAATGGCACTGGAACAAGTGTACAAGAGACACAGACTCATACACAGTAACATCCTGGCTTCCTGTTTATCTCTAGATCCCTCTCGTCTTCCTCTGGAATGTCACGATGTCACTCAGGAAGGTTGGCCGGCCCTTAGATCTCCTCGTCGTCGATGACGTCTTCCTCTCCTGGCGCTGTTTCTGGAATGGCTCCCAGGCTGCGGCGGGATTTGGACTCGGATCTGGATGTGGTTTCGCCTTTGGCCAGGTTGCAGGTGAGTGCGGCGTAATGCACCTGCTTCAGGTTCTCCAGCACCTCGGCCCGCGCATGCTTCAGCAGGTCCGCCTGACCCTGAAGACACAACAGCGAGACGGTCAGTAGGAAGGAACTGAGTGTATGTAAATAGTAACGCGAGAAACCACGAACGTCAGCTGAATGCAGCATCAGGAAAAGTAGAAGCTGTAATTTATTTTGCTGAAATGTATTAATTTAATTGTTGTTATGTTTAATTCAATAAGAAACGAGGGGAAAAAACCAGACAAAAAGTGGGCAAAACCCCTCAGCCTGTGGCGGCCATACTGGATATCAGACTGCAAAGAAAACTGATAGGCTTTTGTAGTTACCCAGTCCCAACATCCCAACGTACCACACCCAAAACGGTGATGACCAGTGATGGTGGTTTTGAGTTAGTGCATGGAAAGGAATTGTGAAACGACAGATAGTCTGAGGGGTAAAAAAAACCCCGCACAGTTAACCTTTCGACACTTTAAGTCCTCAAACTGTCAATGGAATCGATTTTTCAAACATCCATCCAATCTAACGAGACACTGAGTGTAGCACTGTTAACACTGCAGAGTTGACAGATTTCACTGACGATCAACCTGAAAATCCTCTCTCGCCTCGCTCCTCGCTGGCTCGCTCACTCTGGCCACGCTCTCTAATTAATTATGTAGTCTGGCAAAGTTCCTCGGCAGGATAAACAACAGGAATGACCTTACGGGAAACGGCCGAGGGGGATCGTGCGGTAATCAAAGAGCAGCTTTTGCACGTACGTAATGTTATGTTTAATTAGCATATGCAGATGTGATTTGTGTTAAGGGCTAAGTAGTCATTATTACAGTGCAAAGCTCTGACACATTCAGCATTAAATGGATATAATTACAGGGGAAACCATTTAAACGGCTAATTCGGTGTGAACTCAGCATCACCCTCTGCCCCCGTTGTGTCCAGATCTACAGTATTTTAAATGGTTTACGGAAAACAGCTGGTCTTTTGAGTTCCTCTGGACAGTTGTTTCAGCAGTACAGCTGTTTCATATTTTAACCGGGGTTCCGAGTCATCTTGTTTTTAAAAACACAGATCTGCTTCGTTGTTTAAACCGGTCCGCGCCGGATACTTGAAGGCAAATGAAGCGTTTTGGTGTCAGAAATTTGTTGAAAGTTGAAACCAGGATACTGGAACACTCCTAGAGCTCTACTCAACACCAGGAAGCCAGTCAACAAGCCGTACAGTTCATTTATTAATAGTCCACTGGTCCAGCGTGCTACCCAGTCTCATACTAGGATCGCCCAGAAACTAACTGGATTAAAAAGAAACACTCTGATCAAAAAACCTGCTTTAAAATCAGCTTGATCTTTCTCTGCATACCAGTTTCATCCATTTAAAATAAAAAAAACTCAGATCTGTACACTGAATGCTGTATTTGTTCATGTTGGTTAAGTCTTCCCCAAAAATATCAGCTCTTTCGGGTGCTGGATTGCAGGGGCGGTACCAGTGACTTCCAGAAAGTGTAGCCCAGGGCTTTTCAGTGTAGAGGGAGAGGGAGAGAAAAAGAGGGGGTGAAAACAATGACAAGGAGAGGGTGGGGAGGGAAAAAATCCAAGAAATGAAAAAGGTCAGAGTAGAAAGAGAGAAAGAGAAAGGGGCAGGGAGGGAGGGAGGGAGGGAGGGAGAGGAAGTACATGCGGCGCTCACCTTTAGAATAGTTATGTTCCAGGTGAAGCTCTCTACGGCCTTGTGGAGCTTCCGGCCTTTCAGACCCTCCTTCACCGCCATGTCGTGAAGATTCTCATGGAACTCCATAGCTAAGTGGGAAAAAAGAGTCATTCAGTTCAAATGCTGGGCTCGGCTCGGGCTATTTATCTGAAAGTCTCTAATGTTTGAAATAATTTTTTGAGAATGTTCGCATTGAAACACCGAACTACCGAATCACAGCCTAACTACCGTACTACACTACACGGGTGAAACTTCGCTCTCTTACACATGGTGAATTAGCCGTATGTAAGACATTCAGGGTACACCCTGAACAGCTCGCCAGACCATTGCGGGGGGGGACCCATAGTCACACTTCAGATCAGCCAATTAGCCTAATGCATGTTTTTGGACTGTGGAAGGAAGCCAAAATACCCAGAGGAAACCCAGACAGGCAGGGAGCAAACATGCAAATTCCACATAGAAGCAAGGGAATTGAACCCAGGACCATCTTGCTCTGAGAGTTATGTGCTAACTACAATTCAACTGTGCCACGGCTAATTCATCCTGTGAAACAATAATAAATAAGGCTGGCGCCGATATTAGGTACGATTAAAAATAAAAAATGTCATTTTTAGTACATAAATAAGATTCCTTTTGCTTTTTTGGACATTTCTAATAATTTATCTTTGTGTGATGAACTGGGACATAAAGCGTCACCAACAAGAGGAATTCTTTACTGGGATGTTTTTGTTTTTTTTTTTGCTTGCCTCCTAGCCTGTAACCAGCTTGGTAACGGTAAGAGAGGTAAAAAAGAAATTGCTTGACTTTAGGTTTATTTTTAAGTTGCACTCTTTTCAGCTTTGTTTGTTAAAATCAGCAGGGAGAGTACTTTTAACAGGGGCTGCATTCCACCCACCTCACTTCGCTTAGACAGAGAAACACATCCACTGGCAGGTAAAAAAAAAAAAAAAAAAAAAGAAAAGAAAAGAAAAAACTCTTAGGCCATACAGCAGGTGGCATGAATGACACTCCTCAGGCGTTTTCAGAGCGCTCGTCTGCACTCACGTTGTGTGAAAAGGTGGTAGAAGACCTTTGGTACACTGAAGTGACTGCCTATATTTGCCCACACCAGGTTTGCTCAACTTTCTCTCCCCATAGTGCTCCAGGACGATGGTGATTTCATAGCTTAGGATTAGTGCCAGTCATGTGGCTCCACTCGGCCATGCTGTATTTGCTGCTTAAAGACCAGCATGGGACCAGGATCAGGAGTGTCGGCACTCAGGCATGGTGAGTGACGTGAAAACCGCTGGCTGAGACACTCTTTCAGTCAGAGGATAAGACCGAGAGAGAGAGAGAGAGAGAGAGAGAGAGAGAGAGAGAGAGAGAGAGAGAAACAAAGTCTGAAAGTGTGTGCACAGCAGAATCTTTTCTAGCTGTATTAGTGTCGAGGCAGGAAAAATAGAACAGGTTAATCTCCCGGAGAGCAATTCTCTTCCTTTTTTTCCATCCTTTCTTCTTCAGCGGTTCTGCATTGAATGACAGATGCTGAGGGAATGCTTTCTAATCTTTTATTATATGTCAGTCTTTCCGTTTCAAATGAAAACGAGAGTGTGGGACTGTGTGTGTGTGTGTGTGTGTGTTTATGTGTGTGTGAAGGACTAGCAAAAAGAAAACGCATCTAAAACTCAAAGCCCTTGACCATTATGAAACAAACCGTTCCACAGCAGCCCCGAGCAGACCGCCCGGCTGATCGACGATGCTGTGCGTTTCCCCCTGGAGAAGACGTTATTGTGGGACCTACACGTAGCACTTCATGACTACTGCTGTGCCCGCGCTTAATGTCCGTTAACCTCTGTGATGTGTAAGAGTGAGTAGAGGTGCTGCTGGATTTAATAGCGCATGACTGTGCTGAGGATTGGGGCTGGCAGCACATGCCTCTCATGGCAGGAGTTGCCTAGCAACATACTGTAGGACGAGGGTGGGAAAATCCACGCATAATTCAAACACCGCTCCGCCATGAATGTGCGCTCTGTGAAGGGCCGCACACCGAGAAGGAGCTCTGAGAACCTCCTACGAGCCGACGAGACGAGAGAACCTGTTCGAGGTGAGAATGGGAAGAGATGTTTGAGATGCATATCAGGCTAACTGGCTGTTCCAAATTGCCCCTAGGCCCGAGTGTGAATGGCTGTGCGGGTGTACCCCGTCTGCACCCTCTATCAGCTAGTGGTGGCACTACTGGGAGTGAGCAGTTTGGCAAACGACTGAGGAGTGCGTGAACATTAAACACGGGAAATGTCTATCTCCAAAACTTTGCGACCTTGACCTTTGACCCTGACATTCCAAAATCAAAACATCTCTTGGAATCAGGCAGGGTGGTGTTCCCGCCAAGTTTGGTGAAAATCTGTGCCCGGGGTGTGGTCTTGTTTTGGTTCACAAAGAGACAGACAAACAAACCCTGTTGTAATAAATAGATAAACACTTGTTATCTGTTCCTTTTTCATAAATAAAAAACAAACTTCTTGTGAGATTGCTGTGGTGTAAAACGCAGCAGAAAAAAAAACCCAGCATGGCTTGCTGTTATATAACTTTTCTTCGCACTCGATGTAAAGTATGTCAGTTTTGGAGGACGTTTTTCCTCTTGCATGAAGCTCTTCCGATGATCTAATCTTCCTTTTACTCTAAACAGCACTTCCATAATAGCAGTTCATGAAAACACGATAATTAGCATTATTTTTAGAGAGTCAATTAAAATGGAGCTCAGACACGAGTATGTTTCCTGTCCTTCACTCACCTCGTGTAAAAACACGAACTACAGCGCTGATGGAGCGAAGCTGTTAGGACGCTCAAAACTTCCTGAGCATTATATCATTTATTAATCCCATCTCCACTTCCATACTAGCGAATGTATTAGCTTGAACTCCTGATGAAGTTCCAGCTAATTCCGATCTCAGAACATGATGTACCGGCCATGTGGTTAAGGCCGCACTGTAATTAAGCGGGCAGTTCGAGCTGGCACGGAAACAAGCCCTGGATTTGTTAAGACATTACTCCGCTGCATCGATTGAGGAAACATCGCTTAAAACGCCTCATCGTAAGTGATGGCAGGGATTGATTTTATTCGGTGCTGAATTATTGAGCTTTCGTACAAGTGCGCATTTGCTCCATGTCCAAAGCTTTATTTTAAGAGACACCAGGCATCCAGATGAAATTACAGTGCAACAAGCCTATCTTGTGTTTGGCATTCTGCTTTACCCCAAGGGCCTTGTGAATCATTCAGAGAGGCAAAGCTGTATGAGTGTGTAATAATGACATCGCTCCGTTACCCTCTGGAGAACTACTGATGCGGCATTAGTTCAATTCTCAGGGGTCTAAAATATCACATTCTTTTTCAAATTACAATAAAATCCACTCGTTTCACAAATAATCAGGATGCCACTGTTGCGCCCTTGAGACGGCACTGAACGCAGCACTTTGCAGCAACTTTACACGGCGTGCTCGTGTAGAGTGTTCGAGGTTATCTATCAGGGAAAAAAATGAGAACGAACCCCCAATTATTTCCACTACTAATATTACTACCAACACTTCCACTATGACTGCCACCAGTATAGGACTGGGGGAATTCATCTATAATATTATTGTGTCCTGATATTCACTCACTCACTCGTTTGCTGAAGCGCTTAATCCTACTAGGGTCACAGGGAGGCTGGAGTCTACCTCAGCCGGCACGGGGAGAAGGTGAGGTACACCCTGAAGAGTTCGCCAGACCATCGCAAGGCAACATACGCACTGCCCTTCACGCTCACACCTAGGGTCAACAGCCAGTTAGCCTAACGTGCATGTCTTTGTAGTGTGCGAGGAAACCAAAGTACCCGGAGGAAACCTACACGAACACAGGGAGAACACGCCGACTCCACACAGAAACACTCGAGCCTAGGATTCGAACCCGGGATGAGCGCGAGCACAGCACTGGAGCTCATTAGCAAGAACCCTGGGTTGGGACGGCACACATTAATGACCGGTGCTCGGCTAGCCCAAACTAGTCACAGGTGTCCATTGAGCTCAATTTGGCCACTCGAGCACCTGAGCGCCCCCTAGCACGCCGGTGTCTGAATCCTGACAAGCAGACGGAATGCATGGCAGCTCCATACAGAGCACGTCACTGCTGCACGAATGCAAATGGAAATGAGGGAGGACAGAAAGTGTTTGTTTATTTTTTTTTTCGCACAGACGGCGTGAACAGCACAAAGGAAACATGCACATCATAAATGATGCACGAGCAAACAGAAACACTTTTGTCTGTGATCCCATCAAGAGTTCTCGGTATGTGTAATCCTCCTCTTGTCACATTTTTAAAAAAAGGTTCCATTGACGAGACTATCGGTGCTCTATCATCCCATCCATCGTTAATGTCTCATTCTTTGCATCTGCTTTATGACTACCGTGCGCACCGAGCACACCAGCGCTCCTACACTCATCCTCTCGTTCACCACATAAAAGAATGAAGGAAGTACGCTCGCCGCTCACCCTCAGAGCTTTCTCTTGCATTCGGTGAGTTAGCACTGACTCCTGTATCTTTCCCAGAGTCGTGTCACGGCGAATGCTAGCACTCCGGAGCGACATGGCGTCTGATTCCACACAGCGGAAAAACGAACAAGACTCGACTCGCCATCTCGCGGCTATCCGATCATACTTAGTAAACGCATACAGGGGACGCGATCTAAATCCAAGGAAATGCAGTGATGAAAAAGGGTGTAGAGAAGAAAAAAAAACATTTCCTATCATCAGGAATGCGTGTTCTCAGTTAAAGGTGAAAACATGATGGATAAAAGTCCTCTGGGTTCGAGGAAGAAAAGGAGCTCAGTGACTGAGATACTACATTCTGACAATTTCTCAGATTCCATCAACCGAGATCGATAGGAACCTCTGCCAACCTGTTGGACTGATCGGATCAGCTGCCAGTCACGGTAGCCTAGCAACAGGAGCAAAAGTGGTGATAAAAAAAAAATAAAAAATTCAAAATGAAAGAAATGCAGATACACCCTGAACAGCTCGCCGGTCCACTGCAGAACCAACACACACACAACCATTTACACTCACACCTAGGGGCAATCTGGAACAACCAGTTGGCTTAAGGTGCATGGCTTTGGACTGTTGGAGGAAACCGGAGTGTCCTGAGGAAACCCATGCAAGCACGGGGAGAACATGCAAACACTGCAAACAGAAACGCCCTCGCAAAGCCTGGGACTCGAACCCGGGACCTTCTTGCTGTGAGGCGGACGTGCTAAAAACTATAGCGCCAAAGCCACCTGCCTTTTATATCAAACACATGTATTCTGTAACTATAGAAGAAAACGGAAGCAGCCACGTGTGAGTTCGTGTGAGACTCATCCAACGCATAAGTGGAATAAAAATTCGGAGTGAGGGGATTTTTAATACTCAGAACGTGTTTTTTTTTTTTTTAAGCCTGATACCGGTGAGAGGCCATGATAAGCAGTGTGTAACAAACATGATTGTGGCTAGTGGGCATCACACTGTTCTAACCTAACCACTTGTGGTTAGCATGCTAACCTCTAGCACGACTTATTCCATGAAAAAGTAAGTAAATTTGAAAAGAATGACTGATGTGAAGGGAAGGGCTCGTCGTGCGTGATGTGCGGCAATATAGCACTCTCGTGAAGGTACTGTAAGTACTGGGAAGGATGTTTTGAGCACCTGTTGGCTCCCATGTGGTTTAATAACTGTTTGGAAAGGGGCGTGTGAAGCTGAGGCACTCTGCTGGTTAATCCATACTTGCACAAACACCCTGGAAAATATGCCAATTAAGTATCAGACATTTTGTCGAGACTTTACAGGCCACTGTACATCCTGTGGGCGGAGCTTTGAGAACCTGGGCGGGAATCATTCAAATGTTAATCCAAGGTGACCCACAGAAACATAATAAGTAAGAAGGTCACTCCTCATGCACCTTGAATGACCCATGGGGGCGTACTTTCACTAATTTTGTTAGTCCAAATAGCCCCCTTGGTGTGTATGTGAGTGAACGGCTGTGTGTGTTGACCTGTGATAGTTGGGTGAGCTGTTCAGGGTGTACCCTGCCTTCGCCCAGTGTCGGCTGAGCTAGGCTCCAGCCTCCCCTCGCGACCCTAGTAGGATTAAGCGATCCTGCAACAGAGTGCGTGGGTGACGAAATGTACATCCTGGAGATCTCTGATGCACTGAAACAGTACAGAATTGAAACCGTAAACAATATCAGAGGGAAAATTCCTCAAGCCCTCGAGCATGTTTCCACTTTAGCGTTGTGTTGCACGCCGCAGGCTGACGTGTCAAGCCAGTGTGACACAAATGGAAAGTTTCTTCGAGCTATTGTTATTATTGGCATTTGGGAAAAACCATGTCCGGAGCTCAAAGCTTCAGTGCTGCCGTGTCGTCCCCCTGCTTTTATTACCCAACATGCCCGTACCATTATTGGAGGACAACAAAACAACAACGAGCGAAACCCATGAAAGGAGAAGAAGAAGAATAAGAAGAAGAACGATTCGAGATTCGAGAGGCTGTAAAACAACACAAGCCCTTAATAAAAATGCAATGCGGCCTTTCTTCTGCGTCACTTTCCTTTCATGTGAGCTGATGTTCGCCTCCGCCGGCTGTGGTTTGCAGCTGTTTAACTTGCCGCAGGTTGCATGGCTTTGATTTCGCTGCACTGGATCAAGCACTAGATGTTTACCTTTTCGCAACCGTGTTAATTAGACAGGACAGGACACGTGGAAGTAAAACGTTCTAAAGCAGGTCGTCACTTATAAAAACAAAAAGGTTGTAAAGGGAAAAAAATATCTTATATATAACATACCAAGTAGCAGCATAATCAAATTACTATCTTCGAGCTGTCTTTTAAGTGTGTGTGTGTGTGTGTGTGTGTGTGTGTGTGTGTGTTGTTCCCTATAGTTGAACAGGATTTTTCTCTCTTCGCCGTCACTCACCTGCTTTCTGCACTTGGAGTATCCTCTCGTAGACGCCGTCCGCGTTCTCAAGCAGCGTCCGACTCGTCAGGATCATCTGTAAGGACAGAAAATGGTTTCAGCACAATGTCAGCCTGTGTGCCGCAATCAAACACATGAGGCTAATCGCTGTTTAATAGTGCGGAGATGATAGTTGTTGTTTCCTGTTCTGGATGTGATGGGATGGGGTGGGGGTGGGGTGTGTGTGTGTGTGTGTGTGTGTGTGTGTGTGTGTGTGCGGGGGTGACACTAAGAGGCTGTATTGCTCACATTTCCTGTATTATTAGGAAAAGTAATCAAATCTGGAGTGTTTTATTTTTCTAACCCGTGCTCATAATGAAACGAGAAAGTGAGACGGGCTGTGCGGTGAAAACGCTGCGTTGTTTAAAGGGCACCGCGCCCCCTTAATGACCCGTGTTACTCGGCACGCTCGATATTAACAGCTTATTCAGAGAGACGCATTAAAAACAACTCAAACCGCGGCCCCTGGCTAGGATGTCCTCAAGCGCCTCTCAGCACGAGTTCTACATTACAGCGTTTGTGTTTAAATTACCCTCTTTTAAGTACACTCTCACTCACTCATCTGCCAAACCGCTTACTCGTACTTTCGTCGTGCTGGGAGATGCACTGGTTCCTGTATCAGACGACATTGAGTACACCCTGCCAGAGCATTGCAGGACAACACACACAAACGTGTGTGTGTGTGTATAAATATATATATATATATATATGGAGGATTCCTTGTATTTAGCAAGACGACAATGCAGCAGATGATGATTTCTCGATGTCGGTCACATTTCCCGAACATATCTGCGATGTTAAAATTAATTATGGTATAACGTCTCTATAAGGGGTGATGTTTACTCTCAATGCGTGCCTACAGTTAATAAAACACTCACCCAGAGTAATATTAGGATCTGCGTGGAATGGTAGATAAATTGCACACTGATTTACCTTTCCTTATTTAGCTGCTATTCCATATTATTTAGTTTGTTTCAGGAGAATGATATTGATTCAACTGTAATAAAATAAACCTTAGTGGTTAAAAAAAAAAAAAAAACGACTTTTTTACACTCTCTGGGTAAGTGGCTGTGCTGATATCGAGGCATTGTGACCAAAAACTGAGGTTTGTTAGTTGCGAAACCAAACTGTCGCACCGCGGTTCTTGGAAGCCGTAGTGGCTCATTAACTCTGAAGCCACAAAGAGGGGATTGCATGAAGGGCTGATGAAGGGAGATACCTGTTCTACCATCTTCAGTAAGAATGACTGTCAGAACTTTCAGAAAGAAAAAACCTGCACCATGCACTACAGCCAAGTAACCCGATATAAAGCTAATAATAAACAAACATTATCGCGAGTATAAAAACGCCGAAAAACTTTATTCTAGATTTTTGGAGTGAGTCTTCACCAAGTAAACTTTAGCTACTAGGATTAAACAGTTCGGCAAATGAGTGAGAGAGTAAACTTTTTTGTGGATGCCTTAACAACATTACAGGCAGCTTTAAACAGATAATACATCTCATGACCGATTGATAGGTGCCTTTCCTTTAATTACCTGATTCCGCTTCCATTTGAAGAACCTTTCTCATTATTCTGGTTTAAACAGCTTAATAATTTCATGTTCTGTCTAGCTACTGATTTCAGCATTTGCTCCATGAACATTTATTTACCTGCAGGTTTCTCTGACTGCCTGAGTTAGATTGTGTTTATTCTGTACAAGTCTGAGTGGTGGTTTATGAGCCTGTATTTTTTTGGGTCTCCTTTTAGCATTAATGATAAATCTTTTTAAAATTCCTCCCCGTTGTCAAGCAAGGCAGCGATACATAACAACCAATCAGCATCGACTCAGCGACGCAGCAGCCTTACTGAGTTTGTGGACACCAGGCAGGACACGGGACAACTATCCAAGCAGTATGACATCCATGACTATAGTCCACTGCTTAGCAGCTCCGTTTAAAAGTATAATGTGCTTGGGTTTTTTTTTGCCAAATAATAAACCTCAAAGTGTTAACTGTACCTGTTCTTCATATCAAGCTGCAATATATCACACCATTGCTGATTAGTTTTCTATCACAGCATTTCCTGTGATGTCTAGTTCCTCAGATATATAATACGCAATACATTTTGTGTATACACTTAAAAGGCAGCTTATAAACCTTAATAAATTAACCTTATAAGCCTAATAGCCTCACACTATAATTATATTTTTGTAAACACTTTAACACTTAAAAATTTTAAGCATCTGGCGACACAGATGGTGTCATGATTCACTCCTACTTTTGCTGGCAAAATACGATCTCCTTATCCTGGAATGGAAATTAGTTAAAAATCTAATTATTTATGATTATCCTTAAACTGTGCCCATGGGAGCATTTTCCACACCTCAACATCACACGGGTTCTCAACAGTTAATTTGCAGCTGGGAAAAGAAACCCACTTTGTGGTGGCATTTCATTAATTATAGGGCATTAGGTGCTACTGTCTTTAGCAATTAAAAGTCAGCAAAAGAAAATGGTGCATTATGTAAAACTGGAGCAGGCATTCATTTCTAATCTGAAGCACAGTTCTTCTAACTTTGCTTCGTTTAATGCCAAGGGAGCCGGTCTCCAGGTTAGACTAATTGACTTGTACATTCCCGTAGTGGCTGAAAGCGTCAGAAGGTCGCTTATTAAATAGTAGATTGTCTCTCTTTGCCAGAAAGAGCAAGCGAGAGCGAGCGAGAGAGAGCGAGAGAGAAAGAGCAGCTGCTTTTACAGCATGCTGTGTGCCAGCCCATCAAAAGCAAGGGGCTGTGCTCAACATGTCTCGTGGATCAATCAATGCTACTTTGTCAAGTCTTTGGCAAGCCTACAGCAGACAACAGTCTGTCTCTTGATCCAAAAGTTAACCAGAAGCAATTGCTCTTATTTGGCGAAAAACAAATAGGCACGCTATCGGCTCCAACTCCAACAAAACGACAGAAACGCTAACTGTGTAATCCTAACGTGATGGTTTACTGAGGAACAAGAACTCCCGACTGTACAGTTCAACTCAGACTTGAGCCTGATTCAAACAGGACCACAGGCTCCAGATTTCCAGCGTCTGATGTGGTTCCCGAGGTCGATCTGGGAGGCCGAGGGAAGCGATGGGCGGCGCGGAAGCTGCTCTTAGTCACATTCCACAGCTGCAGCGACAGTCTCGAGGCCGATGTGTCTACTGTGATTAGGTTCCTAATGACTGCAGAAATTACAGCCTTGGTGGCAGGCCCAGCAGTATGCACAGGGTATTTATAGCACAGGACACTTGGATGAAAAGCAGGAGGAGGAAGAGGAGGAGGAGGAGGTGGGAATGAAAGCATGTCTTGGTAGTTGGTAAACTTAAACACACTGACTGGCTCGAAGAGCACATCATGTACCCATTGTGTTCTCTTTATATTGGAAGCAAATATATCCACTGTAATACACTGCCAATAAAAATTGTTTGGTTGCGTCTGCAACTTCTTTTTACCTACGACATGCAACGCAAGCAGCTCGTCCGCAGAGACGTATAAATCATATTGTTCAAAGCGACGAAAGGGCAGCTTTTTATACTTCTACGGTTACACAGACACTGACTGTGTGGTGACTGACTGGAAATCTTTTTAAAACCACATTTGTATTCATTTCTCTGGCTTTATTTTGTTCCACGGTTGTGGGATCATATAACTGTGCCATTGGGATGGAAAAGGCCTACCCTGAAAATAAAAAAAAACCCTTCTCAGAACAATCCTCGATGGATTTTACATTTCAACGGAAATCTTAATATGGAACTGGGTCTCCACCGACCCTTGCGTCGGCCATAAAATCCGCCGGATGAAACGTAGCATTTCCAGCCGTGTTCAGAATTAAAGCGTTTAGAAACTGGATACATAGTAATGCATTACTGAATCGGCGGAACGTGTGCCATTTCTACGCCTGGAAGGAAACCGTGCGCCCACTGATCTATATTACGATGAGTGCAGCAACTGTCTGCTAACGGTTTATCTGGAAACATATAAACTTTTACTAGTTTCTTTTCATGTGCATGTTCAGTTATGTCCAGAATTTGGGTTGTATCTTAAAAGCATGTGAATACATAATCGCCTAAAATATTGGGTCCAGCATAGTTTTTTAACGGCTGCAGGCTTCCAGGTGATTCAGTTCTTTATTTTTTAAAATGCATCCAGAAATAAGGGCAGAATTATCATTTTTATGCTGCACGAAATGTCCCTGTCTGCCAGACATTACCGCTTCCAGGTATATTAATCGCACAGCGCCACAAATACTAGCATACATAAAGTGCCCAATTCAGTCGTGTAACACAAGTTGTTGGACGTTTTACAGCCACCTTCATTAGTTAAGATATCCGCTTCGCCGCAGGATGTGGGGCTTGGCACATAGCAGATGCTCGCCCGTTCATCCGGGGCCATCTTCACGTTTGTTTTTTTTGTTCTGTGACATTATTGGAACCAAGGGTGGTGAGAAAGACGAACAATTAACAGGTGGCCATGTGACGTCCGTTTGACCTTCAGAACATGAACGTCAGTGCGGTATATTGCGTCAGACTCTGTTCCAGCTGATACCGTGCAAGAAGTTCAAGGTCAGAATTACGGATGATTGAGGCAGCTTTGGCCAAGCTCCACCTCGCGTGTACGACTCTCACATAACCGACTCACTCTACACATGTACTGTATCTCATCTATGAATTATGGGAATTATAAGTTATTTCCTGCGGAATAGAAACACGGAGATGAATACCACACCGCTTCCTTATCACTGTTTCCAGATTCGAGGAACATATTTATCCTACTAGGGTTGCGTGGAGGCTGGAGCCTATCTCAGCTAGAACACCCTGAACAGCTCGTCGATCCAAAACACAAAACCAGTCACAATTACAGTCAGACAGGAACAGCCAATTAGCCTACGGTGCATGTATCTGGCCTGTGAGAGGTGCAGTACCTGGAGGAAACCCAAACCAGTGTGGAGAAAACATGCACGCAGAAATGCCCTCAGCGAGCCCAAAACTGGAACCCGGTACGTTCTTGATGTGAGGTGGACGTACTAACCACTACGCCAGGGTGCCCCCAGTTAAATTAGGGAGGGAAAAATATTTTAATAAACTACCGCTGCTATGTTTATATCTCACTCGAACACAGACTTCTACCGGAGTAAAGCAAACAAACTAAATAATACTTGACTTTTGCTGTGAAAAACGACTATCATATGCAAATCAGGAACGTTTGTAAAACTGGTCTGAAAAACGTTGATCCAGGAGTAACACTGGCATTCAGAGGAAACAAAACATCAGGCACTTATCCCAGATCTCACGATGCATTTGTTTTTATGCATTATTTGAATGCAAAACTTATCCATGTATTAGTCCCAGCTGTGCATTTGTGATTTATTCAGTTTAGAGTATTTTGCTCAAAATTCTTGATTTAAAACTACTTAACATATCTGGGTTGATGCCTCAGGCTAGCTCCAGGCTATATATATATAAAAAAAAACACTTAGGCTAGTGTGTGTAGCTCATTTTGAGAGGACTGACTCATCTTAAGAGTCCCAATCCTCTCTAAAATTGTCAAAACTGCAACACATGCAATACAATATTGATGCCAAGGCTACTGTCACACTGTAGCTCTCTAATCCAATGAATTATCTGGAAAATGTTCCAAGCTGAAAGTGCTCTTGAATGAGAATAAAGCATAAAGTATTTCAGCAGGCATTAACTTTAATTAGTTCTATTGAATTTCATTAAGATTTATGCTTTCAGCTGCCACATAATAATGAAACACTAAGTTGTTTTCAACCTCCAGAACACTGGAGGGGCTTGAATGTACCCTACATACGCTACATTACACTTAGCTTAGCTTCTGTGATTTAGCACGGTTGCACTAATTTCCAGTTAGCTGGGCTAAAAATATCACGCAACCCGATTTACCTCAAAACTTGCCTAAAACAAGCTATAATAAATAAATGAGTGTTTGAAACATTCTATAACACACAAATCCATTCAAAAGCCACAGCGAATGCTAATACGCATTAATGCAACTAAGTGTCATTTAAATTCTGTTGAAATGTTTTTGTTTTTGACAGATGCTGTGTAAGTTCCTTTTTTTTTTTTAAGTTGTTGCACAAGCATATTAAAGTAACATTCATCGACCCATTTGACTCTTTAGACTGACTGCTGCCTCTTCAAAATTAAACTTGCATCAAGCGCTAACGAAAGACTGCTGGGGCAGGACTCACACTTCCCCGTACTCACTTTAGAGAAGGCGCAGTGGGCAGGATGGTAAACGACTGGGTTGCCAAATTGGGCTAATTTAAAAAAATGCCCCACAGCTACACAAGATTTTGTTTTATGGTAAACAATTAGGGGCGGTACAGTGCCGTAGTGGTTGACATGTTCGGCACACAGCAAGAAGGACTTTGAGTCACAGGCTCGGCAAGATCATTCATTACTCAAAAAAAAAGAATAAATAGTTAAATAAAATAAAAATAAATAAAAAAACAACAAATAAATAAATATTTAAATATAAATAATATATATATTTTTTTTCTTTTTTTTTTTTCTCGTGACTTTGCCCTTAAAAAAAGTTGAATAATCGTTTTCTCCCCATATGTTATACTTTATACACCAATTTCGCATCCACCTCATCAACCTTAACATGTAACATATAACAGATGATTGTTTTTTTGTTGGTGGGAGAGGGGTGGAATATGTCCACTGGCATTACAAACTTTTTCCCTCCTCTACAACATCTCTTTTTCGTTTTGCTTGAGGCGATGATGTTATTACCATCATCCTGCTGCCCCGAAATCCAGGCTGATGAGCCGCTGGTAATTTTAATAATAGTCTGTGAACCAAGAATGAAAAACTGATAGCCTGGATGTGTAATCTGCATGTCCTGGGGTGCCTGGGGCGAGAGATTCATCCACCTCTGGTCGGTAATTTTAAATCTGCCTGAAATGTCGAGGCACCTGAGATGACACAGAGAAGAATGAGGAACTGTATCTGCACAGGGCATGAGGTGATTTGGTTTAAAGGACCGCGCTGGCAATTTCTGCACTTTGCCTCTTTCTTTGCTGAATAAAAACCCGTTCTGGGGCTCTGCAGTATAATTTGTCATCTTTAAATTAAATTGAATCTTCCCACCTTAAAAAGGACAAGTCATTACTAATGTGTATAAGGTCTCTGCATTATTAATGCTGACAGCTCCTGTAATATCTCAGTGAAATGCATTGTGTTAAATCTTAATGGGGGAAAAAATGATATATTTCCAGTTTGGACTGGGTGGAAAAATCACTGTGAGATAAAAGTATGACACAATAAGCTTGGGAGAAATTTCTACATAATGTTCTTCAATGTTTTATTATTTTTTTTTAAATCGGTGCAGGGATTCTCACCAACTCGTAAGCAGTGAGCACTTTCTTCAAGACGTCAGGGAGGAGCCCCTGAGCCTCCATGCTGGGGTACTGTTCCTTCAGGTCGAACAGCACGAGAGGGTTGTTGTCGGCACCCGTGAGACGAGACGACAGGGCCAGGATGCACTGTTTCAGATTGGCCACCGCTGACAACCCGCAGAGCTCTTTAAATGATGCTATAGAGTTCTGGGGAAACACACAGTCACGTCACACTGTTAAAAACTCTGCATGCACGAAATTCATGATATGCATTCTATGCCACATTACAAGCCACTCATGTTGAAATCTGACCTAATTCGAACATGGGCAAAAAAAAAAAAAAAAAAAAGCAATGAGTGGGCTACACCTTATTAACTGTTACTCTCTGTGATCTGTAAATGAAACCTGAGTTGCTACAGGAAGTGGTTGAGTGTATGCTATCTGCAAGATCTTTTAAGTACGACGCTGTAACTAAACTGAATTGTAAAAAAAAAAAAAACCTGCACACATACTGTATATACACACTTACACATCTCCATTCACATTAAACATGGCCAAGCAATTCCCCATAAACTACAGGAAGCTCAGCAGCAGCTGGCAGGACACCTAAGATTTGTTATAGTCTCAAAGCGAGTCAATTGTTTCACAGGATGAGCAAAGTGTAAACAGCTGTTAAAATTAACTGCACAACATGCCACCAAAAAGTTCAACCGAATATACATATATATATATATATTCATTCATTCATTCATTCTCCGAACCGCTTATTCCTAATTAGGGTTGCGGGAAGGCTGGCGCCCATCTCAGCCGACTCTGGGCGAGGGCGGGGTA